>OY882873.1:29130154-29575154 GCA_963693515.1 Pipistrellus nathusii | reverse complement strand
CCGTGTGCCCGCACACCACAGGCTGCCTCACAACAAGAATTGACTCTGGGCCCTAGCTGGTTGGGCTCAGTGGATAGAGCATCAGCCTGTGGACTGAAGGGTCCCGGGTTCAATTCCAGTCAGGGGTATATACCTGAGTTTCATGCTTGATCCCAATAGCGGGTGTGCAAGAGGCAGCCCATCCGTGATTCTCACTCAGCATTGATGTTTCTCTCTCTCTCTCTCCCTCTCCCTTCCTCTCTGAAATCAATAGAAATATGTTAAAAACAAAACAAAACAAAACAAAACAAAACAAAACAAACAAAAAAAGATTGTGGACCTCTGAGCACAGAGCTGAGTCCCCAGCACCCAGCTGGGAGGCCCCCTGAGACCAAACAACAGAAAAGCACACACTGGAAGGAAGGACCCAGAAGCACCAGCTGGACAGGGCACTGAGGGAAAGTGTAGGGTTGCCAACCTCCGGAAGATTCTAGAAACCCTCTGCCAAGTGCGTTAGCCATTGAGCTTCCCAGAAGCAGGAGTGATCTTTCCCAGGTGGCCCTGTGTCCCAGCGCCCCCTGCCCCCCTGACTCCCCTGGAGGAGTCCCAAGAGAGAGGACTACTCTGACCTCGCCCCTTTTTCTCCACCCTCAGACCTTCCTTCTCTCCCGCCCTAGACCTAGTCTCTCCTTGAGGACAGGGACGTCCTTTCCAGCGGCGGGAGAAGGAGGGACCCTGCCTGGAGCTGGGACAGGGACAGGGGCAGGGCCTGGAGGGGGAGGGGGTGGCAGTGGGTCACCTTCTGCCGCCCCCGCTCATCCATCCACCCCCCAAAGAATGTAATTAAGCAGCAGGCCTCTGCCAGGAGCCAAGCTTTCTGCCTTCCGTCTATAAATCACCTTCTGAATCATCTCTCAGCTCCTGGAGGAGCAACTTCTGCTCGGGCTGCTTCAGGCGGCCCCAGTGCCACTCCCCCTCCCCCCCACCACCTCATGAGCCTGCCTCCCCCCACCCCCCACCCCGCAGCTCCAGGTCCCAGCTGGAAATGGCATGGCTGCAAGAGTCTGGAAAACGGTGGGGTGGGAGGCAGGTTAGGGGAGACTCCAGGGCCCTCTTTCCCTTCCCTTCTCCTTCCTGGGCAGGCAAAGAGCTGAGCTCAGGGTAACCCGGCCTAGCTCCCTCGGGTTAATAATAAAGCTTCAGGCTCATAGTCACCAGTGGAGAGTGTGATGGGGTAAGCTGGCTCTGAGGACCAGGAGAAAACGGAGCTAGGTAGGGCCAATCTGGGAGGGCTTCTTGGAGGAGGGCAAATTTAGATTCCCAGACTTAAAGGACTTATAGCAATTCCTGCATGTCAGGCGTTATCCCAAGAGCTTTGCATGGAGGCATTCATTTGCTTTTCACAGCCATTCTTTGAGTTAGAAGCAGTCATTAGTCTCATTTTCCAGATGGGGAAGCTGAGGCTCCGAGAGGTTGCCTTGCCCGAGGTAGTACATGGAAAAGCCAGATGTGTGGGGAGGCTCCAGAGGAAGGTGAGCATTTGGGGGAGGGGAGGTGCAGGCAGGCTGGCTCGGCGGTGGTGGTGGAGCCTCCAGCTTTGGGGTTTGGGTCAGAAGGGGCTGCAGAAGTAGAGGGCTGGGCTTCCCAAGCCAGGCTCTGAGTGTCTGAATGGGGGGCCTGGGTGGATGGGGGGGCAGACTCACTGGGGGAGTGGCACTGGGGCCACACGGAGCTCCATGCCTCCCAGCAACGAATTGGGTCCCTGTCGCGATCCTATGCACTCCCAGGCAGATGAGACCCGGCAGTGTGGCCAAGGAGAGGAAGCCCAGAGGAGGCAGAGAGAGAGGGTCCTAGGTCA
This sequence comes from Pipistrellus nathusii, assembly GCA_963693515.1. Lineage (NCBI taxonomy): Eukaryota > Metazoa > Chordata > Mammalia > Chiroptera > Vespertilionidae > Pipistrellus > Pipistrellus nathusii. The sequence goes on along the minus strand of OY882873.1, from coordinate 29,573,317 downwards.
GTGGGCAGGAAGCTCAGAACTCGGATTCCTGGCTGTCAGCACCCCTGGCACCCGCGCCAGCAGTAACATGCCGATGGCACATCAGGATGGCCTTCACCTCTGAAGGAGGCATCCTCCCCCCGAACCAGGGGCCCGGGGCAGAGAGTGCCTGTCCCTGCGTGGTGGCTTTAGACGGATTCTGTGGCTCACAGCTCTCTGCGTGGGTAGAAAAGACTGGAAGACCAGGTCCCCCTCCATGCACAGCTCACCCCAGGCTGAGGCCAGAAAGACCTTCCTTTTCCCTACCGCTCTCCTCAGAAGGACCTGTGGCTGCTTTCTCCTTGGAAAGTCACCTCTCCTTCCCCAACCTCAGTCTCCTTGCCTTTAGCCCAGACCCAGGAGGGACCTATTCAACGTCCAGAGCGAGCCCCAGGGTCACAGCTCCCTTCCCGCCTCCTATCACCTGTCCATCCCACAGCCGCCCAAGTGCATTGGGCTCCGCAGAGAGCAGGACGGGGGCTGCTTGCTTGGCTGAGTCTATTCCGTGGGGATTTCCACCTAGGGCCCTTTCCATCTTCACCAGGGACTGGGCACACACCCAGGTGCCAGCGAGGGTGGGTGCTGGGGGCTCTGGCTGGGTTTGCCACTGGGGAAACTGCAGGGAGGGAGGAGAGAGTGCCCGCTGAAGGACTGGGCACCATGGTCTAGCTCCTGCCTCTTTGACCTTTCCCACCAAGGGCTTCCCGTGGGCAGGCGGCCCACACCCGAGGTCCTCAGGATCCCCGGGGCGGGGTGATGTCAGGACCAGGCTCCATCTACGGCTCACCTCCCAGAGCTGTTGACAAAATGCTGAGAAATTCTAGAACTTTCCCTGACAGCTGCCCCTTTCCTCAGGTCTTCCCCACATTAAAGCAGGATCTTCTTTTTTTTTTTTTTAAATGTATATTTTTTAATTGATTTTTTACAGAGAGGAAGGGAGAGAGATAGAGAGCTAGATACGTCGATGAGAGAGAAACATCGACCAGCTGCCTCTTGCACACCCCCCTACCTGGGATGTGCCCGCAACCAAAGTACATGCCCTTGCTCGGAATCGAACCTGGGACCTTTCAGTCCGCAGACCGACACTCTACCACTGAGCCAAACAGGCTTCGGCTAAAACAGGATCTTCTAAGAACATACATAACTCAGCACCATGCTCCTGGTATTATTACAACATTTGGCTTGTTTTGTTTTGTTGTTTTGTTTTTTAAGCAAAATGTGGTCCCATCCGAAGAATGCAAACGAGAATCAGCCACCACTTTTACTTCCTCTGGACACCAAGCTCCGCCCACAGCGGGAGTGGGGTGGTCCTGGGGGCTGTTCACTCACTTCCCAGAGGCCTGGATTGATTTCCCTGCCACATCCCCCCAGGGAGAGGCCTGCCCTGGGAGGGAGACCACCCGCTCAACGCTGGCCATGCCTGGCCGTTCGATCTGGTATCTGCTCATCTGTCTGTCTGTCTGTCTGTGAGATCAACAGCCTCCAGCCAGCTCCGCGCCTGCCTCGCCAGCCCCAGCCCCAGCCCCAGCCCAGCCAGCTGTAATTCCTGCCTGTTACAAGTGTTAACACCTGGCCCCGGGCCTTCCTCCCCCGCAGTCTCCAGGTGCCTCCCTGGGCCCAGCCTACTGACCCCCACGGGGTTTGACTGAACATGTTCACAAGCCTCTGAGAGGCGGGTGGAGGTGGGAGTGGGGGAAGGAAGGGGGGGAGGCAGAGGGACACCTGACAGATGGGGAAACTGAGGCTGGGCTTAGGGCAAGAGCTTGAGCTGGGGAACAGATCTCAGGATGGTGGAGAGAGAATTCAGGTGTATTTCCCAGCTCACTGCCCTTGACTTCCGCAGGACACTTCCCACCCCAAGCCCAGCTGTGTGTGGGCAGTGCAGGTTGGTGACCCCTGGGTGAAATGGGGGGAAGCAGGCTCAGATAGGTGGGTCACACAGAAGTGAGGTGCCTTCTGTAACCCCTGAATCAGGGCCTCTGCCTCTGGAATGTAGTAGGCACTAGGCCGGGCCCTAATAAGATAGTTCATTTTTCCCCCAAGAAGGAGAAGAAAGACAAGTTCCTCCAACAGACAAGAATTAGAGAAACCAGTGCTTGCTGCCCCCCTCTTCCTGTCCCAGCTCTGCCACTGCCTGGCTGCAGGGCCCGGAGCACATCACCTTCCAGGGCCCTCTCGGTCCGAGGCCCCTCATAGCTCTACCTTCTGGTCTACCAGCTCTCGGGGCTGAGGCCTGCCGAGATGGGGATTCGGGGTGCCTTCTGAGGGTGGCACAGGTAGAAATCCCAGCTACATGGTCTCCCCTGTAAATCCCTCCTGGGGGATGCGTGAGCTGGGTGGGCCAAAGTGGGCAGGGGCAGCCGCAATGAGCCCAGATGCTGAAAGGCCTGGAATCTGACAGCCTGGGGGCAGAGTGGGAACAGCAATCTGAGGCCCATCTACTCTCCTGTCCCTGTCCCAGCCTCGGCCCTGGCCTTGGTCCCAACCCTGAGAAGGTGACTCACCCTCTATCCCAGCTCCAAGACCAGAGACAGTGGGCCTTAGAAGGGAAGGCTGCTGACCACTGTCCTCAGGCAGACAGGAGAAGCTTATGGCTGACCACACTGCCCAGCCCAGATCCCAGGTCAGCTGTGCCCCTTGTAGCTTCCTTGTTAGACCTTTGTCTCCCGCTGAACTGTGCCCCCCCTCCCCCGCCAAGCACCCCAGCTCAGGATTCCCTCACACCCACAGGTCATCGGCGTGCCAACATCCGTAGCCACAGGCAGCCATGGTCACTGGCACTCGAAGACAGGGTCACAGGCAGCCCCAGACCCAGCCCTCACATCCATATTTCCCAGCACCATCAGGCATGGCCACGAGCACGGATATCCATGCACAAAGACATCTGTGGGGCTTTCCCCTTACTCTGTCATGGAGGCATGTGCACACATGCACACACACACGCACACTACACTCACATGCCCAGTCATGATCACAGTCATGCAGTGTCACAAGCAGACACAGGTGCTGACCTTCACACAGGCACAGATACTTCTAGACTTTCTCTCTCTCTCTGACACATACACACACGTATCATAGAATCAGCCACTTGCTGACACTTGTATGCGGACACAGCAGCACACCCTGTCACGGGCTGTGGATCCCCCAGGCATAGCTCACACGAGTTCACATCCGTGATCACCCGGTTGCAGGCACAGACACTCCTATTCACAGAAACACACTGGTGTACAGATGACGCCCTTTAGGGTCATAGACCCAGAACACACACATACACACACACACACACACACACACACACACACACACACGTCTCTGCTCAGACAAAGCAGCATCCCTGTCCCTCCAAGCCCCAAACAATCCATGTGGCCAGTATGGCTTTCCAGGTTTTCCCAACATCTTTCTCCTGGGTGGCTCCTCTCTGGGTGCTCCCCGATACACCGATACACCATTACTCACCAGACCCCAGCCTGCCCGCAGGCACTGCCCAGGGAAGTGCCTCCTCCAGCTCCCAGAGTAGAACCTGGACTCTCCAGCTCACCCCTGCAGCCCACACCCTCTCCTCCCGCCCTCCCCCTGGCCAGGATCCCTGTGACAGCAAAGAACAGCATGGCCTTAGCAGGGGGACCGGAGCGGGGGGAGGGGGGAGTGCGGGGGGGGGGGGGGGGCAGGAAGGGCCATAGAGACAGGCCGTTTCCGCAGCGGCCTTCCCTGCAGCGGGCATGGCCTCCGGCCTGGGATCTCGGGCCGCCCCCACAGGTCTCTTTATGCCCAGGCGGCCGTGGGCCAGCCCGGCGCCCGGGGAAGGATGGGCTGGGCAGAAGAAAGACTTCCCCTTGGGTGTCTGTCCTGGGCACAACTCTCAGCACCTGATCGACAGAGATCCTCGGCCATGCCTCCTCCGTCCCAGCCCTCACACAGCCAGAAATAAACACGGCCGCCCCCAAGCCACGGGAGGCAGGCTCCGGCGGGCGGTCGCCCCCAATCTCCAGGCTCTGCTCCCCCTGTCCCTGGCTAGAGAAGGGGTGGCGAGCCAGGGGAAGGAGGACACGCAGGTGGCACCACACCCTGGTGGCTCTCCTCTCTGACGTTCACCCCAGGGACCGCAGCCCCTCTCCTCAGTCCCAGACCCTAAATTCTCACCCTCACCTCCCACCCCCAGGCCCGGGCTGTCCTCGGTCCAGGAGGGGGAGATTCTTTAATTGAAGTTTTCCGGAATGCAGGGGGCTGGAGACTGGGGGGAGGCGGGTGTAATTTAGAGAACTGGTTTCAGTGTGTCTGTCCCCTCTGGCCTTTGGGACCTGCCGGCGGGGGGATGAGGCCGCTTGGAAAACAAGGGACTCCCTGGAATTGAGGCTCCGGAGGGCTGTTTATCCCTCGGTTGGCTCCCCAGTCAATGCACATCTCCCCAAAACACCGCGCCCGGTTTCCCAGCCTTATTTACTGAAAACGTCTTTTGTATCCGCATTTCCCGGGGATGGAATCCTCCTTTCCCTCTCTCCCTTTCTCCTCGGTCCTCGGTTTTCCAAAAGGAACGAATTTAACATGGAGAATCGGGGTTTGGGTTGGAGAACAAGCCCACCCCCTTCCGAACAACTACATGTTCAATGAGCCCCCCCTTTCGCCAGGATGGACAAGCAAGAAATGAATAAAACGAGCATTCAATGGCATCTCGGAGCAGCAAATACACCACATTCACTTCTGAGGCTGAAGATTAATCTAGAGCAGAGTGGGGAGAGTCTGATGAAATCCCCCCATTTCCCTGCCCCTGGAGTCCCCGGAGCCCCTGGGCTCTGGAATAGGAAGGCAAATGGGGGGTTATTGTGGGGAAATCTCTCGATGGAGGCGCCGGCAGAGGTGGGGGTGGCAAGGACAGAGCAGGATGGTTTTGCCCATGAAGACCCCAAAATGGAGAAGAGGAGTGGCTGGGCCCCAGGGTCAGCGTTGGATTTCCACAAACCCAACCGCGAGCAAACGGAGGGTATTGGGGTGGGGGGTCCCCCCAGATCGGGATGGGTGGAGGCTGAGGATATAAGATCAGGAGACCTTCTGAGACGGGGTAAGCCCTCCACTCCAGCCTCTGCAGCGAGTGGAGCAGGGAAAATGGTGATTATCAGAGAAGCCAGGAGTAAGATTCTGAAGGCGACACCAGCAGAAAATCGGGGGAGAGGGGATAGGGAATGGGGGGCTGCAAGGAGGCCAGGAGAAAGGAGCCCCAGCCCGGGGCCGAGCCCACCCCAGCCGGCGCCCCAACCCCCCTCAACCTCCCCGGGGAGGACGCGGCGACGAAACGGGGCCGCGGGCAGACAAGGGGCGAGTCTTACCACCAAATTGGGTAGCCGGCGAGGACCCCGGTGCCACCGAGCAGGAGGCCGAGGAGCAGCCCGAGCAGGTGGGGCTCCATTGGAAGCGGCGCCGAGGAGGAAGTTTGCCCCCGACCATGAAGCGGGGGAGCGACGCCCCCACTAGTTGGAACAAAGTCCACTTGAGGTTGGGAATGACTTTCTCGCTTGTCAGAGGCGCACCTCCGCCCGCGGCCGCCCCCCTGCGCGCCGGGCGCGGAGCCGCCGGGCCGGGATGTCAGCGCGCAGCCAATCAGCGCGCGCGGCCTGCGGAGGAGATGCGTCCCTGGTTCGGCCTGTCAATCACGCGCCCCTCCCGCCGGCCCGCGCGTCGGGGCGCGGGGAAGGGCATCGCCCTGCAAACTTGGGCAAAGCCCGCGCCCCGGGCACAGGGAGAACTTGGGGGGGAATAGAGGGGGGACGCGGCCCGGTGGACCCTCTTGCTGGACCGCCCGGCACCCTCGCCAGCCAGGGCTAGGGAGCCGGGGGCGTTCGCGTGGCGCCGGGTCGGCGTGGGCACAGATGGGTGTCTCCGCTCCCCCGGGGGGGGGGGCGTGATCCCTGGGGCCTGGGGCCCTGGAGGGATGGACAGTAGAAAGCACAGAGATGCTCCCAGAAGCCTGGAGCCGAGGGTCGCGGAGGGGGCTGGGAAATGCCGCCCCTCCCAGCCTCCAGTCTCCGGCCTCCGAGCCCCGAAGCCCCAAAGCCGCTCGGCCGGGCCGCGGGAGGCGGCTTCGCGGGTGTCAGAAGGGCCTGCGGAGGCTCCAAGGTCTGGCTGCGGGCGGCGCCGGGGCCGGGGCCGTGTCACCGGAGTCTTTTGTCAGGGAGCAGATCGGTATCGGGACCTCCTGCTGCCTTTGCATTTCCTGCAACTGACACCGGCGGCCAGTTGCATTTCCTGCTCCCGAGCCGGGTCACTTTCTCCTCTTCCAGGGGGTCAGGCCAGGCCGCCCTCCAGCTCCGGTGGGAAGCCTGGCCCCGCGGTCCCATTTGGATTTGAGGGGATGAACGTTTAAGGGGTCCTCAGAACACCCTGCTGCCCTCCAGACGCACCCCTCCTCCCCAACCGTCCTGCCCTTGGCTCCAACCTGCGGTTTTCGATAAGGTCCCTTTTCCCCGTATGGACACCAAGTGTACCCCAACACCACCACCACCACCACCCCCCGGCCCTCATCATAGCTAAAACGTACTCCCAAGCCCGTGGCTTCTTCTTGTCCTCCCCCTCTCCAAAGTCAAGGAATTCGGTCTCAGCCTTGAGTGGTGCTGAGATGGAGGGCACACCTTGGGGGGACTTGCCCGCTGTCGCCTGGGTGGCCTGCCCCCCAACTCCCCTCCCTGGCCACCCAAGGCCTCCGGAGGCACTCGGGACCCTGGAGCAGCCCTGGGCCTGGGGTGAAGCAGGCAACGCCAGGGAGAGGGGGCGAGGGCCGCTGCTCAGAGAAGCAGAGCAGGAGGGGCAGCCCCACGTTCTGAGGAGGGAGGCCTGGAGCTCGGGCTCGTCCAGGTGGGGGTGGGGGGGCTCCACCGGAGGAAGTTCATGCCAGGGGCCAGACATTTCTGGCCTTTGATCTGGGCCACCCATGCCCACAGCTCGAACCCGCCGGCCCTGCGCATCCCAGGAGCTCCCTGCGCTCGCTCTCGGCTGCTGCGGGCGCGGGAGCTGGGGAGCTGGCCCGCGGGCACCAAGGGTCGGAGAGCCGCCTGGGCTTGTCACGGCTTCGGCTGCGTTCCTAGCCCGGCTGGAGGGGGTGGGGTCGGGGGAGAGATGAAAGAGAGGAGGGAAGGAGAGAGAAGGGAGAGACGGTGCCGGGGAGAGGGAGAGGCTGGCTGAGAGACCGAGGAACACGGAGACAGAGCAGAGAGGGAGGGGAGCGAGCAGAGGGAGCCCGAGGAGAAAGACAGGGGAAAGGGGAAGGGGAGAGGCTGCCACGGGGAAGGATGAGCAGGAGGAGAAGGCCTGACCTGCCCGGGGACAGCGCATGGGGGGGGGCAGCCTGTGGAGATGTCCGAGTGGGGGGCTGACGTAGGGTCCTTATTTCCCATTCACCTGGAAAGGAGGCCACAGCGGCTTCGCTATTGTCCCTAACTTCGGAGCGCCCGCCTGCCCCCCTCGCCCCTGCTCTAGGGGTAGGGAGCTCTCACACCCCCAATGGCCTGCCAGGTCCCACCGGACTCCTGTCCCCCCAGCAGGGGCTCTCAGCTGGTGTTCTGGTCCGAGGTGCCCGTGGGAGTTCAGATCCACCTGACCGAATGGGGTGCTCCAGAGCCTCCTCTCTCTCTGAGAGCCTGGGGGGACTCCCTACCCTGGCCATCGCGACCCCACTGCAAACCCCGTGTGCCTGGAGGTGGGAGCTGGACTCGATGACCTTTGGGGTCATTCCGGGACCCCAGAATTCCACAGGTGCCAGCCCTGGGCAGCGGGGACAGGAGGTTTCTGAGGCTGCGTGTGGGCTGGCGGTTGGCAGAGCCGTGCCCAGCCCGAAGCCCTAGGCCGTGTAGGTGAGACTGGGCATCCCTCAGCTGGGGGCACGGAGAGACCCAGACCAGGAACACGGGGAAGGGAATGGAAAGGAGGCCAGCCAACAAGGGGGAGGGGAGGAGAGCTGGTCCCCCAGTCCTGTGCTGCCCGAGGGAGGAGAGGGCTGGAGGCCGTGTGGGAACCTGTGTGCGGCCCCACGGCCCCTGCAGAGTGGAGGCCTGTGTGGGGATTTCCCCCCCACTTGAAAGCTCCCCAGAGGAGGGGATTCCTGATCCCTTTCTCCTCCCCTGCCAGGTGTCCTTCCTTCAACACAGGCTTAATTTCCTTCCTCCTGCCTGCCCCGCGCTGCCGCCGGTGGGAACACAGGCACGGTCCCCGGCGGGCGGGGGAGGGCGCCCCCGCGCCACGTGTCCCGGACAGAAGCGCCTTCTCTCTCCTGGGCGCACGCCGGGCGCAGGGTGGGCCGCCCTCGAGGGGGAAAGGGTTAAATCCACTGCCAGGCCGGCCGGAGCGAGGAGGTGGAGGCCTCCCTGCGGCGCACCCTGAATGGGGGCAGAGGAGGCCGCGACGGCCCGGCCCGGGGGCCAGGGGCCAGGGGTCGGCGGGGGGAAGCACTTTGTGTTGTGTTGTGTGTGTGTGTGAACCTCTGGGACCTCCGACCCGCCCCCCTGCAGGCTGGCGGCCCACCCCCATCGCACCCCCACCTCTCCGGCGGCCCCGGGTCCTTTGATGCGCGCTCCCCGGGGGCGCGCGGCGGCCGCTGTGGATTCCGCGCCCCCGGCGGCCGCCCCGCCCGGACAAAGAGCCCGGGCCCGGCTCGCCCGCAGGGGGCTCCCCGTCTGCCGCGCGGAGGGAGGAGGAAATATCTCCGATCCAGCGTCCTGCCATCCATTTTTACTGGGGACAGGCCGATGGCTGCCGGGGGCCGGGGGACTGGGCTGGGCCGGGGATGGAGAGAGAGGGGAGCAGCCGGCGCGCAAGGCCACAGGCCCCGTAGGACGCGGAGAGCCGCACGGAGCGGGCGCGCGGGGACTCCTCGCGCTCTGCCCTGCGGAAAGGGGCTTTGGACTCGCTGCTGAGAGCCACAGGAGCCGCACGCGGTTCCCAGCAAGTTCCCTGGAGGCCGCTAGAAGGCTGCGCACCCTGGAGGCAGGAGGAGGGCCAGAGCGTGGGGGGCTGAGGCCAGGAGGTGATGGAACAGGATTTCTTTTACCTGCCCAGCGTAGAGAGACAGCGTCCTGGAAATGTCGGTCGCAAGCTCTTTGGTGAGCAACAAAGATCACAGTGGGACACACCAAGGCGCCCCAAGCCAGCCTGCCTGCTTCTCCATCCCCAGGCTCCGGCGCGCCCCCTGGCGGCGGTGCGGATAATAAGGCAAGAAATTGGGCAGCGAGGAAAGGGGCCTGCCCCGCCCCGCCCGCCCCCTCCCCCCCCCCCCCCCCCGTGGGCCGGGAGCCTGCGCCTCCTGCTGGTGTGCAGCCCGGATCTTTGGGGATCCAGGTTAAGTAGGTGCCTTCGGGAGTGAATGCCCTTAATCTACCTCGCAATCCCTGAGCTTAGCTGGGGATAAAGTGTGCGTGGCTTGGGATCCCCCCTCCTCCCAACCTAGGTGGCTCCCTGGGAAGGCGGGCCGAGGAGAGGTGAGGCCCCGGCGGGGCCTGCACTCCTGGGAAGGGGGCCTGCGGCTGTAGCAGCCTGTGTCCATGGAAACACTGGAGGCTGCAGACCGCAGGGTGACGGCAGGAGTTCTGTCTGGCCTGGCCCACCCGCACCCCGAGATCATAGGTGCCCCCTACGGGAACTGAGGGCTTTTCCCGGTCACAGTAGTCACTCCCCAGTCTTAGCCATCTCCAGTCCCCCAAGGGCATTTTGGAAAGTGATTTGGGGTCAAAGACTTTTACAAGGGAGGGAGCAACAGAAAGCATGGGGGCGGGGGAGGAGAGGAGGGCACTGGCCAGCTGCCAGTTATCTCTGAACCTCCTCTATGCCCTGCGCAAGGTGGAGGTAATGCTTTGTATCTCATAGGGAGCTGTCAGCGTTAAATGAGAACGGTGCTGACAGAATGCCAGACCGCGATGGTGAAGGAGAAATATTGGGTTTCTTCCTTCTCTTGGAGGGGCTGAGTGAGGGTCAGGGAGCGCTCTTGGGTGCCCCTTCTGCCCCCGGGAGCCTAAGCTAGGCGGTGGGTCCTCAGGTGCCCAGCGGCCTCCTGCAGGATTTGCCCACTGGAGACCCATCTCAAAATCTCCTCCTCAGAGAGGCCCCGGATGCCGCTAGCTGCTCCTCCACGCTGTCCCTCTGGGCCTCTTACTCCAATTTATTTTTCTTTATGGCCCTGAACACCGCTCTTATCTACTCTGTGACACAACCCATACATCGATTTAGTTGTTCACTTAATGGTGCCCATTTTTTCTACTCTGAAGTCTAAGCCCTGTGGGACCGCTGGAGCCCCAACACCTTGGCTTCCGGGTGAAGCCTGACTGGGGTTCATAGGTCCAGCTGGGGAGGGCCTGTCCCTGAGAGGTTATCTTAGAGCCCAGAGGTCATGCCGCCATCACTGCCCTAATGACCCCCAGCTCTGCCTCTCACTTTGTGACACTGGGGACCTTACCTACTCTCTCTGAGCCTGTTTTCTCACCTTCGGGGTGATGGGGGGGGGGGGTATAGTAACACCCGCCTCAGAGGGCTGTTGCCTATTGAGTGGAGTGATGCCTGCCATGTTTGAAATGGCACCTGAGACATGTTAAGTGCCAGGCAACAGGCTTCCGTGCCTTTATGGACGTCAGCTGCTCTTTCTGAAGCGGATCGAGGAGGGCAAAGTCATCTGTTTCGATTGGAGGATAGCTCATGTTGCCGAGGCCCCGTCCTCCAGGGGCTGGTAGAGACCCCAGTTTGTTCTGCTACCTACCCCGCCCCAACCTGGCTCAGAGATTAATCCTGAGCCGTCTAAGGCAAACTCATTCGTCAACAGAGCCGAATGTCAACAGGACGATTGAAATTTCTAAGAGCCCAGTTTTTTGCACTTCACAATAGACTCGCCCAAGCTGTGGTACTGTGTGGAAGAGCCACACTCAAGGGGCCAGAGAGCCTCAGTTTGCCGACCTCGGGTGGGTCTAAGCCAATCATGAAGACCCTTTCCCCTTCCCAGGGATTGGTTGAGGGATAGGCATGTGACCAGCTTTGGCCAATGAGACATGAGGGAGGGCTGCAGGAAGGTGTGCAAAAGGACTTCTCGGGAGAGATTGTTTGGAACTCTTACAGGGAGGCTGTGGAATGCCCCCTTTTCCTGCTTTCGGACACTATTGTGTGTGGTGGCAGGCCCGGAGCTGCAGCAGCCATGCTGTGGCCCCGAGGGCGGCTGCCTGAGGCTGAGGCTGGCTGGTGGAGGAAGAACAGAGAGGGGTAGACGCTGGGTCTCCGATGCCATTGCTGAGGCATTCGCTGCCTCCAGGGAATCTGCCACGGAACTTCTCATCGCGTGAAGTGACACATTGCCCTTGCTGGTTAGGCCGCGCCTGGCCGGCACTCCCCACCAAAGTCCTCCTAACGGAGCTCCGAGCCCTCCTGCCCGCCGTGTCTGGCCTAGGAGAGCCGTGAGGCGCAGTGTTACAAGTTGAGCTGCTTTCATGAGGACGGGGAAGCTTCGTGTTCTTGGCTTGGGGGTTCAGTCTGGGTGGGGGCACAGTTGTCATTGGAACCTGGAGCCGAAGACACGCTCTGAGATACCTTGGGGTGAGGGGGGAGGGAAACAGTAAAAGAGAGGGTGTGGGCTTGAGGTGGGGTTCAAAACTAACCCAGGATACGGTTCCCGCTGGTGCTACCTTTTCCTTCCCAAACAGCAGGATCCTCGGGGGATGATGGGAATTGGAATCAGTAGTGGTGGTAGATGGGCAACTTACTGAATAGGCTAGAAGCCACGGAGTGGGACACGTTCAAACGGTAGATTTAATGACGTGCGAATTACATCTCTATTTTTGAAAAAAGCTTCAGCAGCTCAGCTGCCCTCCTCCCACACTCGCTCTCCCACCTGTGACCTCAGCCCTCACTCGCCGCTAACTCAGGCTCTCCTCAGCCACATGCGCACAGGAGTTCCTGAGGCTGCTCCTTCTCCCGGGGGCTGGTGGGAGGTTTGTCTGGGGACAGAGGGCTGTGCTCTGCCTCCCACCCACCTTTTCAGGCCTCTGTGCATGTGCCTCACCCTCTGACTGGAGGGGCCAGGTTTTCCCAAGGTCTGTCCCCCGAGGGCCAAAGGGCCTCGAGCTGAAGGGAGGGAATCAGAATAATGCCCGGGGGGGGGGGGTGGAGGGGGTGGGGGGGGTTAGGGGTATGGGCTTTGTGATCAGGCAGAACAACTTCAAATCCTGGCTCCATTGCTCAGCTGTGAATTTCGGGCAAGTGATTAAACCTGTGTGCCTGTTTCCTTACTTGGCAAAGGGGAATACTAATTGCACAGCTCACAGGGTCAAATGAATAATTTGCCCTAAGAACTCGGGGGCCATACAGTAGACAACATATGCTGGTACCTTAAGACTAACTAACTTGTAACCAGAGAAAGGCAGAATCGTGGCCAGACTGTCTGACGATTGAGAGACAGTGGTGATATGATAATAACGAAAGCCTGACATAGTATTTGGCCGAAGGATGGAATGTGGAGAGCATTTCCCTGACGAGGGGTATGCACCTCTGAGGCTGGAGGGGACCGTGTCTGCCCCCGCGAGATGGAGTGTGGTGGGAAACAGCTTTGGACACAGTGAGAAAGCTCTTTGGTATTCCTTAGCCCAGTGGTCTGCAAGCTGTGGCTCTCGAGCCACATGCAGCTCTTTGGCCCCTTGAGTGTGGCTCTTCCACAAAATACCACGGCCTGGGCGAGTCTATTTTGAAGAAGTGGCGTTAGAAGAAGTTTAAGTGTAAAAAATTGGGCCCTCAAAAGAAATTTCAGTCATTGTCCTGTTGATATTTGGCTCTGTTGACTAATGAGTTTGCCGACCACGACCCTAGCCCATCCTCCACTTTTTTTAAGGACCGTTCAAGGAGGAATTCTGTTTGGTGCCAATGCCACACTTACAGGATCCCTTTAGATGAGAAGAGAAGAGAAGAGAAGAGAAGAGAAGAGAAGAGAAGAGAAGATCATTTAAAACCTTTGCCTGCCGGGAGGGGACAACAGTATCTGGGTAGAAGGCAACTATTGTTGAAAGTCATAGTGACAGAAAGCTTTCTTTTTAGTTGGAGTCCTTAGGAACAGAGCAAATCAACTTCAGGAACGTGTTGAGAAAAGAGAGCAGATATGGTGTGAATGTGGCATGGAAACACCTAGAGTCTGGAGGACACTGGATGATGGGGACCACTGAGCTGAGGGCCTGCAGTCAAGGTGCCCTGCACGTGCCAGCCTGTGTGGTCAGGGCATCTTCTTGGGGGTCCTGGGAGCCAACCAGGCCGTGTACAGATGGCAAAACGGGAGGGCACCCTGGTCACGAGCTGAGAATCATCCTTGCCTTGATGTGTCAGACAGGAGACTTGGGGCCACCCACCCAGCCTTGTGAATACCTTGGAGGGCAGGCTGGCCCGGCACCAGGCCTCTGTGACCCAGATTCTCATGGGAGGTGGAGGAGGAAGCTTAACTGTCTCCCAGTTGTCCAGAGTAGCTGGGCAGGGCACTTCTCCAGTCCAGGCCTGATGGAGGCTTTCTGGGGTGGGGGTGAGGGGTCTTAGGTGGCCTGGTCAAGTTCAGACACCCCTTGATCACTGCACTAGAGGCAGGCAGGTCAGGGCCCAGAAAGTGCATCAGCTCAGAGAGCCCCATGCTTCCCTCCGGGAACAAGTACACAGAGCCGCGGAAGAGGGAGACAGACACCAGGGTGCCAGCCCCCGCTTTCCCTCTCTTGCTGTGTGTCCCTGGGCAAGGCCTTTACTCCCTTTGGGTCTCAGTGTCTCTCTAGATAGAAGTGGCCCAACAAGGAGTCCTCCTGGTGCCAACACATGGGATGGATGGGCCTACCACCCTTTGTATCCCTGCCCCTTCCAAGGCCCAACCAGGACCCCGGGCCAGAGCTGGCTGCCGGCCCCGGGCTGGGGCTGGCCCGGCCTTCAGAGGAGGCTTTCCTTCCTGAGGTGTTATTCCTAAGGCCCCGGAGGGCTGGGCAGTGCCCCGTGGCACGCTAGGCACTGATAGGAGAGCCTGGGGCCTGAAAGGGAGGGGAGGAGAGACTGAAGAGGTGGCCAGGGAGGGGGCGGTGCAGAAGGTTGCCCCTCGGGAACATGCAGAAGGTTGCCAAACGGAGTTTAAGCCTCGGTTCCAGCACACAAAGCCTGTCTCTGGGGGGCTTGACCCCTCGGAGCCCCCACCCCCAGGGCCTGCTGGCTGAGCGGCCCCAAAGGCACTGGCCCCAGAAGGGCCTGGCTGTGGGCTGGGAAGTGGCTGGGAGGGAAGTTTTAATGATACACAACACAAGACGCAGGGGGGGACAGGGAGGGGGGCGGCGGAGGGAAGAAGGGAGGTGTGGGGGGGGAGAAAGAAAGACCTCCTGCCAGGCCTGTTGCCAGGAGACGGCTAGGCAGCCAGAATCAGCCCTGCTCTTTTCACAGTCGCCTTTAAGCGCCGAGAGAAAGCCCGGGCCATAAAGGGAGACATGTGTTGCTGGGTGTGTAAGGCTAGCCTCTGCAGTTAGGGGAGCCCGCAGCCCCCGCCCCCGGCCACTGCCCGAGAGAGCCCCGCTCGCCCCCACCCCGCCCCCGCCCCTGGGGGTTATGGATGAATGGGATTGGGCTACAGAGCGACGGAAAAGGACCTGGGGAAGGCGCTGGCCCTGGCCACCGAAAGGCCGCAGCCACCTCGGGGCTGAGACTCACCAGCCAGCGCCCCAGGGAGCTGGCAGGGGCTGGCGGGGCCAGGGAGGCCGGGAGGTCCAGCACGGCATGCCCACGCCCGCGGAGACGGATTCTGTTGGCTCAGACGGGCCACTGGCACATGGGGGTGGATGTCTAGGTGTCTAGGAATCCTCAACGGGGGACTTCCAGGGTGGGCTGGACAGCTGACCGTCCGCAGCCTGCACTCGGGCCCCGTGGTCCCGGTCACACACCCAGGGGGGAACAGGCCACTCTAGGCTGTGCCCTGGCATGTGGGGACCGTGTCTGCGCAGCCCAGTGGGTGGCGGCATCTGTTTCCACGAGGAGCCTGCCACACAAGCACCGGGGTAAACAGAGGGCGAGGGCCGTTGGCAACACATAGACTTCAGCTTCCCAGGCCCTGCTGTCCCTCAGGGGACACTCCGGTGCGCTCTGCACGGAGGCTAGCGATGGGTGCACGGACGCGGAGTGTGAGCTCCCTGGTGCGAGGGCTCCTTCCACACGCTGCTCTCACACCTGCTGAGAGCAGGCTCCATGTCTGCTGCTCCTGAGGCAGTTTAATGAGAGACCAGCAGGCCCTGCGCATCCTCTGGCGTCCACGAGGCCGGCGCTCCAGGCCGGGGAGGGGGACAGCCCCTCTGAAGCTGGGCTTTAGCTTTGGGAAGAAATGGAGAGCAGCCCCCCAGCTCCCCGGCCCCCCAGCCCCCCAGCTCCCCGGCGGTCGGCTGGCCGCTGTGTGGACTTGGGCAGTGCCAAGGCTGGGCCGGCTTCCTGCTCAGGCAGCCCCCGGAGTGAGCCGGGGAGTGAGTGGGCAGAGCTCAGGAGAGGCCCGTTCTGGACAAAACAGAGAAATCCTCGTGTCCCCGAAGGCATCTCTGACTGCGCACACGTGTGCGTGGGGATGTTTTCCACACGAGCCGGCGTCCTGGAAAACGGCTCGCAGGAAGGGTAGGGTGAGATGGCCCACGCGGCTGTCTGTCTGTCTGTCTGTCTGTCCCTCAGGGCTCCTGTTGGGAAGGGTGCCTTCCCCTCCACCTCCCTTTGCCTCTTGCTCCTGCTGAAGCCTGTGTTGTCACTAGTTCTCAAGCCTTTCCTATCCGCTGGGGCCAGGCCCCACCCCAGGTGTCAACACTTGCTCCCAGAAGGGCCAAATCTCCATGAGGTGATAACCAAAAGGGCAAATTTGCCAACTCTCCAGGGGGCGGGGACGGGGGCGGGGGTAGTGGTGGTCTGGGCTGTGGCTGGAGGAGGGGTGGCGGTACTGATTGCATGAGGGCCTGGGGGGAGGGGGGGCAGTCCGCTGGGACTTGGCCAGGCGGCAGGGATGTGTGAAGGGGGAGGGAGGGGCGGGGGGGGGGGGGGGAGCAGGGCCTGGGGAGCTCTGCAGGGCCCTCTGAGGTCCTGTTGGGCTTTACAACAGGAGGTGTTGAGTGCCTTCCCTGGAAAAGCCCAGCTCCCTGGCTTGTCACTGACTTTTCATCCCAAGGAAGGCCAAGGCCTCAAGGAAGCAAACACACCTGGCTGGGACAGGCCCCTCCCCGTGGGATTCCTTGGAGTTGAGGTCCCCCTTCTGGGAGCCCCCCAACCCTCCAAGGTATTGTGTGTGTACAGGCTCCAATCAGGGCCCTGTGGGGATGGTCAGGTTCTTAGGTGGGTGCAGGCGGGCGCAGGTTTAGTCCTTACTCCCTGTCCCTCTGCTGTCACACCCCACCCCTTCCAGATGACCCAATTTTAACTGGAAGAAAGGTCTCCCTCTCCCTCTCCCAACTCTGCCTCCCTTTATTCCCTCCTAACCCCCCGACCAAGGCTCCTCCGTATCCCCACTCTCTCAGTCCGTGGCCCCTGCTTCTCTGGCTTGTGGGGGGAGAGTTCCTGAAAGCCCCACCCAACCCCAGAAATACCCACCCGGACCCCAGAAACGGCCATGGACGAGTCCACCTGTCCACATTCCTTCCCCCGGCGGTACCGGACCCCCGAGGCTGCTCCCCCGCCTCTCTGGTCCTTCAGATGGGGCAGGGCCAGGAGTTAATTAATCTCTTAGGTCCACAGTCACCTCCTCCAGGAAGCCTCCCTGGCTTACAGCCCCCTCTGTGCCTCCTGGCTCCTCATCAGGGCAGCGACTCCTGACCTCTAGTGGCCCTCAGCAGTCACCAGGATTGGTCCCCAACGCTCAAGGCTGAAGGGGAGGGAGGCAGACACTCCTAACGCGATGGAAGGAGAGGCCTGGCCAGCTTGGAGTGAAGCTTCACTCTGCCCACGCCCCTTGACCACGAGGCTGAACCTTCCCTCAAGGAGTCCCGGGAGATAATGGAGCGGAAGCAGCAGCCTCCTCTGTGGGACAGGCCCCTCCCCGTGGGATTCCTTGGAATTGAGGTCCCCCTTCTGGGAGCCCCCCAACCCTCCAAGGTATTGTGTGTGTACAGGCTCCAATCAGGGCCCTGTGGGGATGGTCAGGGCCACAGTGACACCTGCTGGGGATTCTAGGAATAGGAGGGATGCTAACAAGTGTGGAGGTGGGGTGGGGAGGGCAATTAATAACACCTCAACACAGACGTTGAAATTCACGTCCGTTATTAACCCCCCATCCTCATGCCAGAGAAGAAGCACACAACGGTGCAGAGGAGACGGGGGCAATGGGATTCCAGCGGCGGCTTCCAGGGAAAGCCAGGGCCCCGGGACAAGAGGTGCATTTCTCAGAACCGGTGGTTTTTTGTTTGTTTGTTTATGTTGTTGTTGTTGTTTTAACTATTCACAAAGTCTGGTTTCCAGGAATGTACCCAGAAGTAAGTCTGAGGTTATTATTCGCACTTCTATGTGAAATGGAGTTGTAAGGGCCGTAAATAAGTGTGCCCTCTGTATATCTTTGTGTTGTATTGCATCAACAAAAGGAAGGAAATATGTACCCCTGCACATGTCAGTGATTAAAAACGGTCCAGGTGACCACAGTCAATGTCAATTTCCAAAGACATTGGGAGGAATAAATAAGATTGTGAAAGGAGCCCTTGCTGGTTTGGCTCAGTGGATAGAGAGCCGGCCTGCGGGCTGAAGGGTCCTGGGTTCAATTCCAGTCAAGGGCACATGCCCCGGTTTTGTGGGCTCGATCCCCAGTAGGGGGCATGCAGGAGGCAGCTGAGCAAGGATGCTCTTACAATTGATGTTTCTATCTCTCCCTTCCTCTCTGAAATCAATCGATAAATGTATATATATGATCATGAAATGAATTAGCCCAGTTCCTGACACCTGATAAGACTCAGGATGTTGAGCCAATTCGCCGGTAAGATGAAACCTGTGGTGAGGAGAGCCGGCCTGGAGGGAAGCAGAGGTGCCAGGGCCACAGGGTGGTGTCTCCTGTTGGAAGCCACCCACTGACCTGTGTCCTTCTCACCCTGCGCTACTCAGTGACGCCCTGGAATAAACAAACAGCCAGATGTGGGAATAAAGAGATCCAGGGATAGGGATTCCGGGTTAGGAAGTAACCCTTCGTCAGGACTTTTTTTTTTTTTTCAAGGAAGAACCCAGCATAGGAGTCTTGTAAATATTTCTTACATCATTTGTTTCACCCTCGCACCCCTGTACTTGTATAATCCAACCTCACCTGCAGTGATGGGGCTGGAGAGAGAGCCTGCCCCTGTAGCCAAACGGTACGCTCCTTCCTTAGGTGGGAACTGCAGGTGAAGTTTGGAGTATAAATGGGGGGATGTTGGGGGGGAAGGGACTGATGGTGGGGACTCACAAGGCCCTGGTCCTGGTGCATCAATGTTTCCATCGAGTCCCCATGTGAGATAATAGGGACTGTGAGGGCCCTAACTGGTTTGATTCAGTGGATAGAGCGTCAGTCTTCGGACCAAAGGATCCCAGGTTCGATTCCCACTAAGGGCACATATCTGGGTTGGGGGCTCGATATGGGGCTGTGGGAGTGGGCAGTGGCCTGCCAGCCTCTTCCATTCACATATCACATCTTCCTCCAGACCATCATCCGGGAACAAGTGGTAGGCAGCTCCAGGGCCTAGCCCTTAAGCGGAGGCACCTTATGCATTTTCTGCCCCATCTTGTTTCTCCCAGCCCCGCAGTCAGCAGAGGGAAAACGGCCCAAAAGCCTCTGCTGTACCGCTGGTTCCTCTCAGAGATACCTGGCTGAAAGTTCAGGATTTAGCTCTTCCTGCTGGAACAGAACATCATACCAGTAATTGGGGCAGGGGGAGGGGAAGGAAGGAGGGAGGGGAGAGGAAGAGTCCGGAGCCCAGTGAGTATAGTGGAAGGGGAAAAATGCAGAACAGGGTTGGCTTGTTTTTTTCCACATCTCAGATTCATTTTAAAATATAACATCCCTGATCATTTTGGGGAATGGGGAAGCCCTTCTCCCAATACCTTCGGTCGAATCAGGAGACCTGAGATTATTTCCTGGAGCAGTATTTGTTATAACAGGCATGTGAGTATATCAAGGCTCAATGCACTTTATAAAAATCTGGGTGTGCAAAACAGATCCACTGGCACGGAGCTCGGTGCAGGGAGAGGGGATTATTCACCACAGTTCACAAGGGTTGTTTCCTTTTCTAATGAATTTCAAGTAGATTTCCACAAATCTCAAATGTTGTATTTATAACTGTTCATCGGATGCTTATTCTATCAGACACGCAAATACGCTGTGGCCATGCTTCACAGCACATGCCCTCTCCCCATGACCACAGCCAACTGGACCAGGGGTGGCCACCTCAACCTCGGGAAGCCAGTCCACAGCTGGCCAACAGCCTTTGACGCAGATGTCACTGGGCCCCAAGGCCGAATGGCCATGGCACAGTGAGGGTATCAGGCTGTAAGTTCTAAGAAGCAGACAGATATGTTCAGGAAGAGTGCAGGGTGAGGAAGCCAGCACCAAGAGCAAGCAAGAGAGGCAGACCGGTACCAGAAAGTCATAGGGAGCATTAGTGACAGGTGGCTTGATTTCCCCATTGCTCTGTCTTTTCTTTCTTTTCTTTCTTTCTTTTCTTTCTTTCTTTCTTTCTTTCTTTCTTTCTTTCTTTCTTTCTTTCTTTCTTTCTTTCTTTCTTTCTTTCTAATTGATCAGCTGCCTCCTGCACACCTCCTTCTGGGGATGTGCCTGCAACCAAGGCACATGCCCTTGACCAGAATTGAACCCGGGACCCTTGAGTCCACAGGCCAATGCTCTATCCACTGAGCCAAACCGGGTAGGAGAGCATCCTCCTTCCCTATGACCCTTACACAGTCACTGTGTGGCCCCTTCCCTGGAGCTGCTCACAATAGGAGGCAGGGGATGATGAGGATTAAGGGTGAGGGTCACATTTGGGAAAGAGGGTGCCAAATAGGAGGTGTAGGGCTCTGCACTGTATGGCAGGCAGAACGACCGGGTGACCCGCATCCTGCTGACGCGCTGAGAGCCCTTCAGCACATCACGTCCTCCCCTGAGCTCCGCGTTTGTTGCAAAGTGAAGGAGCTGGGAGCGGTCCCTCTGGGCTCTTCCTGGTCTACTTGGGGCATCTAGGGTCTCCCAGGGTCTCCCGTGGACCTGCCCTTCTAGTGCTGAGTATCCTCCTCCACTCTGGGCTGCTGTGAGCAGCGACGCCGGTGACCAGCAGGGGGCGCTCCTGCAGAAGGCTGGCCCCCGCGGCTCAGCATCATCTGCCTGGCTAGGGTGTCAGGACAGGAAGGTCATCCCTTCTCTGTCCTTCCCAGCCTGTTCCAGTCACTGGCCTTCCCGCATGGCCCCTCCCCACCCCACATTCTGGGATTAACTGTCTGGAAGGTTCCTGGAATCCAGGTTCTTGGGCAGGCCCCTTCCCTTTTTGGGTGTCTTGGTTTCCCCCTGAGCAAACTGGGTTGTGTGAGGCTCAAGTAGGTGCCCTGCTGCTTCCCGTTATCTGCCTCAGGGCAGGAGATGCTGCTTCTACCCTCCACTAGGGAGATAGGACACCCCCCCCCCCATTACAACCTTTACCCAAGTCTTTTTATGCAAAGGTGGGAATAATTTCTGAATTCCATGTGGCACCTGGGACAGTGAGTGATCCTCAGAAGCTACTTGTGAAATGACTGGTTTTTTGAAATCATCTGGACTCTTGTGAATCACCCTGGAAGGTGCCCACATCCACCCTTGCATTTTTCACCACCCTTTCTGTGTGGAAGACAAACAGGGAGTATTCTATCCATTTTACCGATAAGGAAACTGAGGTCACGGAGGAAGCCAGGAACAAGGTTAAATTAGGAGCCAGGGTTCTCTCTCCATTCACCTCAGATGTCCCATCCATGGTAGTCAGCGACCCCTATTGGAGACATGTGGTATTGGAGGCTGGTCATAGTCGCTGAATGCCTGGTCATGAGGAGGGACTGGGATAGGCCATAACATTGGAACTGGGGGTGAAAATAAGATTCTGGAGTCAATAACACAGAGTGGCAGGCTCGGCAAGTTTCAAAGATATTTCCTGTTATAAAGCCCCCAACTCCCCTTTCCATCGAATTCTCCAAAGTCGAACCAGTGTAGCAAAGGGATGCTCTGTAGGGTCATTCCTTGGAAGTAAAAGGACAACCACTGCAAAAAATTGATTCCTTATCAAACATTTATGTGACAGATTAGGATAGACTGTGCCATTTGGTAAAGTGAAGAAAGACTAAAAAAAAAAAATGACTGCAAGTCATTTTGGTATGACTGCCTATTGGTATTATCCTAGACACACCTTCCCTGACAATGAATGGACTGTCCTCTTGCCTGGATTCCCACCTATTTTGGTACTTTCTTCTCTTTACTGCAGCACAGTTAGTGGTGATATATACGCTTCTGGGTCCAGCACCCTAGGGTCTAACCCCAAGTCCAAGCTTACTAGCTGACCAGTTACTTAACTTATCTGTGCCTGAGTTTTTTTTATCTGTAAATGTTGTGAGGATTAAATTAGTTAATATTCTTCTAGGACTTAGAGCCATGCTTGGCACCTTGTAAGTACTCAATGCCTAGCTTATGCTTCTTTAGAAATATCAAAGTGCTCTATGCATTTATTTGCACATCTTTCCCAACAAACTGTGTGCTCTCCAAGGGCAGGGCCTGGCTTAATTATCTCTTACTCTCAGGGCTGAGCACCAGATGCTCAATCCAAGTTTGTTAAATTAAATATTATGTAATCACTAGCGGCCCAGTGCATGGATTCACGCACATTAAAAGGAAATTAATTAGAAGAAATATTTTAATATCGCTATTCATCCTTTCTCTATAATAGAAATGTCAACAAAAACAACAAAATTCATGATCGACAATGACAGGTCGAAACACACATGTGTGATTGGTGCCGGCGAGAGCTTTGTATGTATCGCCTGTGCGAGTCAACACTTATTTTTATTTTTATTTATTTATTTATTTATTTTTAAAATATATTTTATTGATTTTTCACAGAGAGGAAGGGAGAGGGATAGAGAGTCAGAAACATTGACGAGAGAGATACACTGACCAGCTGCCTCTTGCACACCCCCCATCAGGATGTGCCCGCAACCAATGTATATGCCCTTGGCTGGAATCGAACCCGGGACCTTTCAGTCTGCAGACCGACGCTCTATCCACTGAGCCAAACTGGTTTCGGCATCGATGCTTATTTTTAAACTAGAGGCCCAGTTGAACTCCCAAGGGGACACTTTGTATATTAACTTTAGAAAGTATATGTAGACTGCCAGTGTGCATCATATGTACCAGCCAGTCAGTCAGTTAGATGATTGTATGGTCAGTCACTTAGCCTTTTATAGAATATAGATACTTTATATGAAATGGACATTTTGCAATAAAATGGAATTAGTGACTTTAAAATGTTTTAATCTTTTTAAAAAAATATATTTTATTGATTTTTTACAGAGAGGAAGGGAGAGAGATAGTTAGAAACATCGATGAGAGAGAGTCATCGATCAGCTGCCTCTTGCACACCCCCTACTGGGGATATGCCCGCAACTAAGGTACATGCCCTTGACCGGAATCAAACCTGGGACCCTTCAGTCCCCAAGCTGACGCTCTATCCATTGAGCCAAACCGGTCTCGGCTGTTTTAATATATTTTTATTGATTTCAGAGAGGAAGGGATAGAGTGAAAGAAACATTGATGAAAGAGAATCATTGATCGGCTTCCTCCTGCATGCTCCCTACTGGGAATTGAGCCTGCAACCCAGGCATGTGCTCTGATTGGAAATCGAACTCTGACTTCCTGGTTCATAGGTCAACACTCAACCACTGAGCCATGCTGGCTGGGAAAATTAGTGACTTTTTTTGAGGAGTTAAACCTGAGCTTACGTCTTGCTGTTTCCTGGAGATAAATCAAAGTTTGAGTCTCTCCCGTTTAAAGAAAGACCTCTGGCTGGGCCAGGAGAGCCCACGCTGAGTTCAGGAACATGTACTCTGACCCAGCTGTCTGCTGGTCAAGACTTTGTTAATGAGCACTTCCTGCAGACTCAGTTGTACCTGTAGTTGTGAAAATGCAACCTGGAGGAAATGCAACCTGTGTGACAGCCATCTCCTCCAACCATGCGTGCAGGGAGCTGTGTTCCTCCAGGCGCCAGCTGCCTTCTGAACTTCAAGACGAGGTCCCTTTCCTCTCAGCCTTCCTTTTCTGAGGGCAAGAGCTTAGTCTGGAGACAACAAGCTAAAATGATGTTGAGAATGCCTCTGATCAGAGTCAAATCTTGAGAATGCTGCTTACAGTAAATTCTGGGATATTTTTCATTTCTGTTTCCTAAGGAACTTGTCTTTCTTGCTCTCTTCCTTTCCTTCCTTCTTTCATTTTTCTGTCCTTTGGTTGAGCCATATTTGTGGCTGTGCCTTGTGTGGGAGACCTTCCTGTTGTAAAACACCTAAGTACAGTACAGTTTAGTTGGTGCGTGACCCGTGGGAAGGATCTACTGGGGATTGAAATAGTTGAAAACACGTGATTGTTGCTCAATGCTGCTTGCCCAGTCACCTTCCACTGTGTTCTAATGCTTTGGGAAGTGGGAACCCAGTGGTTGGTATATTCATGGTGACCCCAGTGCCCAGGCAGGGCACACATACACATGCCTCCTGACATGTATGAGTCACCATGGAGTCACTATTCAAAATTGAGATTGTTTCCTACCTACCTGTCTATGATCACTAGACAGAACTTCCTCTAGATCCAAGCATGCTAGGATAGAGGGCTCAACATCTTGTCCCTCATGAAAATTATAAAATCAAGGGCAGGGTCCGTAGCCATCAATAAGTCAGGTCTGACCTATCCACACTCCAGTATTCATTCATTCATTCATTCATTCATTCATTCAAATAGGTAACGATGACTTGCCTGTGAGCTAAAGCTCTGTACCACTAGGGGGGAAGATGTGGGATGTCGAAGAAACCGGAGGCAGAGTTTTAGTTCTTAAGAAATCTGCAATCTACAGAGAACAGGGGCACCTAACATCCCCCCCGCCCCAACTCCAGGACTATATGCATTAATGTCATCACTAGCTCAAAATTAAGCTGTGCTAAGAAAGTCTCCAGGGCCAAGGTGGTGAGTAAGCAGAACCAGGAGTGGTCATTCAAGGCAGGCTTCCAGGTGAGGATGGTGGCCCACACAGGACACCTGCTGGCCTTGGCAATGGAAGCAGGGCTTGGGGGGTATGCTAAAGGGCAGCCCTCTGCATTTGGCCTTCCTTGGCTGAGCTCAAAGATGCCCAGAGCAGGGCCTCAAGCAGGCAAGGGGCAAGGGAAGGCTACACCACCCTCTGCATAACAAAACCCCCCTCAGAGTGTAGTTCTGGAGTGAGGACGGTGAGGCAGGACCAGGAGAGAAGGCCTGGAATGAGCATGGCCATGGGTCGGGGGAGCTCTGCCCACTCAGGAGTGAGCTCCCCCAGGGAGCACAGGGTCCTTCCTGCAGAAGACAGATGGATGTGTGCCATAGGAGGATGTCAGAAATATTCCCACCCCACCTCCCAACAGCTTTTCTACCAGGCCTTAAAGGTCTATCACGGAAGAATTATTCTGGAGTATCTGTCCTTTCTCCCTTTTAAGAAATCTTTTTTCTACCATAAATGTTAAATATGCTTATAATAGAAAGTGTGGAAACTACAAAGAGGATAACAACGTTTTTTTATACCCACAATCCCTAACCCAAGGCATTTTTTAAAAAATTAAAATAAAATTTTTTTTTACCATTTGGGTGTCTTTCTTGCCATCCTTGTTTGTTGTTTTCAAGCACAGCCATGAGTCTCCTACATGTGGAATTCTGCAGTCCGAGTTCACTTTCCCCATTTAGCCTCAGTCTTATTTCATTCAGCCTGATGTTCTGGAGACATCAAGTCCCCAACCACCAAGCGTCAGTGAGCTCCATGACACTGAGAAAGTGCCCTCTCTGGACTTAAGGTCCCATCTGCATAGCAAGGACAGAGATGCCCAACATGCTTCCTCACAGGGCCCGGAGCCAAACAATACAAGTGAGAGTCAAGACCAAATTAGTGTGGCGGGGAGAGTAGTTGGGAGTGGTCAGACAGAACTAGTCATAATGAGGTCACAGCAAAGAGGCTGGGGTTGGGGGAGCGGGGTAGTGGGAAGGATGGGCAGCAGGACAGGCCAGCACACCCATCCAAGTCCTATCGGGTCTTCCCCAGCACCAGCTCTCCTGAGCAGCCAGGCCTCGGGCCAGGCCTGGGCACTGGTGCCTTCCCTCAGAGCTGCATCTCCTGCTCTGCTTCCTGGGGGCTGAGAGCATTTCCAGTGCGGCCTCAGGGTGCTTAGAGAGAGCGAGCCAGCCTGGAGTTCCTCCTTTCCACTGCTCAGGGCCTGGCGGTGAGCTGGAGGGACTGTGTGATTGCCTGGCTCTGCCTTGGCTGGGGTTTGGAATTGTGGGGCACCTGACAAAGATGGATGGATTCTTGCCCTAGCCTGTTTGGCTCAGTGGATAGAGTGTCGGCCTGCAGACTGAAGGGTCCTGGGTTTGATTCTGGACAAGGGCATGTACCTTGGTTGCAGGCTCCTCCAGGCAACCAATATGCTGTGTTTCTCTCGCATCGATATTTCTATCTTTCCCTTTCTCTTCCATTCTCTCTGAAAATCAAAGGGAAAATATCCTCAGGAGAGGATTTAAAAAAGATGGATGGATCCTGCAGGTTTGCTTTCTGTCAGGGTGGCTGGACTTGGGGGCAGAATTGGGTGGGGGGAGTTCTGGAGACACCTTGGAGATGGATTTGATGCAAAACCATTTGCTAGCCTTTCATCCACACGTTTGTAACTTCCAAAGAGAGAGAAAGCGTGTGTGTGTGTGTGTGTGTGTGTGTGTGTGTATACACACAGGGGGAGGGGGAGGACTCCATCCCAGAGCGTGGCTGCCTTGGGCTGGTTAATGGAGACAGGTAGCTGCATGTGGATGTCTAAGAATGCTTCTCCTGCATACCTGTGTGAACCTGTGGGTCCAGGAGCAGCTGTGGGTCTGCCTAGGAATTTAGACAACCATGGGGGAGGTATGGGGGAGTCTGTGTGTCACTGAATGCCTGGGCTTGTGTTGCAGAGTGTCAGAGTGTGTGTGTGTAATGAAGCATGTGTCTGAGAATAAGAAGGGGTGCTTCTGTGAGCATGCATTGTGTCCATATGACTCTTTCTATCCCTGAAGCCCCATAAAAAGACCACAGACCAAGCTGGCAACAGCACATATTTCCCGAGTACCTACTGTGTGCTGGGTGGGCCCTGTGCCAGGCTCTGGAGATACAAAGAGAAGTGGCCAGCCATCTGGATATTTTCTAAGCATATCTCACTGTCTAACCACGCATGTCCCTGTTGACTTTTTGGCGCTTCCTCCAACTTCTCTGCATCACAGTCTCAACCATCAGATGTCAACAGGTAACTTTTATGAAATGTTGAAAATGTGTCACTTTGGGAGAATGTACTCGCCCTCACCCACCCACCCCCTTCTCCAGGCACGTGCATGCTTGTGCCTGCTTGTGTGTATGGTATGTGCTTCGGGGCGTGAGGACAGGATGGGGAGTTGGGGAGCCCGAGCTGGACCTGCTCCCTCCTCACTGCCCGCGCTCGGTGCTGCGAGGGCGTGGCTGGGGCTCCAGTCTGACTCACACGGTGCTGCTCCTCCGAGCTCTGTTGAGCCTGCTTCAAGGGCTTACCAGTGGCGAGCTGGAGCTGGCTCAGACTGGCTGACAGAGCCGACTGACGGTGCAAACCTCTTCCTAGCTCCAGAGATCGGGGGTGACACTACATTGGCAGCTCAAACTCTTTCCAGCACAGAAATCGGCAAACGATACGAATCAGACACCCATTCACCCCCCAAAAGCATGTAAACATCACCGGTGCTGCCTGCCGTTACAGCAACAACAACCGGCTATTGAGTGGTAGCACCTGTTTGGCATTTGGCATCCCTCTCATCTGCACAAAAACCCTGTGAGGCATTGGCCATTGTCCCCATTTCATACCTGGGGTTCACAGTTACATGATTTGACTTCAGGTCTCTGCCCATCACACGGGGCTGTGCCCCTCCATAAACGGACCGTGGAATTGGGTAGGGCTGGCAGAGTTGTTAAAAAGCATCTTCTACCAGCTAATCACTGCTCACTTGACAGGAAAATTGAACTGAGAGCCTCACTATGGAGGGACGGGGGTGGGGAAGGGGGGTTCCTGTGCTAATGCCACCGAACACCTAACGCCACAGCTGCCATCTCCCACCTGTCTCCCCACCTGCAATCATGCAGTGCCCACCTCAGAGCCAAGGTCGCTGCCACCAGATGTTCTACAGGCATGGCAGAGTTTTTGGAAAGTTGACCCGCAGGTCTTGGCATCCAGTGCAAGTTATAGTTTCTTGTGCTGGATTTGATCCAGAGTTCAAGACCCTCAAGAACATTTTAAACTTTGCTTCGGTTTCCCCCCTAGAGTGTACCACCTGCTCACCTGCGCTTCGGGAATTAGGATTAAATTTTTAAAAGAAAAAAAAAAAAGAATAAGCAAGACAGAGCTTCGTGGTCCAGCCGTGGAGATGCACATCCTCTCCGACAGAGGTTCTTTGGGAAGCAAGTCCCCCCCCCCACACCGTCCTCCACCCCCTCCCCGGCTCTGCCCGCCCCACTGACCAGAGAACCTGGATCTCTGTCCCCAGAACATCAGCGGCGCTTTGTCAAACGCCCCCCCCCCCCCCGGCCCCCGCCGTGCACCTCGCCTTGGCCGGCCTTCCATTTAGAACGGGAGCTCCCTTTCCCCTGCTCCGCTTTGGCTAAGGGACCTTTTGGGAGGCAAGAGGGTCCTCTCCCCCATACACGTGGACCCTGAGAACCGCTCTGCTCCCAGGACCTGGCCCTGCCCTGGAGTCCCCGGCCCTTCGGCCAGGGGAGCGGACCCCACACCGCTTCTCCCCTACCCCAGGCTCCTCCCTCCTATTCCCACTCCTCCCTCCTAGTCCGGCACCCCCATACCCCGTACCCTGAGGAGAGAACCAGCGCGTGCCACCACCCGCCGAGAGAGAGAGAGAGAGAGAGAGAGAGAGAGAGAGAGAGAGAGAGAGAGAGAGAAGCACACACTCCCTCACCGCACGCAGCCCTCCCATCCCCGCCTCGGGAGGACGGGGACTGAGGGGCGAGGGGGCGCCCCCGTTCCGCCGCCGCGTCCCCGGGTGGGCCCGGCGTCAGGTGCGCACTCACCTGGGGCGGGGGGGGGCGGTCTGGGGCGGGGCGGGGGCGGGCCGAGGCCGGCGGCGCCAATGGGACGGGGGCTCGCCGCCAGGGGTGGCGGGGGTGGTGGTGGCCAACAGCCCTCTCCTCCCCCGCCCCGCCCCGCCCGCCCCGCCCCTCCGGGTTTAAAGCCCCGCGGGCGCGGGCGGCGGCGCTGCGCCGTGGAGCGGCGCTGGAGGTGGCCTGGCCCCGCGCCCGCACCATGCGCCCCGCGCCGCCCCCGGCCCTGGCCGCGCTGCTCCTGCTGGCGCTGCCCGCCGCCCACGCCGCCTACTTCGGGTCAGTGCCCCCGCGCCCCCGCCCCGGCTCCTGCTCCTGCCTGCCGGTCCTCCGGCCGCTGCAGGGCCAACTCTGCCGACCCCTCTGGCCCCGGCCCAGGCGGCATCTCCGACTCAGACCTCGCTCTGCCCGCGCCCAGCGCCCCCTCCCCGCGTCTCCAGCCACCTGGGCTCCGACCCCCATGGCCCCCTCGAGAGTCCGGCTCTGGGGTCCCCATCCGCAGGTCCCGGGGTCTGCACGCTGCTTCTCGGACCCTGGTCCCGTCCCCTCCGCCCGGTCGCGCCCCGGCCCAGCGCGTCCAGGTGTCTCTCGGCGCCCGATGCCCGCTCCGCGGCTCGGCGTGGGCTGTCCGGCCGCCGGCTTGGCCTCGGCTCCCTCGCCGCCCCCGGAGCGGAGACCCGGAGGCTGGGGCGGGCGGCTGGGCTGGTGCGGAGCCGGGGAGGGGGCCGCGCGCGGCCCAGGAGGACGGAGGGACCGCGGCCGGGAGGAGGGTCCGCGCAGCCCCCAGAGGGGACTGTCAGCCGGGAAATCCCACCGAAACGCAGAGCGGCGTCGGTGAGTTCTCCCCGGAGGAGGACGGAGAGCAGGGGCGGGACTGGGAGCGCTGGAAGCGCACGTCTCGGGACAGTGAATGGGACTCCTTCTCTGGCGCAGAATGGCAGGCACTTGGGGTGGGAGATGGGGTCGTGGGGGTGAAGGCACTTCCTTACCCTTCGCCCGAAGCCTGAAGCCCGCTCCGACCACGTCCAGTCTGTCACTTTGGCTCACGCCACTTTTTATGGTCTTCACTCCAAGGTGAGGTTTACAGTCGGACTAGAAGGCAGGCAAGGGAACCCCGAACAAGTGAACCTGCCAGAGATTGCTTCTCAGGGCCTTCCAGGGAGGGGCGAGTAAGGGTCTGAGGTGCCCCTCCCAGGCTGGAACAAGGACTGTGGGCTAATTTCCAGGTCATGACCTCTGGTTAAAGCACTCCTGGGCTGTGGGCAATGAGAGAGAGAGAGAGAGAGAGAGAGAGAGAGAGAGAGAGAGAGAGAGAGAGAGAGAGAGAGATGGAAGGGGCGAGGGTTTGTCAGCTCAAACCCTAGCTCTGGGCTTAGCTGCTGCTGACGGGGAAGACCACTCACTCCGTCTTTGGGCTACAATGACCCCTTTTACAAAGAAGGGGATGAACTTGATACGATGGAGCCTCTAGACCCCACTCCAAGAGCAACGCACCGACGTTTGTGTTTTGTTTTCCTAATGATTTCAGGCTTGAAGGTACTGTTATTGCCTCGGCGGGAAGGATATAATGGGAAGGGCACAGATTTGGGGTTCAGTTCCACACTTTCCTACTTGCTAGCTGTGTGTTCTTGGCCAAATCACGTAACCTCTCTGTGCCTTGGTTTCTCATCTGTAACGTGAGGTTAATCGTGCCTGTTTCATATGAAGATTATGTGAGTTAGTACATGTGAAGCAATCAGGACATGTCTAGCACATAGCATATGCTCAAGGAATGCCGATGATGATGATGATGATATCCCAGCTCTGACAAGGGTTTCTGAGCCAAAATGGAGAGGACCATTCTGGCTGGTGTGGTTGGAAAGCAGAGGACTTTGAAACAGGGCATGGGATTAGAGATTGAGGAGTGAGCAGGCGGCAGCCTTGGAAATGAGAGGGGCGATGATTCGGGCTGGGTTAAAGGGGAAAGGAGTCCTGTGAGTATTGGAGCCACCCCTTCCAGGGTGTGAGCCGAGCTGGGCAGAGCTGGCAAAGCACACGTAAGCCGCCACCACCACGTCTGGGAAGCAGGACTAACACTAAGAGAATAAGCTAAAACTGGGCCTCGTGCTGGTGTGAGTTTGGTCTCAGAGAGCCCGGGTTCTCACTGGGGAAGCCCTGTTGCTCACCAGTCAGGCTGGGGTTCCCAGCTTCCCATCAGCATTTGCTCTCTGGGAGGGAGGTGTATCAGTCACCCACACTGTAGTGAGGATGGGAGGCAATGTGCCTCTCTCTTCTCCAGGCCGTTTGCTTTCTGATTATAAAGCTTTGGCATTTTGATAAAAGAAAATTCAAACATCAGGAGAGCCAGTAAAGCCCATCTTTTGGGGACCTTCAAAATCACAGAATCATAGACTTCAGCATGGGAAGTGACTCCCAAAGGATCTCTGGTCCAACTCCCTGCTTCAAGCAGGTCCTTATCCCCAAATTTTTAAAGGAAACAACCATCTTTCCCAAACCACAGTAAGCTGGCAGTTGCTGCTACTGCTTCTGCATGAGCCTGGAGCCTAATTCTGTTTATGGTAATCTATAGTAATAAAAGCGTAATATGCTAATTAGACCAGACAGCCAAACGACCTTCCGGACATCCTTCCAGACGACCTTCCGGACAAAGCTGGGGTTGTGAAGGAAGCCTGGGTCCCAGGTGCCAGAGGAAAGCCGGTGCCAGCAGCCGGGGGAAGGAGGGCCTACTCTGGCGCGAATTTTGTGCATCGGGCCTCTAGTAAGAACTTAATAACTAGTATCACAGTTTACAAATAACTTCCTCATTCAGTTCTTCTCTCAGCTGATTCTCAGAGCCATTCTCCGGGAATATAGGATGGGCATAAGCAGTGCCCCAAAGGAAACCAAGGGTCAGAAAGGTCCAACAACTCACCCAATGTCACACAGCATATCAGTGGGAGAGGCAGACTAGAAGCCAGTCTGGGCTCTTTGACCTGCAGCCTCCAGAGCTAATACTGAGTGGTCAGTCACCCAGGGAAGCAACAGCCGCAAAGGAGGCTGTTTAGTTAACTCTGTCTGACTCTCTTGGCTGCGTCCTCAATGATGGGACCAGATGCACTGAGCTCTGCTGGTGTGTCAGGTGGACTCTCAAAGGATGGCATGTTGATGGTGGGGTGGGAAGTCTGGAAGCCCAGGTTTGCCCTCTTTCTGGACCATTCTCTGTGTTGTCTGTGGCCAAGTCATTTGCTCCAGGATCTTTAGCACCTGGAAGTATTAAGGTTTCCTAATAGGCTGGTCCTCGCCTGGAGAGTAGGATTATTCAACGGCTCGTGTTTTGGCCCAGTTGGCTTGAGAATTCCGGAAGTATTAACTGATGAGATGTTTTATAAAGGAACATGCCTTGCCTGTGTGGTGAGCTGCACGCTTAATTAAGTCAGACCAATGGCTTTGCAACTAGAAATAGTTCCTTTGGATGCAACTTTTAAAAATCATAGTTGACTTCTGTGGTTATTTTAATTTTTTTAAAATATATTTTATTGATTTTGTACAGTGAGAAAGGGAGAGAGAGAGTTAGAAACATCGATGAGAGAGTCATCGATCAGCTGCCTCCTGCACACCCCCTACCGGGGATGTGCCCGCAACCAAGGTACATGCCCTTGACCGGAATTGAACCCGAGACCTTTCAGTCCCCAAGCCGACTCTCTATCCATTGAGCCAAACCGGTTTCGGCCCATGGTTATTTTTAAATGTGTGACCTCTGTGCTTATTGGATTTCTTTCCTCTCTGGAGATGGAACAGAGAAGTTTATGAAAAGCACAGCTAGACCTGAGTTAGAGTCCAGATCATGCCTCTTGCTAACTGTGTGACATTAAGCAAATGTCTTAACTTTGTCGAGTTTGGGTGATGATAACACCCATCCTAAAGACTGGTGTGAGGCTTCATTGAGCCAATGAATGGAAGGGCCTGATAGGTTGCCAGGCACATACTAAGTGCTCATTACAGTGCTTAGTACTCTTTGTGGTTGCTGGGGCTCTAGCCATCTTCTTGGGTTGTGGAGATGTCATCCTTGTAAAGAAGCAAACACAACCTTAACTCCCCATACCTCCCTCCCCCAAATCAACGTTACATACAATAACATGCACGTGTTCTAAGGGCACAGTTTGGGTTTTAACAAATGTCTGTCCCCATGTAACCACCACCACAATTGCATTTCCTTCATCCCAAAGAGTCCCCTGTGCTCCTTGGCAGCCCACCCTCCCCCACCAGCCCCAAGCCACCCCTTTTCTACTTTCTGTCATTATAGATTAGTCTTGCCCCTTGTAGAAGTTCATTTAAATGGATTCATATGGTATATTATGGCTTTTGCTGTATGAATTCTTTTTGCTCAAAATAATGTCTTGAGATTCATCCATGTTGTTGCATATACCAGTAGCACATTCCTTCTTCTTCTTTTTTTTTTTCTTGAGTAGTCTTTCATTGTGTAGATGTTCCTCAATTTGTTTATTCATTCACCTGTTGATAGACATTTGGTTTTTTTCCAGCTTGGAACTATTCCAAATAAAGTTGCTATGTACACGTCTTTTTGTGGACATGTGTTTTTATTTCTCTTGGATAAATATCTAAGACCGGATTGTTAGATCACATGGTATGTATATGTTTAACTTTATAAGAAACAGTCAAATAGTATTCCAGAGTGGTTGTACCGTTTCACACAGTAATGTGTGAGAATTTCAAGTATTCCGTATTCTTGTCAGCTACTGTCAGTCTTAATTTTGGCCATTTTAGTGGGTATGTATTGGCATCTGGCTGTGGTTTTAATTTGTGTTTTCCCATTGATGAATGGTGTGTTGAATATTTTTATGTGACTATTGGTCATTTGAATGTCTATTTCATTGACTTATTTGGTTTTTTTTATTGTTGAGTCATAAGATTTTTTATTATTTTTGGTACAAGTCCTTTGTCAGAAACTATTGGCAATATTATATCCTTGTCTGTGATTTGCCCTTTCATTTTCTTATTGGTATCTTACCAAGAACAAAAGTTTTTAATTTTGATGAAGTACAATTTTTCAACATGTTCTTGTATATAGAACATGTGCTTTTTTGGGGGGTCCTATTCAGGAAACCTCTGTCTCCCAGAGGTTGTGAAGATTTCCTCCTTTGTTGTTGTTGTTTGGTTTTGTTTTTCTAGAAGCTTTATATCGATAGGTTTAGCTTTTGCACTTAGGTCTATGATTCTCTTTTGAGTTACTTTGTGTGTGTGGTGTGAAGTAAGGGTTGAAGTTCATTGTTTTTTCATGTGGATAGCCACTTGTTCCAGCACCATTTGTTAAAAAGATGATCCTTTCTCCATTGTTATCTTTATTCCAAATTGATTGAGCCAATAGATGAGGGCCTATTTCTGGACTCTCTTTTCCATCTCACTAATTTATATGCTTATCCTTATGCCAGTACCACTCAGCCTTGCTTACTATAGCTGTTAAGTAAATCCTGACACCAAGGACAATAAATTCTCTGTCTTTTTTTCAAAATTGTTTTGGCTCTTCTGGATTCTTTATATTTCCACATACATTTTAGTATAAACTTGTCAATATCTACAGAAAAGCCTGCTGGGATCTTGATTAGAATTGCAAGGAATCTGTAAATCAATTTATAGAAGATTGGCATTTAAACAATAGTGAGTCTACTGATTTATAAACAGGCCATCTCTTTCTATTTAAAATGTTAGCAGTGTTTTGTAATTTTCAGTGTACAGGTCTTACAAACATTTTTAAAAACCCATTAAGTGTTTTATGTATTTGAATAGTATTTATTTTTAATCAAAAAGCATTTTTGGGAATTACTTGAGAAAAAGCAGGGCTGAAGGGAAGAAAGGGTAAAATACATGTTACTGCTTTGGGGTAGTGGGTTGGAAGCCAAACATCACTGATAAGAATCACTGTGTTTAGGGAAGGAATTCAGCCAGCCTTGTTACCAACCCCCCTCCACGCGCCCAAGAGTTGGGCTCTAAAGTTGGGTTTAGGGTGAAACCAGCCCCCTCAGTGGATGGTGGTGACGTTTCTGAGGCTGTGGAGTGGAAAAAGGAGGGGAGGGAGGCAGGTCAGGGGGACTCCTGGGTGGCATCTCCTAAGTAAGAGAGGTCCTGGTACCTTTAGGATTATGTGCTCAGGTAGATGTTGGGATCAAGAGAAGGTGGGCCAGGTACTCTGAGGGGACACCACCTGGCATCTGCCTGATAGGATTGGAGGCAGCCCAAGGTCCTGGTCTTGGAGTCACACAAATTGAGTTCAAATCCTTCATCCAACTACTTACACAAGTGTGGCCCAGGCAAATCATTTAGCTATTCTGACCTCAGTTTTCCCATCTATAAAAATGGGTTAATCCTTACCTCATGGGGTTGTTGTGAGGGTTAAATAAATGCATATAAACGCGCTGAAATGCTATCCTATATGATAAAAGCATAATATGCTAATTAGACCAGACAGCCAAAAGACCTTTCAAACATCCTTCCTTATGGATGAAGCCAGGGCTACGAGGGAAGCCCAAGTCCCTGCTGGTGGCCAGAGGGAAGCCGGTGCCAGCAGCCAGGGGAAGGAAGGAATTTTGTGCTTCGGACCTCTAGTCTCTGTATAAGGAGCCTGAGAAATTTCATGATCTGTCTTAGAGCATCCAAGTTAAGGAGCATCTTTCGTGCCATTTGCTCCTTCCTCTCTTCATTTTTAGCCCATTGTGTAATTGTTTCCAGTCATTGTATAATTGAATCCTTCTGTGTTCAGCACTTTATGTGCATATCATCTCATTTAGCCATTGTGACAGCCTAGGAGGTGGGTACTGATATAATTATCTTCATTTCCAGGTGGGTGGGGTAACGTTCAGAGAGACCAAGAGCCTTGCCCAAAGCCACACAGCTAGTGGCTGGGAGCACCAAGATTTAAACTCTACTACTCTTCAGAATCCAGAGCCAACCCAGTCAGCCCTGCCTCATGCTCCTGTTGAGCCCCAGCCGAGGCCTGCCTCCCTCTGGCCAGCTCAGGCCCTCTGAGACCCAGCCTTTCACTTGGCTTCTATCATGGGCATCTCTTGTACCTCTCTCTCTCTTTCTCTCATATATATATAATATATATATATATATAATGTTTTTATCAATTTTTAGAAATAGGGAGAGAGAAATGTCATCAAGTGGCTGCTTCCCGTACGCCCCCTGCAGGATCGAGCCCACAACCCAGGCATGAGCCCCAACTGGGAATCGAACCAATGACCCCTTAGTTTCTTGGTTGATGCTCAACCGGTGGGCTGTATGTACTTCATGTCTTAAACCCTTAATTTGTCATCCAATTTTTCGTGTGCTCATGTCTCCAATTCACGCATAGCTCTCTTTAAGAAGAGGTATGGGGCCCTGCTGTGGTCTGAGTCCCCCCCCAATAGGCCTTAGCTTTGTGTCTGGTCTATAGTGAATGTCTGAGTGAGCAGTCCCCTCTCCCTTTCTCTGTCCTTCCTCTCCCCCAGAGCCCTCCTCTCTACCTCATCACATTTATTCTTTCATCTTCTGCTCACTCTTGGCTCTCTGGAGCACACGCTGCTTTGCCAGGATCTGGCCTGTATCTGGAAGGAGCTAGAAGCCAAGCAGAGAGCAGAGACTTGCCTGATCAGATGCCAGAGTCAGCCCCACATGGCTTACTATGAGGATCCAAGGCAACCAAAATGCACTTGGTGCTAGGGCAGTGGCCTCAAGGCCAGACCTTTCACTGGAGAGATGGAGATAGGGGGTGGGAGGTGGGAGGGGGGAAGTGAGGGGAGGTGAAGAGTCTTAAAGAGCCAGGAAATACTTAGACCCCCATGCTCAGTCAGCACTGGAATTTCCAAAGGAACTGGTTTTAGGCCAACA
Source organism: Pipistrellus nathusii (assembly GCA_963693515.1). Classification (NCBI taxonomy): domain Eukaryota; kingdom Metazoa; phylum Chordata; class Mammalia; order Chiroptera; family Vespertilionidae; genus Pipistrellus; species Pipistrellus nathusii. The sequence goes on along the minus strand of OY882873.1, from coordinate 29,537,123 downwards.
GCAGAGAAGGCCTACTTTCTTGACAGTTACAATCCCTTCGAGGCCAGATGCGCCTCAGAATTGAAGACTTTTCAGATTTTAGAAAGGTAATATAATGCATACATCATGTATAACCTGACATCCCTAGCAAGGCCGAGGCCGGCACCCCATCATCCGACACTTTGTTTTTGCAGAACAAGCATCTACGTGTTGGGATAAATCAAGACCGTAAATACTCTCGCCTTGGTTCAGGTCAGGTCTCTGCCGCGTGAGCTCCTCACAACCGTGCAAACGCCCGGCAGTTTCCAGAGCTGTCTGGAGTCTGGAATTGTGGGTAAAGGCTTGTGAACCTACAGCAAACTTTCAGCACGTGTCACCACCAGAGGCTGTGAAAGAAAGACTGGGGCCAAGTTCTTGGCTGGTCCTCACTTGGTATCAAAGGGAGGCTCGGGCTGCCCTGCGAGCGTTTGTCCCCACAGGGGCTCAGAGGGCTGGAGGACTCGGGGTCTGACTGACCACAGCCACGTGGCCCTGAGCGCTGGCACCGGGGAGAGCACGCACAAGTGATCACAGGCTAAGGGCCAGGGAGGGCATGGTTGCAGCCACTCCCTCCTGAGAGCCAGACAGCAGGGAGGCCAGGAAGTAGGGATGGGAGAGGCTGAGGGAGAGCCTAGAGCTACACCCGAAGGGTTGGACATCTGAGGGAGTTATGCAGCCAGCAGGAGTCTGAGGAACACTTGCTCAGAAGATCTGGGGTGGGGACAGGAGGACCTCAGAAGAAAAGAAATGATCTCTACCAGGGAGCGTACAGGCTACTTGGAGAGACTGTAGGGCCCTGAGGAGGGAGAAAAGAGAGCCAGCCCCACAAAACCAATGCTGCTGTGTCTGCAGAATTGGAAGATGGGAAGAAGGGGACGGGCGAAGAGCGATGGGGCTGACAAGTAAGGAGGTCTTCCTGGAAGAGATGGACAAGCATCATAGCATGTTAGATGGAGCTGGACGGGCCCTCTGTGTCCCTTTTTCTCGTCCTCTGCATTGTCGGAAAAGGCAGTGGCTGGCTATAAAAAGTCCTAGCTGGTTGGCTCAGTGGATAGAGCATCAGCCTGTGGACTGAAGGGTCCCAGGTTCAATTCTGGACAAGGGCAGGATTCCAGTAGGGGGTATGCAGAAGGTAGCCGATCAACCATTATCTCTCAGCATTGATGTTTCTATCTCTCCCTCTCCTTTCCTCTCTGAAGTCAATAGTGTGTGTGTGTGTGTGTATGTAAATATAAATATATATTAAGTAAATAAAAGGGAACAGGGGATCCATAAGGGGTTTTGGACTGAAAGGCATTCCAGGTAGGAGGTCCATCATGAAGAAAGGCATGGAGGTCGGACTGAGAGCCATGGCTGGGGAGCAAGGAGGAGACTGGCCTGGCCTAAGGAGAGGTGCCCTCTGCTACAGCCCAGCTTGCTGTGAGTCCAGCATGGTCCAAGGTGGGAAGTTATTCTGGTCCTGCCCTGGAGGATCCTGATCTGTTTCCGAGGGAGCACCCCCTTGGGCTGTCCTGGACCACTCTGGCCCTCCCTAGGCACGTTCAGGGCGTGACTTCTTGACCAGGTTAGGAGGTTCCTGCTATTTCTGGAGCTGAGAGGAGGGGTGTGGGCCATCCCTGGGACCGGCGGGAGGACAGACGGAGACAGCAGCATGGGACGTCTCTGCCTACAGAGCATCTGCAAATAACGGAACTGTCCTTGTCGCAGAGTGAGCACACATGAGACATTCCCTAGGGGCCTGGCACTTCCGGGACCCACAGCCCAGTTGAGCTTGCCTGGCCATGGGGAAGAGGGTGACCACTCAAGAGCATGCCATACTAGTTATCGCTGGTTGGTCAACTTACCATGATTCACAGGTTGGCCGTAGTTACCCAGTCTGGGAGCCAGCACCCCATGGTTGGGGCAGAGCTGAAGGGGGGTGTTGCTTGCCAGGAGGAGAGACAGCCTCAGCAACTGCAGTCCCCACTCCATGCCTCCTACACTGCTCCTCCCCTGGGTCAGGGTTGGGCCTCTGAACCAAAGAACTTTGGGAAGCTTGTCTTTAGGGCTTCTGGCCTCCCTTCTCCCCCCCCCCCCCCCACTCCTTGCCCCAGGCTCCCAGTTTCTCCCTTCCCAATCCCAGATGCTCACCTCTGACCATTTTTCTATCTAGCGAAGTACGTGCTCTGGCACTTGCATTACATCAGACTCTCACGCTGTAGTATGAACAAGCAGGCTGAAGCTCTCTTTCTGACTTGGGGCTGAAAAGGGAGTGTTAGACCACGGGCAAGTAGCCTCTTAAACAAAGGCACCTTCTCTCCCTGGGGCTGCCCAGGGGCCAGAGGAGTCCTGACAAGGTTTCCTTCGCTTCAAACCTTCCTGTCTTCTATTCCTAACATCCTAGGCACTGGCTGTGGTGGTGTCTGACTTTGATTACCTGAAGCTTCACGTTGAAACTGAACGCGGAAACCACCAGACAGGTTGATAGAAGCCGTTAGGAGATCTGGGGCCTAGTCCCAGCTCTGCCACGAGCTCAGTGGGTCACCTAGGACCATAAATCCTATGTGGATTCCTCAGGCACCAGACAGCTCACAGCAGACACGTGGCAAACGTCTCCCTGTCCCCGGAAGCCTCAGAGATATCTCCCAGAAGCCATCATGGCCAAACCTTGGGACTGGGTGATCTCGCAGGGTTTATTCAGCCCTAACACAGAATCACTCAAACGGTGTCCATCTGGACCCAGCCGGGGACCTGGGGGAGACGTAGAGGCGAGGTGTTCCTCTGCCCAGGAGTCACTTCGGGGACCCTCCATGCCACCTGACCCATGCATGTGATGGGCGAAGGCTCCCTCCCCTCAGCTTCTGCCTGAGCCTGAGTGGGGAGGGAGGGAGCTGGGAGGGAGGAAGAGGGATTCATTTCCTTTCCAGATGTTGCACTTGTTAAGCTGTGGATCCTGGAGATTGTTGAGATGCAAAGCGTGTTTGCTGTGTGGGCTGCTTGCTGCCCATTTAGCTCGTGAGCACGTCTCCCCGACGCCATCCTCAGCGGGCAGCCCGGTCTGCGGAAACAGGAAGCAGAGCAGTTCTTGGAGAGACAAAGCCCACAGCTGGGACCAGCTCCTTCTCTCTAAGCCAGAGATTGGAACGGGGTGTGTGTGGGGGGGGGGGAGTAGAGGGGTTGGGGGGAAGCTCTGGTGGGCTCCTGGGGGGAGGTGGTGATGAGATGCAGTCCTCAGGGTGGGTTCTGTGGCTGAGAGCTGGGGAGCAAAGAAAGGCTGGACCCAGGAGGAGCTGGGGGACCCAGACAGGAAAGGAGTGAATGTCCTTGTTTATTTCTATCTTCTGTGGGCACACCTGGCGCAAAGCTGATGCTCAATAAAACCCTCCATTTTAATTTTAAATGAGTGAGTGAGTGAAAGGAAGGAGTGCAGTGAAGCTAGGAAATGTAGGCTGCTCACTGAGGACTTCTTCCTGGGGGAGGCGGGAGGTGGCGCTGACTCCAGGAGAGGGGGCAGGAGGCTGAGGATGGAGGGAAGGGTGGAGGGCAGGACACCTGATGGCAGGAAGAGGGGAGAGAAGCCTGGGGCAGGTGGTGAGGGCCCCTGCCCCCTCTCTGAAGGACTGTTTGCTCAGAACCATGGATGCTCTCTTCCTGGGCTAGTCACTGCCCTCACTAACTCTCCCCTGCTGGGAAGAGGTGGGAGTGGAGAGTGAGCACAGGTGGGGGCAACAAGTTGGTGAGAGTGGGGAGAGAGAGAGAGAGAGAGAGAGAGAGAGAGAGAGAGAGAGAGAGAGAGAGAGAGATTGAGATTCAATGAGGGCTGGGAAAGGTGGGCTGAGATGAAAGCACAAAAGGAACACTCACCGTGTAAACGGCCCTGCAGCGGAAGCCTGTTATCGGAGATCTAATGGGCTTGTAGGGCCGAGGCCAATGCTCCAGGCAGGGCAAGGCTTTCCTGGTTCCCAGGCAGCTGCCTGCAGTTGGCATGGGCTCTGGTGCCAGGCACAGCTCCTGGCCCCTCCAGCTAAGGGTCCAGACATGCTGGCATGACCTGGTGCCCTGGAAACCACCAGCCTTGTCCTGTGCCAGCCCCACTTACCCACCACATCCTGGGGGAGGTCTCCTCTGGCCCCATCAGACCCTCTCAAGCAGAAACAGGTGTGTGTGGAGGTGGGGGGGGGGGTAGAAAAGCAGAGCCGGGGGCACCCTCAGGTGATGGGAAGTGTTCTCCACCTGCCAAGCCTGGGAGCGTCCTCCTGCCTCCTCCCCACCCCACACCTCCCCCTGCAGGCAGGACAGAGAATGGCCAAGGTCAGGTTCTCACCCAGATGATTTGGGTCCCTGAGCAGCTTATTATTCCTCGGGGAGCTGGGCTGGTTCAAAACTTCCTTCTCCCTCCCCTGCCCCTTCGGGCCTCGGGAGAGTCTGGGGTACTCTTGCATTCAGCCATGTTTTCTCCAGACTGTGAGCTCTTTGAAGGCAGGAGCGGGTCCCAGCACCCAGCACAGGGCCCGGCACATAGTAGGTACTTGAGAAGGACAGGTATCTGGAGCTTATGACGTGCGAGACAGTGTTCTAAGAACTTACAAATGTGAACGCATTTCCCCCTCAGGTCAGCCCTGTGACGTAGGCACTGTGATGAGACTCAGGAGGTGGAGTCCCTTTCCCAAGGTGGGGGGACTCGTAAGAGGCGGCGGTGAAATTCGAATTCAAGCAGTCTGGCCCCGGTCATGCTCCCCCACTCGTCACCGCGTACCTCTTCGATGGAATGGCTCAGAGGGCGAGTGGATGTCCTCAAGGTCACGGGCAAGTGAGGGCAGACCTGGGACCCAACCACCCAGATCAGAACTGCCTTGGGGACCTGAGGTCCCTGGGTCCCCACTCTCCAGCAGGTGATGGGTGATTGGTTCAGGATGAACCCCACTTCCTGTCAGGGGTCTGATGGCTCCTGAGTCCTGGCTGATGGTAAACCAAAGCAGTCTCCTGAGAAGCCTTCCTCAAAGCCTGGGGAACCGTCTATTGCTTACTTCAACGTCACCCCAGGTGGGGCTGCTTTAGCCCAAACTGTGGGTGACCTTGGGGAATGTGAAGGGAGGCAGAGGTGTCAAGGGCCAGGAGCGGACAGAAGAGACATCCGGGTTGGGGGGTGGGGCAGGGGATGAGTGTGAGATGGAGTCCTGAGGGGCACCCTTGCCTTTTCCCACTCCATGGGGAGATGAGGTGGCCGGGGAAGTGTCTGGGATGGTCAGGGGTCAAAGCCAGGTGCATCTCATTGCATGGGAGTGGGGGTTTCTTGTCTTATTATTAACCTAAGGGTCATGGGCTAAGGGAGTAGGGGGGCAGAGGATATAGGCTGAGGCCAAAGAAGGGAGGAGAATGGAGATGGTCACAGGGGGTTGTTACTTTCCTAATGGGAGAAGAGCGTCTGGAAACCAGACTGGATGATGTCTGTGGAAGCTGGACTGGATGATGCAGGAATCGGGGAGACCAGCTGGGCCATCGCAGATGCCACCCATGAGGTTCCAGGTGTCTCAGGAACACGAGTCAGGCGGGGAAGCCTGGAGGCTAGTCCCCCAGCGCAGAAGAGCAACAAGGAAAATTGCAAATTCTTCATCCTCTGCTCTTTGGTTCAGAACGCTGGTCACTTGTTTGGCTGATAGTCGGACCTCACCGGGGAGCCGTGTCTTTATTAGAACCCCCAAATTTGTCTGGATTTATTAGGTTAACGAAGGCCACTTGATCTTCTCCAGTTTACTCCCATGGGGCTCAACTAATATGTGGGCAGTTGAGATTTTTGCAGAGGGGCCTGGTGTGTGGGTTCTCAGGCCTGGGGTACCAGAGGATGTGGTTTCTTTAAGGAAAGAGGATCCTGTCCACTGACCTGGAACAGACTGGAGCCTGCACCACCTAGAATTCTTCCAAGGTCCAGGAAGAAGCCTTCCCCAGCAGACACCCTGGGATGGGCATGTGGAGAAGAGCTCACAAGCACGGTTTTAGGAAATGCCTCCAGGCATTCTCTAAATTTGATGTCAGGGCCCTATTTCTTCAAAGGAAATATGATCTCCAACCACAACATGGAAAACAAATAAGGGGGAAACTGGGTCCAGGAAGGGCTCCCTGCTGTCCTCCTTGCCCCTGAGGGGCAGTGCCAGGCAGCCTTCTCTGAGGGCAGCCCTGGGCAGCCCAAGGCCAATGTGGCCTGAGGTCCCTGTGCGGTTGGCTGCCTTTCCCGACCATTAATCGCTACTTAGTGTCATTACCGCTAATAAAATTAACCGACTTTATACTGGACTCCTGGGGCCGTCAATCACAGGCTATATTACATGAAATTTAAAAACAAAAACAAAAAACATGTGCCTGTGGATGGGGAAAGGGTACTGAGCCTGGCTCACAGGAGCAGCCTAGGGCACGCTGGCACTCCACAGCTGTCATAGGAACCTCATCAGGGGCTGCAGGCACCCTTAGTTACACAAACCAACTCCAAGTCTTGACACTGTATTACAGGTAGGGGCGTCTCAAGCAAGAACACAGCTGACCTCAGAAAGACCCTGCTCCCCAAATTCTCTCTCCCACTCTCTTGAGGCATTGATTCATTCTCTCTTTAGACCAGCTTCCTTTAAAAAAAAAAAAATCTCCTGAGTTACAGGCCAGTCACCAAAAAAGAGAGAGAAAGCAACTGTATGCTCTCTTAATTCACATTTCAAATTCCCAGAGAAAGGACTGATTGGCCCAGCTTGGGTCATGTGATCCTCATTGGTTCAATCAACAGGCCAGAGCAGCAGGGCAGCCCACCCATGTAGAGGGCCACCAGGAAACAGGGCAGTTTTGAACTGGTAGAACCATTTCACAGAGAACTCTAGTCCTAGTCCCCACCTTGCTGCTGATCTGCCCAGTCACTGCCTCTTCAGGTGTCTGCATAGTAATTTAAGGGGCTTAGAAATAAGCACTCATAAAGTGGTAGCTCTATCATCTCATATAACATCATGTACCTGTAATGGTACAACAATGATAGCTATTATTCTTAAAATGCATTTGAGACAGGACTTGAAGGACGGGCAACACTGTTGATTAAAATCCCTATCCCTCCCTGCTCGCTCTGCCATCTGTCAATCAGCTGCTGTAAGGAAAGCAGCAATTTCTGAAACATGGGAACTGCACAGGCAGGCACTGTCCCTGGCGAGGGGAGGACATTTGGGGGGCTGCGAGCTGCTGCCCCTTTGCTGCCTGCGGCCCCCCAGGGGCTCTCCGCCCTGGAAGCTGGTCAGGGTGGGGCCCCCCAGCTGGAGTTGACATCGGATTCTGCCGTGGACCAGCCAAGGGTCAAGCTCCCAGGGTTTCCTGCCAGGCTGCCGGGAGGGGCTTGGGTGTAGGCCTGGCGGACTGGAAATTTACCCATTTGCCCCCAGGTTAATGATTAACGGGCCCCTGCCCTCACCCTGTCTGGAGGGGAACCAGGGCCAGGCTGGGCCAGGAGGAGCCCGATAGCATCTGTCTCTGCTCGGAGGTTTCAGAGATATGCTCCGTGCTGGGTTGGCTGCACCTGATGGGTTTGGAATCTACAGGCACTTTCTGGGGGCACCTGGGGCCCGGCCAGCACCGGCACCCACCCAGACAAGGAGGGCATGGCATCTGGCCAGGTGGCCTGGCCGGGGCAGGTGGCTCCGAACGGGGGAACGGTGCCCCTGTGTCCATGGGACACGGGCCTTTCTGACCCCTCGGGGCTTGGCCGGGACTTGCCTTGGAGCAGGAATGGCCAGTGCCACATTCAAGCAGGAGCTTTAAAAGCCTCCGTGTGGTTCTACCTTCGTTCTTTTACCTTGACCATGAGGCCAGCCTGTTCCAGAAAGGGGTTACGTCCTCCAGCCTGCGTCTGGGATGACATATTTTCCGCCCTTGCGGAGGGTCACCAGGGGATGGGACGGTGAGTTTTGTCCAGAGAAGGAAACAGAGGCTTTTTGAAGAGGCAGTGACGGGCCCGAGTCACCCAGCAGATCAGCAGCGTCGCTCTAATCCTAGTCCCCACCTTGCTGCTGATCTGCTGGGCGACTCGGGGCCCGTCACTGCCTCTTCAAAAAGCCTGTTTCCTTCTCTGGACAAAGGGAAGACTCTGGCCAAGTTAGACAGTCAAGCATCTTGCAGGAGGAAAGGATTTTGAGAAACTCTCGCATGTCCCCAGGCACTGTGGTTGGTACTTTTCACGTGATCACCCCCAACACCCCCAGGAGGTAGAGAGCATCACTGGTCCCACTTTCCGGAGGAGAAAACCAAGGCTTCAGGGTTATACAGCGAGGCAGTGGCGGGCAGGCTCAACGTGGCAGCCGGATTCCAGCATCCACACACTTCAGGTGTCATCGTGTAACGAGAAGTTGGGGACTGATGGCAATTCAGCTCCGTCACCTTCACTCACCCATCTGTCAATCTGTCCATCTACCCACCCACCCATCCTCCCTTCCCTCCCCTCCCTCCTCCTTTCTCTCCTTCCACCCATTCTTCCACCAACGCGAATATTCCCCCAAGCATTTCTTATAACAGGCACTGAGTGGCCAGATGGTTGATGATCTGGGAACAAGTTCGGTTGGCGTGGGATTACTTGGGCGGTGACATGTGTCAGGGGGAAAGGGCCATCGGGAGGATGGCTGGGTGTCTGTTCACCGTGCACAGTGCTCGGCCTCCCCCCCACCCCACCCCATCCCCCACCCCCATCCCCGCCTTTGGAATGAGTGTGGCTCTCCCCTCTGAACAGCAGCCAATGCTACCCGCAGCATTTCCCAGGCTTCCCTGATCATCGAAGACGCCCGGGGATGTGGCAGATATACACATTCCCCAGGCCCCACTTGCTAAGTGTGGATCCTGGAAGTGTGTGTGGTTAAGCACCGGTGATTGCGTAAGGTTGGGGAACTGGGTGGGCAAGGAGAGCAGAGACTGTGGCATCTAGAAGACACGCTTGGGACCCTGCCCTGGCCCTTGTTAGCAGCACCTTGGTTTCCTGCTCTGCAAAAAGGGACTAGAGCCCCATGGGGCCGGCCTCCCTCCGGAAATGGCGAACCCCTCCACGGAGGCCCCCTCCCCTGGCCTGCCCACGTCCTCCAGACCTGTCCTCTCCCCCAACCCCGTCGCCCCATTGGGACTCCCCAGGCTCACGGTCTCCCTTCTCGCCCTCTCTAGCCTGACCGGCCGGGAGGTCCTGACGCCCTTCCCCGGGCTGGGCACCGCGGCCCCGGCTCAGGGCGGGGCCCACCTGAAGCAGTGCGACCTGCTGAAGCTGTCGCGGCGGCAGAAGCAGCTCTGTCGGCGGGAGCCCGGCCTGGCCGAGACCCTGCGGGATGCTGCCCACCTCAGCCTGCTGGAGTGCCAGTTCCAGTTTCGGCACGAGCGCTGGAACTGCAGCCTGGAGGGGAGGACGGGCCTGCTCAAGAGAGGTAGGGAGGAGGGCAGCGAGGAGGAGGGCTGGGAGGAGGAGGGCTGGGAGGAGGAGGACAGCGAGGAGGAGGGCAGGGAGGAGGAGGGCTGGGAGGAGGGGGGCAGGGAGGAGGGGGGCAGGGAGGAGGGGGGCTGGGAGGAGGAGGGCAGGGAGGAGGAGGGCAGGGAGGAGGAGGGCAGGGAGGAGGAGGGCAGGGAGGAGGAGGGCAGAGAGGAGGAGGACAGCGGGGAGGAGGACAGCGGGGAGGAGGGCTGGGGGGAGGAGAAGGGCTGGGAGGAGGAGGACAGGGAGGAGGAGGATAGGGAGGAGGAGGGTAGTGAGGAGGAGGGCAGCGAGGAGGAGGGCTGGGGGCAGGAGGGCTGGGGGCAGGAGAAGGGCTGGGAGGAGGAGAAGGGCTGGGAGGAGGAGGGCAGAGAGGAGGAGGGCAGAGAGGAGGAGGGCTGGGGGCAGGAGGGCTGGTGGCAGGAGGGCTGGGGGGAGGAGAAGGGCTGGGAGGATGCCCTTCCCACACCCCTGGCCCCTGTGTTCAGGCCACGCTGCCCTTGCGAATCCAGCCCAGTCGTGGGGAGCAGAGTCCTGGGTTAATGAGGCCCATTGGTGAGGGCATGTGTCAGAGGATCGGGGGCTTCGGAAGTGGGTTAGTCCAACTTGTTCACACATGGATGTGGAGTCAGGAGCAGCGGTTCAGTCCCAGCTGTGTTCCTCACCAGGTGCCTAAGTCACTTCTCTTTGCATCTCAGTGTTTGCACCTGTTCCCCTGCCCCCAGCCCTCCACTGCCCCCAGATTCCGCCTGGGGAATCGGGCTGTATACTCACAGTGAATGGAAAGGCCCATCTTAAATAGCACCTCGCGGCCTGAGCCCAAGGGCAGGGTCCCCGGGTTCACGCGCCCCTCCCCCTGCGCCCCGGCCAGGCTTCAAGGAGACGGCCTTCCTGTACGCGGTGTCCGCGGCCGCCCTCACGCACACGCTGGCGCGGGCCTGCAGCGCCGGCCGCATGGAGCGCTGCACCTGCGACGACTCCCCGGGCCTGGAGAGCCGGCAGGCCTGGCAGTGGGGCGTGTGCGGCGACAACCTCAAGTACAGCACCAAGTTCCTGAGCAACTTCCTGGGGCCCAAGAGGGGGAGCAAGGACCTGCGGGCGCGGGCCGACGCCCACAACACCAACGTGGGCATCAAGGTGAGCGCGCTCCCGGGGGCTCGAGCCCGTCCAGCCAGGGCGCAGGGTCTGTGGGAGATCCTCCCCACCGGCCCCCAGCGCGCGCGCGCGCGCGCGCACACACACACAGCCGTCCCAGGATGAACCTCTTTTATTTATTTATTTATTTATTTATTTTTAAATAAGTTTTTATTGTTCATATTATTACAAATGTTCCTCCCCCCCCCCCACCATTACTCTCCTCCACCAGGTTCCCACCCCACCCTCTGCCCTTTCCCCACTCCCCATTGTCCTCATCCATAGGTGCACAGTTTATGTTCAGTCTCTTCCCACATCCCCCTCTCCCCTTTTCCCCAAGAATCGTCAGTTCACTCCCCTTCCATACCTCTGATTCTATTATATTCAACAGTTACTATTGTTCATCAGATTTTTTTTTTTAATTTCCTTGGTTTTTAGATTCACTTGTTGATAGTTACATATTTGTTGTTCATAATTTTTATCTTTGTTTACTTTCTCTTCTGAAAGACCTCCCTTCAGCAACTCATATAAGTCTGGTTTGGTGTTGATGAACTCCTTTAGCTTTTTTTTATTAGTGAAGCTCTTTATCTGACCTTCGATTCTGAGTGATAGCTTTGCTGGATAGATTATCTTTGGCTGTAGGTTCTTACTATTCATCACCTTGAATATTTCTTGCCATTCCCATCTGGCCTGCATGGTTTCTGTTGAGAAGTCAGCTGACAATCGTATAGGTGATCCTTTATAGGTAACAACCTTCTTTGCTCTTGCTTTTTTTAATATTCTCTCTTTGTCTTTTGCTCTTGGAATTTTAATTATGATTTGTCTTGGTGTGGTCCTCTTTGGATTCCTTTTATTTGGAGTTCGGTGTGCTTCCTGGACTTGTAAGTCTAATTCTTTCCCCAGGTGGGGGAAGTTTTCTGTCACTATTTCTTTCAGTATGTTTTCTATATCTTGCTCTCTCTCATCTTCTGGGACCCCCATAATTCTGATGTTGGTTCGCTTGAAGTTGTCCGAGAGGTTTCTTACATTATCTTCAATTTTCTGGATTCTCTTGCCTTCTAGCTTCTGTGGAGGAGTGTCTTCTGGCTCTTTATGTTCCAAATCTTTGACTTGATTCTTGCGATCTTCCCTTCTGTTTTTAGGACTCTGTAAAATATTTTTTATTTCAGACAATGTATTCTTTATTTCTTGTTGTTCCCTTATCATTTCTTGATGACTCCTTATTAATTCTAGTTGATTTCTTTTCATGTCCTCATAGGTCTTATCCATCTTTTCTAGGAAATTCTTGAAAAACCTTATAAGCGTAGATTTGAACTCTATATCCAGTAGCTTTTGTCCTCCATTTCTTTCGTTTGTGATCTATTTGGTTTAGGCATTTTCGCAGGCAGCTTTCCTGATGGGGCGGGGTTTCAGGGTGGAGCCTACAGCTTTGGCTTCCGTCAGCCTCGCCCTATGCGACTCCTGAGACTCAGGGTCCTTCAGTACTAGTTGCAAGCGCCTCTGAGAGAAAGGCGCCCTCGATTTTCACCTGCTGCCAAACAGTCAATGCTCTCCCCCAATGAGCCCGGTATTGGGGTTCAGTTCAGTTGGAAGTGGAGTTGGAGGTGGCGTTCAGAGCAGACTGGAACCCCTGTCTCCTTCCCGCCAGGCAATCCTGCGGCACAGCCGGCCGTCCCTTCTCTGCGCGCACTGTGTGCCACCGCCGGGACCCCCTTTCGCCGCTTCCCCGGGTTCCGCCTTACAGCCCGGCTCCCTCTGTGTGAGCCTGGGTCCCCGGGGTCTGGCCTAGGCCTGGGGTTCAGAGCAATCGGGGGCCCAGCACAGTCGGAGTTTTATCTCCTTCCCGCCAGGGAACGCCCGCCAGGCACTCCGCCTCCCTCCTCTCCAGCTCCGTCCTCTCCGCGCGCCGCGTGTCTTCGTCCCTTCGGCTTTTCCAGCTCCTCCGCGCTTCCTTCTGGTTTTCTCCTTGCTTCTCGTTGTAGAATTTCCAGTCAGTCAACTTTCCTGTAGTTCTGGGTGATGTCCATTTTATATCTTAGTTGTATTTTATTGAAATTGTTGTGTGAGGCTGCAGCTAGGTATTCACCTGGGCGCAGCCATCTTGGAGGCGGTCCCGGTTTTCCTAATTTTTAGTACTACAACTCAGGATGAACCTCTTTTAAAAGAAATTTATTGATTGATGAAGGTATTACATATGTGTCCTTATTCCCCCATTCCCCCCCCCCCCGTCCTATTCATGCCTTCACCCCCTGACCCTCTTTTTTTTTAAGGGAATGTTTCTTTTTTTTTTTTTTTTTTAAATATATTTTATTGATTTTTCACAGAGAGGAAGAGAGAGCTATAGAGAGTTAGAAACATCGATGAGAGAGAGTCATCGATCAGCTGCCTCTTGCACACCCCCTACTGGGGATGTGCCCGCAACCAAGGTACATGCCCTTGACCGGAATCAAACCCGGGACCTTTCAGTCCGCAAGCCGACGCTCTATCCACTGACCCAAACCAGTGCCGGCAGGACCCTCTTTTCTTCAACCAGCATTCCTTGGGCAACGGCTTTGGACCGTGACCAGGATCCAGGGAAGGTTCCCGGGGGTCAGCGGCGCTGGGCAGCGGGTGGGGGCCAGGCCCCGGTGAGGCAGGAACATTTGGAAAGGGGTCTCCGTTCCAAGGACTAGCCTTCCTGGAGGCCTTAGTAGCCAACATCGTCAGAAAGCTCTGATCCGGTGCCACCCCCACGCCTCCTCCGAGTTCACACACGGGCAGAGGAGGAGGCCCAGGCGTGGGACGGGGCTTGGCTGGGGTCACACAGTAGCTGCCTCTCCTGGACTGGAGGGTAAACGGTGTCCCGGTCTGTGGGATGAGCAGGCTGCGGGAGGAAGGGCCTCAGGAAGCCGAGGTCCAGGCCCTCATCGCTGAGCTGTGCAAACCACGGCTGCTGTCCTCGGCTATGCACGCCGTCCACGCCGCAGGGACTCCGGCCCGGGGAGGGGCCAGCCCAGCCCTCTCTCATCGTGGATGCCCGTTGGCATCGGACTGCTTCTGCCCAGGGCAGGAGGAGCCTGGGGCTATTTTGCACAGAGATGCCATCCAGCGAACTCTCCCATCTTCCTGCGGCTCCCCCGCCAGGGGGGGCGCCCTGGGCCTCTGACCCCGCCTCCCTCTGCCTCCCCCCCAGGCCGTCAAGAGTGGCCTCAGGACCACCTGCAAGTGCCACGGCGTGTCGGGCTCCTGCGCCGTGCGCACCTGCTGGAAGCAGCTCTCCCCGTTCCGGGAGACGGGCCAGGCGCTGAAGCTGCGCTACGACTCTGCGGTCAAGGTGTCCAGCGCCACCAACGAGGCCCTGGGCCGCCTGGAGCTGTGGGCGCCCGCCAGGCTGGACGGTCCCGCCAAGGGCCTGGCCCCCCGGCCCGGGGACCTGGTCTACATGGAGGACTCGCCCAGCTTCTGCCGGCCCAGCAAGTACTCCCCGGGCACGGCGGGCAGGGTGTGCTCCCGGGAGGCCAGCTGCAGCAGCCTGTGCTGCGGGCGGGGCTATGACACCCAGAGCCGCCTGGTGGCCTTCTCCTGCCACTGCCAGGTGCAGTGGTGCTGCTACGTGGAGTGCCAGCAGTGCGTGCAGGAGGAGCTCCTGTACACCTGCAAGCCCTAGGTCCGCCGCCCGGTGTGCCAGCCGGGCACTGCCAGGACCCCCTCACTCAGCGCCCAGCGCCCAGCTGACCCCTCGGGGCAGATACACCGGCACGCATGCGCTCATCGATGGGCATGCCCATGGGCATCCGTGCTCCTTCCTCTCCCCGTCACGCCTGGCAGCCTCCCCCTCCCTCAGCACTCAGCCATGCGAGGGGCAGGCGCTACCCTGAGCCCGAGGGTCCCCAGTCTTTTTTGAGGACTCGCAGCAGGAAGGCAGAGTGGGAAAGAAGTGGAAGGAAATGAGAGAGGCCGGGAGGAAGGCAGGCCCGAGGTTTCAGAGGGGACGGGAGAAATCCCTCGCCATCTCCGTTCCTAGGACAAGTGGCCCAGCGCCGCCTGGGGAAGAGGCAGGGAATTGAGCTTCTGGGTGAGGAAGGCCCCGGGAGGCAGTGCCAGCTGGAAGCCTAGGCTGGAGCCTGGCTGGGAGGCGTCAGTCCCTCCCGGGGGCCCTGCTCCGGGCACGGTGGGCCCAGGGGCCACAAACCATCACCACCCAGAGACAAGGGGCAAGGCCAGGGGGTGGGAGCTGTGGGTTTGGAGAAAAGCAAGCTTTCTGGGCTGGAATGGGCCACGTCAGAGACACGTCCTAGACTCCGAGTCCCTGATTATGTTTTTAAAATCTGCCCGTGCTGAGGCCTCTTTCTTGTCTTGAGAGCTGTTACCCGGCCCCACCCAGCCGTGCTCAGCAAGACCCAGAGGGGGCACAGTGCCCGGGGGGCTCAGAGGCTGCATCGAGGGTGCACATGGAGATGGTGAGCCCTCCCTGTTTTCTCTGGGACACAGAACCTTTAGTCCCCGCCCAGGAGAGGGTGACAGCCCCCTGGGGCCAGGCAGGATGTGGTGCCAGGCAAGCTCAGTGTCTCAGCTTCCCCTGGAGCTGGCTCTGTCCCCATGGTTGGGGTCCCCCTGTGCTGTGAGGCCCCCACACAGTTGACATTTGGGGTACAGGAGAGTTGGCTTATGCGTCCTGATCCTGGTTACATTTCCACTCTAACAGCTACTCATCTACTTAAGGTTTTTGCCCTGGGGAGGTATAAGGACATGAAAGTCTTTGCTAAGCCTGGTTTCTTAGGGAGCCCCTTTATTTACTAATGGGCCCTCTACCTGAAAAATAGAAGTAACTTTGCTGAATTCCTCCAATCCTGTGGACATTTTCAGTGATACCTCCCAAGGCCCTGTGTGGGAGGAGGAGAGAGAGGCTGGTACACTCACACACACACACACACACACACACACGCACACACACGCATGTACACACACACACATGCAAATGTGCACACACACATGCACACGCACATGCCCCTTGGATCTGCCAGGCTGAGGCTTCTCCCTTGGCAGCACACACCCCTCCGGTTCAGGACCAAACCCCGCAGGGGTCACTTTGCTGGCGGCTGTGCTTCCCCAGAGCAGGGCTCGGAGCCAGCCGGAGGAAGTGACCTCCTCTGGGATGCCCTTGGCCACTCTGCTCGCCCGGCCGCGCCCTCTGTCAGCTTCCTTTCGCCCTGAGCGCAGTTGCTGACCCTCCACTGAAACAGGAAGCGTCAGAGTCAGCTGAGTGCTCAGAAACTCCACTCAGGCCCCAGGAAGACGCCCCGGGGCGAGACCTCCGAGGGCCAGACGGCGCTGCCTCTCCAGGGGCGCGGGCAGCCTGCAGGATGCTGGAAGGATCTCTGGCTGCAGAGGCTCTGATGAGCCCGCTTTCTGGACTGACCACGCACCCAAGCAGCTGGCCCACGGCTGGCAGAAAGAGCACCCAGGAGCGGGGGCTGGTTTTCTCGTTTCTTCCCCACTCCCACCGCCTGGAGACTCTGCCAGCCGCATCCATCTTGCTCCCCAGAGACCCAACTCTGCCCCCACGCTGGCTCAGCCCGAGGCCTACAGCGGCAGGAGGAGGAGCATGATTGCACCCCAACACGCCATCTGCACCCCAACACCCGGGCCGGCGGTGTCGGGGGTGCAGGAGGATAAAGGGCAGACTCTGAGGGACCAAGGCCATGGCTGGCCACCAACACAGACAGCCCAGGCCAAGGGCCCGGATGCAGACTCTGAGGGCCCCTCAGCCTGTGGGGCCACCTCTCTCCAGCCCTTCCTTCTCTTTTATGGCTCCCACCCTTTCTCTTCCAGTTGCCCCCAGAGGTCCACCTCAGTCCTGCCGGGACCCTGGGGACCAGTTACCACTGACCCCCTCATTCTATATAGCTTTAAGGGAATCACTCACAGGGTATTTGTTGTCTACCTCACATATATAGATTTTAGGGCAAAAAGAGAATAATTTATATAGCTAAGATATATGAGAAAATATTTATGTTATTTATATAGTTTCTATATTCTATGGGCAGCACCTGTGGCATGACTCCCTCCCCCCGCCCCCCCCCTCTTCTGCATGAGCCCCATTGGCTTGATCCGGATCCTCCTTGCGAAGTCTGGAACTCTCTGCTCTTCTGGTCCCAGGCCCCCTCTTCTGCTCTGGCCACACTGTCTTGCTCATAACACTGATGACAACAAGGATGACCACACCTTGAATCTGTAAAGCACTTTCAATCTTCAGAAACCCTTCTGCCCCCAGAATCTCACCTGCTTTCCCCATTACCCCGGTGAGGTCGGTGGGACCGTGTCGCTGTGCCCATTACACAGATGTGGCCCCGGATGGGAAAGCCATGCTTAGAGTCACGCTGAAGAGGGCCCATCAGTCACTATGGACTGAACATCTCTTGGGCCAGGCTCTGTGCAGGCTGACTGATCCTGAGCCCGGGAGCCCCAGAGCCTGGATACGCCCTCACCCCAAGGACCCACGGCAGTGGCTGCTTCCCTGGCGGTGGGCGACATGGGCCGTTTGGATAAGGACAGCACTCCGGCATTTCCCCCATGGGTTCCTGTGTCTCGGGCTGGGACTGCCCAATAAGGCTGGAGAGACAAGGACCCCGTGGGGGGTCACTCCAGAGGCGCCACCATCGGACCCCCCTCCTCCTGCCCAGGCCGCCCAAGAGGTCGGGCGGCGTCACAGGGATCCTCCCAGCCACAGATGGGTCTGCTTTTATTTGTGTTTTTATTTTTAAAAAATGAATTGTTTCCCATGGGATTTCTGGCTTCTCTGTAACATCAGCTGCACCGGTAGCCTGGGCCTGCGATGCCACCTGGCCGAAGTCAGCTTGAGAGGGGAGCCCTCAGAGACAGAGGGCACAGGGCTCCCCAAGTTGCCAAGGACCAGCCACCGCCGCCCACTTGACTTACGGATGCTCTACCAGGACCTCATGGCACATCATCTCCATCCCCTGGTTCAGGACACTCGGCTTTCCTCATGTACTCCGTTGCCCGACGGACAGAGCGACAGACCTGTGCCAACCCTGACCGTTATTTCTTGCTTTCCAGAGGTGTTCTCTCTCTCTCTCTCTCTCTCTCTCTCTCTCTCTCTCTCTCTCTCTCACAACAACCATGAACTTCAAATGCTTTTTGTCTTGGCACATTTTAGGATTACCGTGGGAGCTATCATGTGTTGAGCACCTTGTTCTGCCCATCCATGCGATTGCTTAGGGAGTTCCTACGGGTGCCTGCACCCCCTGGAGGCTGGGGGGCAGCAGTGAGCGGGACCAAGTCCCCGCCTCCCGGGACTGACACTCTCGTGGGGGGGGCGGGGAGACAATAAACCAATAAACTACATGTCCGCTTCTATACCCACTTTGTCTCATTTATTGAAACCACCTTACACACTGGGCACAAGCACCAGCATCTTCCGGTTAAGGAAATGAAGGTTGTGAGACGTAAAAGCTCCCAGATGCCACGCGCAAGCAGCGGTGTCAGGATTGGACCACAGAACCTCCGAAATGTGTATTCCTTCCTCTCTCCACCTGCTGTCCCCTCAGATGTAGGCATTTCAGGGATGGATCACCCCCTTTTATGGATTCTGGTCACTTGAGGCCTCGAGGAAGGAAGTAACCCATCCAAGGTTGCATGCCACGTCAGATCAGGCCGGAGCCTGGGTGCCCTCCCAGACAGGGTAAGTATTTCTAGAGCCCCAGTTTCATGGCCAGCAATGCAGGTTTGGGTGGGGGCAGGATGAGGCAAAGCCAGAACCTTCAGGACTTAGGATTGGTTGGGAGAAATGAGAGGCACGACTGCGCATTGGTTTGAGTCATTTGTGTGTCAGCCCAAGCGTCCCTCCTCTGGCCACTCTGCCTTCCCAGCATGCTTTGGGAAATGCAGGTCCTCAACCAGCCTCCGCTCCTGGGGATCTGATAGGGCAAGAGGCACTGCCTTATGCCCACTCTCCAGCCCTGCTGGGACCCTCAGGAGTACCCAGGAAGGGAGGCAGAGGGAGGTCTATAGTCCAACCCTGATAGAACCAACAGTTCCACCAGCGTGGCTGTCCTCCTCATGGGCTCTTCCTGCCCAGGGCTCCCAGGCCTGGCGTGGAGACAGACGTGTCCGAATGCAGCAGGTTCCAGGGCCCCGAGGGATTTCCCAGCCTCATGGGAAGGGCATCCTTCCCTTTACAGATAGGGAAAGTGAGGCACAACATGGTTCAGGGACTCACTGAAGCCACTTAGCTAGGCCACTCAGGTCTTTGCCCCCAAATCTATGTTCTTTCTACTCCACCTAATTCTCAGCTTCCCCCGGCCCTCAGTGGGAGGAGGCTGAACGTTACATAGAGTAGAAAGGACCTTCCATTGCTGCTCTTGTCCATAAACTGGTCCCCAATCAAACCCTCTGGCCTTTCCACCCTTAGCTGCTCGGTGCCCCACTCTTCCTGGGGATCAGAGCTTTCCAAGACAACGGCTAGGTTCTGGAGCCTATGGAAATTCCCCTTTTAAAAATGCTTAGCCATGTGTGCTCGCCCTGCCTGCGTGTGCATTATCTTGAACCATTTATGAGAACATTGCGGACAGCAAGACGCGGGCATATTTTCCCACCTATCTCCTAAGAACAAGAACGTTCTCCAGAAGAACCATAAGGCCATCATCCCATCCAATATTGACACAACATCATCTACCACACAGTCCTTATTCAGACTTCCCCAATTCTCCCTCCAAAGGCCTTTTATCCATTTTTTCCCCCTGACTCAGGATCCACTCAAGAATCAGGCTATGCATTTTGTCGTCCTATGTCTCTAGCCCCCTGTAATCACGGATATTCCCCTCGCCTTCTCTGTGTCCATGCAGGACGTTGCCACTTTGGAATGGTTTGGGCAGATATCTTGTAGAATGGTACTCCGTGGAGATCTGTCTGATTGGTTCCTTATGATTACACTCTGTAAACACTCTGGCAAGACCTCTGCTTGGGTGATGGGTGTCCTCAGCGCATGCTGTCAGGAGCCGTGGGATGCGGCTGTCAACGTTACCAGTGATGTTGGTTTTCATCACCTGGTTAACGTGGTTTCTGCCAGATCTCTCTGATAAAAAGCTGCCTCTTCCCCTTTGTGGTTCATGTGATGTATGACTCATCTATGGAGCAATGCTCTGAGACTGGGAATATCGTGTGGCCCAATAATATTTTACCCAATAGCCTCAATCTCCGTTGGTGATCCTTGCCCCAATCAATGGCAGATGGTGATTTTTCTAATGCTGTCATTCCTATTTCTAGTTGGCATTCTTCCATAAGAAGAGATTTCCCTTCTCCCTTTCCCACAGGGTATTCCTTTTAATCGTCACAATCACCCCGCAGGGTACGAATTGTTATCCCATTTTACAGAGGAGAAAACTGAGGTTCAGGGAGCTCAAGTCATTTGCCAAGTGAGTAGCAGAGCGGAGATTCGAACTCGGGCCTTTCTTCATGCCTAAGCTCACACCCTTCTGGAATATTCTCAAAATCCTGGGCTTCTTCTCTGACAACCTAGCTCAAAATGGGGAGTGGAGAGTGATGCCATCTTCTAGTGGAATCCCTGTAGCAATTGTGGAAGACCAATTTATGCCAGTGGTGGGGGGAGAGAAGGAAGATTCCTCTCTTGAAACCACGAGGCAGTCTTGCTCCCTTTTCCCTGGTCCACCTCCGACCTCACAGGCTCAGCAGTGTCTCAGCCTTCCTTTTTGCTACCCCGGAGTGCCCCTGTCCCCACCAGCCCTGCTCTGGTCCGTTCTGGGTTCCTGGTTCTATGGAGCATGGCTGTAGTGACCTCAAGTCCTGGAGCTCCTGAGATGGGCCTGGGGTCAATCCTCTGCCTCTAACAACTCCAGGAGACACGTGGCATGATCCCATATGTCCTATTTCCAGGAGGGGAAGTATGCTCACTGTCCAGCTAGCAAGCATAGTGTGCCAAGCTCTGCCCTAGAAGGAAGGCTATAAAAGACCAGAGGAGTGGCCTGCGATTGGGGCGGGGCCATTCTGGAGGGAGAGCATGGGGTGAGGTCCTCTGCTCACCGCCCACCTTTCCTCTCATTTCTCACATCTCTCCCCTGTTGTGCCTTCTTGCAACTGATTCACTCAGCAAACGAAGGGGCCACAGGTGTGCTAGGCATGTGCCAGAGTGCCATGGTGATGAGCCGTAGGCCAGGCCTTCAGGAAAGTCACAAACCAGGAAAAGAGATCACAAGGTGGTAGTGGGGGAGGCGGCTGACTGCACGGAAATTCTAGTGCCATTTTCGCTGGTCATCTCATGTAACCACGATGACATCCCTAGGAATGTCCTAGTTTTAAGGAAACTAAAGTTCAGAGAGGTTCCCTGCCATGCCTAGGTCCCGAGGTCAATGACAGGCTGGAAATGGCACAGCCCCTCCATGCCTCTTGTCCCACAGTATAGGGCTCGGCTTCTGCAAAGGTCTGGGGACTAGGGAGAAGGAGGCACCGGGGCGGGGGGGATTGCAAGGATTCAATGTGGCTGCTGGCATCTTCCTCCCTTTTGCTTGTCCTCCTCCTGTCTTCCTCTCTCTCCCTCTCCCTTTCTCCCCCACCTGCATACCTGCAAAGGGTCCTTATCCCCTTTCCTCCCATCCCTCCCTGAGTCCCCAGGGCCTGTGGGGCCCACATTCCTCCCTGACTCTCCCTCAGACCCATTAGTGTGTTTACCCTGGAGCCCCAGCCCCTGACTCTCCCTGCCCTGCCCCCACCACTGGGAGTGGTCAGTGGAGAGGTAGAGGCTGGTCAGAGCCGCAGGAGAACCTGACCCAGCATCCGAATTCCTGCCCCTCTGTCCCAACAAGTCCGGGGCAGCCAACAGTAGCCCCCGGGGTGCCTGCACCCCTTCTCGCACGGCCCCTCCTGTGGCTGACAGGCCCTAATCTCAGCTGTCTTCATGCAGCCAACCCTCCAAGCCTGGGGTCACCTGATGCCGACACATTTTAATTCAGAAGCTGATTTCTGCTTGTTGGCAACATGTCATTTCTGAAATTGCTTTCTCTGCCCAGAGGCAGGAGATGTCAGAGCCGTGCAGGTGTTACAGCAGGGCCACACCTCCCACCCCCACCCCAAGTTCAGGAAGGATTAAGGGGCGTGGGGGGCACACATTAGATCCTCCAGCTCTGCTTCTCATGTTTCCCCGAGGGCCGGGGGCCAAGGATGGGGGATGCTGGGAACAGCCTCAGCTTTCCTCTCCGGACCAGAGACAGAGGCCCAGCGGAGGGTAAATGAAGTTGCTGCTGCCGCCGATACTGACAGTATCAATGCGGGGTTGTCGGGAGAGTGTCCTAGACAGGTGCCAGGCACCCTGCAAAGTGCCTCTCACGCATTACTGTGTTTGCACCTCATGACAACCCTCCAAGTTGGTGTCACCTCTGCCTTACAGCCGAACACAGATGCTCAGAGAGGTGAGATCACTTACAAGGACCTGAGGTCACACAGTAAATATGTGACGCAACTAGGACTCAAACCATGAGAGTAACAGCCGGGCTAAGATTTAGAGGTTCCAGAAGAGATGGGCCACAGAGCTGGGCAGGACTTGGGGCTGGCTTCCCTTTGCCTGCTTCATGGCTCCACCCAAATATCTTCAGCAAAGTTTGCCTGCTCCCCTAGCCTTCCCACGCCTGCAGCCCATCAAATGGTTATTTGCTCCTATTACACTGATTTGGCTTTTTGCATGTACCTTGATTAGCTATTATTTCAATATTGGCATCGTTATTGGATAGATGAGTGAAAAGACAAATTAATTTATGAATCTTTCTCTCCCACTTCCTTCCCCATCAGTGTCCTACTGTAGCAGGCTTCCTGTGTCATGTCCTCCCATGACACACTGGCTCCTTACCAGCCGTGCTTCCTGCCCTTTTCTCTCCTCCCTTTCCTTCTCCTCACTCTCTCTTACCTTCCCTTCCCAGCTCCCAGAATTCCAGGTTGCCACCAGGAACAGAGTTAGGCAGGAACTTGAACCTGCAGCCCCAGCAGGAACGAGCTAATGCAGCTGGAAAGCAGCCTTCTTGTCCCCTCATACAGATGGGGCATGGGCCACCCCACCCTCTCCAAGGTGGTCATCACCTCCCAGCTCCACCTGCTTCTCCACCCGCTGCTTCCTCCTGCTTCTCCTGCTAGCTCTACAGAGGACCTATGGCTGCGTGTACTTGACCCTTGGCCAGAGTGAGGGACATGGACAGATGGGCTGGTGTGGAGAAAACTGTCCTGAGTCGCCTCATGCATTTGTTGCATGGGTGTGGAGTGTTAGCCTTAATCAGAGGCTTTCACAGCCATCATTTCCTCCAGTGCTGGCAGAAAGCAGTGTCAGCTGGAAGGCGTAAAAAGAAAGAGGTTAGCAAGTCATTGAACTGCAGACCTAACAGGCCCCTTCCCATTTTACAGATGAGGAAATCGAGGCCCACAGTTGGCCAGGCACCAGTGGGATTTCTGAAGTGTGGCAACTAAAAATATGAAACCAGGTCTGTTTCAAGAAGAAGGGACAGGTGGTCTTTAAAAGTCAGATCCGCAGAGTCCCCAGGTGAGTACTATCCTGGGAGCTAGAGCCAAGCAGGCTAGTTACCTTTCCTCTCCGAGCTTCATTCATTAAAGCAAGGAAGCAAGCACATGGCAAACACCACCCACAAAACCCTCTCTATAGATAGGTGGGTGGACAGATAGACTGATTATATATCCAAAGTACTCCTACTGTGTGCCAGGCCCTGGGGAGGAAGCAGTTAACACGGCAGGCTGGGCTCGGAAGGGACAGAAGACGGATAAACAAGCCATCACCACTGAGGGTGATGAAACTGACAACCTGGTCGCCCCAGGCAGCTGAACTCAATGACTGGGACCAGTAGGAGTGCAGGGAGACTTCTCACTTTATTCCTTGTTGTTGCTGTTGGATAGGAACCATGGGAACTGCATTGCTTACCCCTCAAACTGAAGAAAATACAAAATAGAATAAATACGAGGGGTGATGAGTGTTAACAAGGGGTGAGTATAGAATGCTTCCAGAACACTTCAGGAGTGTAGGTGCAGACCTGGCCTGGGGCGGAGAGGAGGGGGAAGGGAGAGACATCCCCCTCCCCCTCCAAGAGGAATGACTTCAGCCCAACTCCAGCCTGCAGCTTCATGGGGCCTTGGCCAGGATCCTTGCAAGATCACTGAAGGGATTGGAGGGTGTCTCGAGAGAATGCCTGGCACACAGGATGTGCTTCATGTGTGGTGGCCACTGCTATGATTAGGCCCCAAGTGCTGCCATGGGCAGGGGCTGGGAACACGGGCCCTCAGGCTGTCACTGACTGCGATAAACGCCCGGGCCTCAGCTGTCTCTAGCAGACAGGAGCCTCCTGCAGGGCTGCAACCTTTTTTAGTTTCTGTGAACCCAGCCGTAGGTGCAGAAGGCAGAGAGAAGGCCTAAGATGAGGGTGCCCTTCTTGGCGGGTGGGCTCTCCTAGAATCAGCGATCAGACATAGGACCCAAACAACCCCGAACTTTTGATGCAGGGGCCGGCTGCTCAGGTGGTGGCACTCGCACCGAGAACCCTCCTCGTGCTGGGAAGGGACAGAATGCCCTGAAGGGGATGGCACAGCAACCAAGACCAGTGTTGTGAGCACTAATGATGCATGAACGCCTCATCCTCACAGCCACCCCACCAGGAGCGAGGAAATGTACTCACTCCCCCCCACTTACAGATGAGGAATGCAAAGGTTAAGTGACCTGCATGAGGTCATTTCATGAGGTCACCTTCATGAGGTCACGTGGTCGAGCTTTGATTCCCAGGTGGCCCCTCAGCCACTTAGGGCCCAAAGCAGAGCTCCCATGTCTCCAATGTCCTCTGTGCGACTGCCCCGCCCCTTCCCTGCAACAGGAAGAGAACCATTTCCTTCAACCCAACAGCCCACTGTGCGCGCCTAAAACCTAATTTGTGTCCTGGACTTAGAATCCGTGGTGACATCAATACGTTTTTGAATATCTGATTTCCAGAGAGGCCGGATGGCCAGAGGGGTGGACTATATGTAGATGCAGGATGGGGTGAGGTGTGCAGCTCACTTAGAGGTGTCCCACTGGGCCTCAGGCCCTCTGGGATGGGAGAGCCTTACCCCAACAGGAAGTGCGTCCCTCCGGAGGGGACTCAGCAGGTGGTTGGCCAGGGCCAGAGAGGAAGAGCCCTGACCCTGGGAGCACTGTGGGCTAGCCAACTGGTGACCCTGTCCCCGCTCTCCTCCTCAGAAGAGATCAGTAGTCACACCTTAACCCGAAGCTTCATCATGGCCTTGGTAGGGTCCAAGCCAACCATCAATGGTCCGCCTATAGCCTCTGGTTGGCTAACTAGTCCTCTGACCTCTGACTCCTAAAGGTTAATCAAGACCTCTGACCTCTGTGTTCCTGGACCTCATCCTCTCTGGCACTCACCTAGCTCCCGTCATCCAAGCCTGAGAGGTGGTCTGGAGCTCGTGTCTTTTCTTCCCTTCCAAGTCCTGGAAGGCGGGGATCCATGCAGTCCTTCTTTATCTTGAACGTGGGACTTGTATCTCATTGACCCCTGAGTGAGGCCTTTGACTTTTGACCTTTAGAGAGAAGGGAAGGCCTCTGTGAGCAGCAGACCCCAGCCTTGTGATCAGGATCAGCATTCTTTTTTTCAATATATATTTTTTACAGAGAGGAAGAGAGAGGGATAGAGAGCTAGAAACATCAATGAGAGAAAATCACCCATCAGCTGCCCCTACTGGGGATGAGCCTGCAACCAAGGTACATGCCCTTGATCGGAATCAAACCTGGGACCTTTCAGTCTGCAGACTGACGCTCTATCCACTGAGCCAAACCAGTTTCGGCAGGATCAGCATTCTTATCGATGGGCATTTCTGTGCTATAATTTCTACATCATCTGTAAAACGAGGATAGTAATACACTCACATCATGAGAATCACACTTGTTAATACGAGAGCTTAGAACACTGCTTGCACAGTGCAGCTCTAAATAAGCATCAGCTGCTCTTGGTGTTATTTTTACTACTGTCACTGTGACACTCTGTCCCTGGGCTCCAAGGCAGCCCCTTTCACGCCACCCCCTGGGTCCTGCCCGAGTCTCCATCCCCAAAGCCCTGCCTCATTCCTGTATCTGCTCTGTCTCTTTATCCCCTGTTCCTCCTCGTCGTCTCTCCCCTTCCCTCCCTGCTATCCTTCTGCTCCTGCGGCTCTTCGCTGGTTAATAATGCTGCTGTCACTTCAGATTAGAGCCCATTCTGTTCCTTCATCTCAGCTTAAAATTTTTGTGGTTTCCTAGCTCTGCCTACGGTGCTCCACAAGGGGCAAGGGCTGCCCAGCCGGAGGAAGCTTTGGGAGGAGGAATGCAGGTCTGAGTTTCCCAGGTGGGCTCTCCTGGGCTCCTGCCTTCAGAGATGGGACTGGGGTGGGTGTGGGGGTTGGAGGGTGTCCACTTGTAGGACTGTGCATTGGAAGTACTGGGAAGGCCAGGGCCCTCTTGACTTGGGCGAGTCATTATCTACATATCATGTTGGGATTTTGTCACCATGAGGAGAGGTGAAAACAGAATCAACTTCAGAGTTGAGGTTGGAAGCCTGAGGAAACCAAACTGGAAAGGCTCTGGCTTCTAGGGCTGAGAGGAGGAAAAGAAGCAAGAAGCCTAATTAATTCTCCTGGGAAAGGGCCTATCCTCAGGGGAGCTGAGCTGGCCAGACAGGGCAGTGGGACCGGAGAAGGGACATCATGTTCCCAGGGTCTCTCCTGGAGTAGAGATGTCTTGATGTCAAGACACACACACTGAAGACCAGGATAGCTGGCTTGGCACAGCTGCCTGTTGAATGCAGCAACCCAATCCCCACTTGTGCCTTGGTTTGTCCTGATGACTCAACACCCTGATACTCACCTACATCCATTTTTTTAAAAATATAGACTTTTATTGATTTTTTTTTTTTTTACAGAGAGGAGGGGAGAGGGATAGAGAGTTAGAAACATCGATGAGAGAGAAACATCGATCAGCTGACTCCTGCACACCCCCTACTGGGGATGTGCCCGCAACCAAGGTACATGCCCTTGACCGGAATGGAACCTGGGACCCTTCAGTCTGCAGGACGATGCTCTATCCACTGAGCCAAACCAGTTAGGGCACCTACATCCATTTTTCATGACCAATGCATCAGCTCACAAGATTTGGAGAATGGTCCAAATGATCACCATGCCCTCTTAGGTGCCACCCTTGTATCATCCATACAACCAATTAACAAACACTTACTGAGCACCCAGTGTATCCAAAATGCTGTTGGGGTACAAGAATGGAGTCACCTAGCCTGGACTACTCGTCGTCCCAGCTCCTTTGACCTCGGAGCTTTAGGTTCAAAGACAAAATTTGGAGATACAGCCACCCTCCTCAAGGAGACTTACCACCTGGTGGGACTAACCACACAGCAATGTGATTGACCGAGTCCCTTCCCTTCCCCGGGCCTCTGGCTCCTGCTCTGTAATAACAAGAAGGGTCAGACTCCCTGACCTTGGGTGCTTGCCAGGCCTCCTATAATTCCAAGGTAGGTTCTACACAAAAGGTCATTGGGTGATGCGCAGGAATAACTTAAGTCCCCTGAAGACAGGTGCCAGGAAGCCTACCAATTGGATAATTAGGCTTGCCCCGACCCCTCATCCCTTGAGGGAGCAGACATGGACCTCAGCTGCCCTCCCCACAGTGGCAAGCGGAAGTGCCCGGAGGGCCCCCTCGTGGTGTCGGGGGTCCCCCGGTGGAATGTGGCCACGGTGGGCCCTGGGACAGAGGGCTTGCCTGACAGATCTAAGGCTGCCGCCTGCCACCGGGTCTCCATAGGGCAGCCTGCTGGCCTCCCTCCTGTGGAATGACAGCCCCGCTCCCCCCTACCTGGTGTTTAATCTTTAATGCAGGCCCCACTGCCCTCGGGCAGGACCCATCAACCCACCCGCTCTGATAAAAGCGATAATTAGCTCTTTTTCAACTTTTCACTTCTCCCCCCCTCCACTCTGATGTGTGAGCATTGGGAGAATTCCAACTAATGGGCCTGCCCTCAGCCAATTCCCCGCTGATGCAGGCCGGAATGTGCGCAGGGTCATTAGCCGGGCCTCCGGGCAGGGGCCAGCGCTTGGGACGCGCTCTCCTGCCTGCTCTGGGTGCCCCAGCCACCCGGGAGAGAGCCCAGCTTCTGCAGAGCAGACCTGCCCGGACCTGCTGAATCCCACCTTCCTCAGCGACGGCCCCTTCCTGCACCTCAGCACAGCCTGCTGGGAGGTGGCCCTCGGTTCCCATGGGGCCAGGCCGAGATGACACAGGGCCATCCGTCCCAGGCATCGCCCTTGCTTCCAGGGCAGGGAGCCCAGCTGGGTTCAGCCACCGGTCAGTGCAGAGACTGCTGGCTGGAATCCCCCCAACCCCGCCCCCTAGTGACTTACAACAACTAACTTGTGCATGGCGCCTGTCCCAAGTGCTTCCTGATGGCTCAGCTCAGACGTTGCTGCAGCCCAGGGCTTAACCTGTACCTCAGGAGCAGGGGACGGCTCTGGCCTAGCTCCTCTTCCCTTCTTCTCTGACCAGCTCCAGCCAATACTCACAGACTCATGGGTCACCTAGTGCTAGAGGCTACCAGCACCCAGAACCATGGAGCCTATGTCACTAATATCATAGATTGCCAAGGCTACCCAAGTCTAGAGCTACTGCCTCTAAGAGGTAGAAACAGCAGAAACCGGTTTGGCTCAGTGGATAGAGCATTGGTCTGCGTACTGCAAGGTCCCAGGTTCGATTCTGGTCAAGGGCATGTACCTTGGTTGCGGGCACATCCTCAGTCAGGGGTGTGCAGGAGGCAGCTGATGGATGTTTCTAGCTCTCTATCCCTCTCTCTTCCTCTCTTTAAAAAAAAATCAATAAAATATATTTTTAAAAAGATGTAGAAACAGGGCCATTGATGCTGAGAATCAGAGGTTACTACTAGCCAGAGCCACCTTGACCTAGAAACCCAGGGCCACCTTCACCAGGTGCTGTTGACACCTGGAACTGCCTGGACCCACAGGACACAGGCACCAAGCACCCCAGAACAGCCCTTCAGGACGTCCACCGACTAGAACTCCAGAGCCTTCACGAGCCAGAAAGGCGAGCCACGGAGTCCCTGATGTCTAGTCCAACCTTGGGCCTGTATTGGACTGAGGGACTTGGAAGTAAGGCCGGGCTGGCACTTAATGACGGGCTTTCCTCAGGCAGGCTCTCCTGTGTTTTCCTTCACTGACTCTGCTTGACAATGAGCTGCCATGAGGCTCCTGAGCCACTAACTATAGCTAATCTCTATCAGCACTTTTGCGGCTGATGTTAGTTTGTTTTCACCTCATCCCAGAAAAGCAGTCCACGCTGGAGAGATCATTAATTCACTCATTGCCGAACACCATTCACAGGCCAAGCTCTGTACCTTAGGAGAGAGTGGAGAACGAGACAGCCCAGGGTCTGGCCCTCGTGGGCTTCCATTCTAGTAGATAATAAAGAGGGAAGCTTATAAAAAATGTATTTTCAGCCAGCGGTAATACAATAAAAATAAATCAGATAAAGGTGGGAGGGACTAATATACCCTGTTTTCCCGAAAATAAGACAGTATCTTATATTAATTTTTTCTCCCAAAGTTGCACTAGGTCTTATTTTCAGGGGATGTCTTATCTTTCCATGCACTAGGTCTTATTTTTGGAGGATGTCTTATTTTCGGGGAAACACGGTATATATACCTTATACGTACATATAGATAGGTGTTCATGGAAGGGTTCTCTGAAAAACTAGCTTCTGAGCCGAGATAGGAGGAGGGCATATGATGCAGTGGGAACCAGGGTGGCACATTTAAAGAACAGCAAGCTGGACAGTGTGGGGCTGGAGCTGGGCCAGCACGGGGATGACCAAGGGGAGACCCTGAGGTAGGCGGGGGTCTTCTTACACTGAGTGCGTGGTCTGCTTTAGGGACTTGAGTTTTGTACCTTGTGCAGTTGGCTGCTTTGGGAAGGTTCCCTAGGCTTCTTGTGATGGAGGACTGGAAGGGAATGCAAAACTCCAAGGAATACATCCTTTTAAAATATATGATATATGTGTGTCTATTTTTTTGAATATATTTTATTGATTTTTTTTACAGAGAGGAAGGGAGAGGGATAGAGAGTTAGAAACATCGATGAGAGAATCATCGATCAGCTGCCTCTTGCACATTGGGGATGTGCCATTGACCGGAATCGAACCTGGGACCTTTCAGTCCTCAGGCTGACACTCTATCCACTGAGCCAAACAGGTTTCGGCTGTGTATCTATTTTTTAATGATTTCAGAGAGGAAGGGAGGGGGGGAGAAAGATAAAAACATCAGTGATGAGAATCACTGATCGGTTGCTTCGTGCATGCCCCACAATGGGATTCATGAGGTTCCATGAATCAAATGAGATAACAATCGAACTTTTTCCTTTGCTTTAGATCAAGCCCAGCCTTGGCTGCAGAAATGGAGGCTCACAGATGCCTACTTGTGCAAACCAGTCAGAAACGAATGAGGGGAAGGTGTCTGTGCTGGGGAGGGGGCGATGACCTGGAACAGCCATTTTCCTCATAGTTCAGAGTAATTCAAGGGACACTAGATAGTGTGTGTGTATGTGTGTGTGTGTGCGCGTGCGTGCATGCGCAGAACTGAGATGGAGAGGACTGTGTGGCAGGAAGTTTTCACTTGGCTAAGTTCGAACAACAAACAAGGAGCAGTTTGGGGCCAAGCAGTAAGTCTAGAGGGGAAAACAAACAGACAGAGCAGGGGACCAGGAATGCCGGGATGGGTTTCCCAGGCTGTTCCTGGGCTGGGGTGGAGAAACACAAAACGCTGGGAGCTGGCTGCCAGCAGACACTGTGAGTAGCCTGCTCCCTCTTCTTCCAGGTAAAAGAGCCCAGTTCTGACGAGATACTCATCCTCCCCGGGGAACAGCGCTCTGCCCCAGTGAAGGAGTAAACCCAGGGGTAACCAGCCCTTCGTTTGGTGAAGCAATGCCAGCCAATGGGAGGTGAAGCCAAGTTCTGCTGGGCTGGTGGGAGAGGTCTCTCTCTCTCTTGAAAAGGGCAGACACTGCTCCTCTTATGCTTCCGTTCTTTACAGCACTGGTCTGCAGTACCCAGATGTGTGGCGGACACTTGGACACCAGGAGGTGAGCTGGCAGGCAGAAAGGTGGGGAAAAAATTCAAGTTCTCAAGGATGCATCGCGTCCCTAAGTTGACCAATACCGGAGCCTCCTCCCTCTGGCCTTCTTACTGTGGGAGATACGTTTTCCTTGTTTGTTTTTGTTGTTGTTGTTTTTAAAATATATTTTATTGATTTCTCACAGAGAGGAAGAGAGAGAGATAGAGAGTTAGAAACA
This sequence comes from Pipistrellus nathusii, assembly GCA_963693515.1. NCBI lineage: Eukaryota > Metazoa > Chordata > Mammalia > Chiroptera > Vespertilionidae > Pipistrellus > Pipistrellus nathusii. The sequence continues at coordinate 29,506,150 of OY882873.1, read as the reverse complement.
TCAGTAAGAAAGAATCATCCATCAGCTGCCTCTTGCACACCCCCTGCTGGGGATGTGCCCGCAACCAAGGTACATGCCCTTGACCAGAATCAAACCCCGGACCTTTCAGTCCACAGGCCGACCCTCTACCACTGAGCCAAACCGGTTTCGGCAGTTTTCCTTGTGTGTGTGGTTTTTTTTTAAACCCTTTCAGGCAGGGTACTAATATCCTAATTGATTCTGTCGTCCTCACTGGAAAACAACTTGAAGGTAAGGACATGGCTTCCTCACCTCTAGATCTCCAGCACCTAATATCTGGCTTATTGTGGGTGCTCAACACATGATGGGTGGGTGGATGGATGGATGGATGGATGGAACGAACTCACCATCTCTCACAGCAACTTTGCCCCAGTATCTGCTCTTCTATTCTCATTTCATCCTTGATTAAGGTTAGAGTGTACTGAAGAGGCATGGAATCCCAGTCTCAGGAGATCTGCATGAAGCCTTCATGTGAACACAGGCCTGAGCTCTGAGTGGAGCTGCAGAGAAACGGGGACCTCTCTAGCAAGGACCTCAGAAAGAGTCCCTTTCCCCAGGTTTCCTGCAGAGCGCTGCTTCTTCCTTGGAGTCCAGGCACTCCTGCCTCCTACTCCCCCCCTCCTGGGCCTTCCTCTCAAAACACAGAGCAGGATCAGCCACCCCATCACAAAGAAACCGGCTCTGGGATCTTGGAGCAGGTCTCCAGGTGTCTCCAAAGCCTCCATTTCTACATTGGAGAAAGGGGAACCGCAGCAGCCCTAGTGAAGTGACCTTCTTAGTCACAGAGTCCAAAGATGATGTGAAGATGATGCTTGGAATATAGCCCACCCCCAGCCCACGTGGGCAGCAGTGAGAAGACAGAATTTTATCTTCTGCTGAGTCACAAACTGACCCCTTGAGTACATGTTGCTCATGTGTGAGAGAGCAAGCCCTGATACCGGGTGACATCTGTGGTTATGGAAGAGAAGGAAATCTGTGTCTCTAAGGATTAATCCATGACCTTGACCTCGTGGGCAATGAAAACTGACAGCTAAGCCATCATTCCCAATGGCCCATTGTGCCTCGTGGCACAGGACAGCCCAGTGGGATGTCAAGCAGACAGCCAAATCAGTAACTGGTTGCTTCATTCCGCAGCCCCTGTGTATATGTGTGTGTGTGTGTGGGGGGGGGAGATATTGTGTGCCTGTGAGTGTGTGCCCAGCCCTGCAGACTAAGGTTCTCCAAAGGATCTGCCCCAGTGTGAAGGAAAGACCCCGCCTAGCAATGACGGAGTGGCGAGGACATCTTTCCCCAGCATCTGGGAGGAACAGGCAGGTCCGGATGTGGGCCACTGACCTTCTCCCTTCCTCCTGGAAAGGAAGCTCCTCCTGCAGCCACCTTTGTGCTGACCGTGGGCGGTTACAAATGTAGTTCCCCGACTGTCCTCTCTTCCTGAGCAGTGAGGAGCAGCTGGCCCAGCCCCCACTCCCCGGGAAGGCGCTGCACGCCCTGGTTTCTGACCAGTGCTGATGGGCGGGGTGGAGGCAAGGACCAGAGGCCAAGCCAAGGCCTTCCCTGGGCCTCTTCTGCAGCTCGGCTCCCTCCCCTCTCCCGTAAGAAAATAGACACAGGGTCAGAAAGGACTTCCCTGAGCTAACAGGACAGGGCCTGCAAAAGGCGTGAACCGGGGCCAGCAGACGGACGATGAGCATCTTTGGGCGGGGAAGCTGGCCGATAAATGTCACTCACAATACACCCCTGTGGCATGAGCATGTGCCCTGTGGTAATTATTACGTTATTCCAACCCCACAACAGCCCTATGAGGAAGGGGCTACCGTTATGTCCATTTCACAGATGAGGAGGTGGAGGCACAGAGAAGTTAAGCAACTGGCCTGAGATTGCCCATCTAGGAAGTGGCAGAGCTCAGATTGGAACTCGGGCTGCAGAGGGATGCTCTTAGCTCATATGCAACCCACCATACACACAGAAGAGCATTGGGTGAGTGTGTATTGGGCGCTGTCATGGGACCCCGCTGCTTGGGAGATCAGTCTATAACTGGGCCACAGCTACCCTGCCACTGGAGCTACATGGACAGAGACAGAAGAAGAAACTCCATCTGATAGCACCATCCATTATGTGTTGCGCCACATGCTTTCCAGTACGCGATTTCATTTCATCCTTGCAAAAACCTCATAAGGAAGATGAAGATCAGAGTATTCAAGTCATTTACCCAAGGATGCACAGCTTGCCACTGACCCAACCTAGGGCTCCCTGATCTCAAGGCCAGATGGCTTTCACTACACCAGGAGTATGGGAGGGGCATTTGCCAATTAAGAAATTGTGGCTCAGAGCTTGGAGGATTCAAGTAACCTGCCAAGGTCAACAGGCAGCAGGGGCCTGGGTCAGGATTTGGACACAGGCCTTTCTGGTGCCTAAGTGAGCAAGGTTTCCAGTTCATCTTCGTCCTGTTCTCAGGACTTCAGGCCTCCATTGCCCCCCTCCCCTCACCCCCAACTGGGAGGGAAGTAGAGGAGGGAAGTCCATGCTCTTGTCCCCCAGGCCATGGCTGTGAGCACTCGGGGCACTTGAAGTCAGCTGACCCTTGTGCTTCAGAAGGGCGAGCTGGTGCAGGTGTTTGGCTCACTGGGGAGGACAGCTGGTCCTCTGCTCTTAGCTGAGGGACCCTTCCACGCTCCGGCCCCTGCTCTTGGCATAAACAAGGCTTTGGCCGGGACCGGTTTGGCTCAGTGGATAGAGCGTCGGCTTGGGGACTGAAGGGTCCCGGGTTCGATTCTGGTCAAGGGCATGTACCTTGGTTGCGGGCATATCCCCAGTAGGGGGTGTGTAAGAGGCAGCTGATCGATGACTCTCATTGATGTTTCTAACTCTCTATCTCTCTCCCTTCCTCTCTTTACAAAATCAATAAAATATATATATTTTAAAATAATAAAAAAATAAACAAGGCTTTGGAGACTCCGACGGCAACCCAGATCTCTCGATTGAAAAAAAAGAAAAGATAGTCAAGATAGCGTCTCAAATTGTATGCTATTTTCTTAAAAGCAGGGGCAGACGAAAAGGCCCCACCAATTTTTATCTTGCCCTGGGCCCCTTAACCACAGCTCCAGTTGGGAGGGGGATGTAGGGGAGTTCAGTCTCAGCTTTGTGGGTGAGCAGGCTTGTGTGGGGGGGGCATCCCAGCCTGAGCTGAGGACCCCCTAACCCCCCACCAATGGAATGTGCTTGATTCCAGGAGGCTAAGGTATTGGGGGTGGGGAACTTTAAAAAGAAGTCCCCTCTAAAAAGCCCAATGTTCAGACAGGCCTGTGGCCCTGCTGTTTGATGGTTCTTGATGGATGAGCCTCCGACTCTTCTCTTGAGCCTCCTTGTCCCCCCTCCTCCCGTGCCCCCTCACTCTGTGAGGTCTGGCTTGTGCGAGGAAGCCCGTCGGTGTTGGGACACGTTGGTCCCATGGCCTGCAGCAGGATGGAAGCCTCTGAGGGACGCCTGCTGTCTGGCCCTCTCTCCTCAGAGGGCTTCTCCAGCCCCACGCCTCAGGGTCCTGGGCACTTCGCTTTCAAAGCTGCACAATTACCGCCATTAATGCAGCTTGTCTCCCCAGGGCACTGAAAGCCAGGCGAGGAGGCCCTGGCAGCAGATCCGGTTATTGGGGGCTGGCCCGGTGGGTGTCGATGGGGCTTTTCCCTGTGGGAGGCAGGGGCTAGGAGGACCACCCTGGAACTACGGTGAGCTCAGCTCTGAACCTCTCTCTGTGTCCCACTGAAGGGGCCTCACTGGAGCTGGGAGCAGGGGGGAGCGGCAGGTGAATTTTCTAGGGTCAGCCTGCACCTGGAGTGAGTGCCTCCTTAAACTGTGTGCCCTGGGTGCCCGGCTTGCCTCATTCTTGTCCTGTCCCCGTTTGCCTTCGACAGAAAGCCTGCCTTGATTGCCCTCACACCCCACTCTGAGAGTCTGGATTCCAGGGGTCTAAGAAGGGTCTCCGGGGAGGGGCCATTTAGTCTAGAGAACGGGGGCCCAATGTGTGCCTCAGCCTGTGCCAGTCCTGGGGTTTCAGGCTGGGAGGGTTGAGCGGGTGGAGGAAATACTATCCAAGTCAGCTCTCTGCCCTCAGGAGCCTCAGCTCTCCTAGGGGAGCCACAGGGTCCAGCCTAGACTAAGGTGACCAGACGTCCCGCTTTTGGTGGGACAGTCTCGCTTTTGAACAATCTGTCCCGCGTCCCGATTTTTGGAAAGATCGGGACTGTGTTTAAAACGCCGCGGGACGCGGGACAAATTGTTAGAGATCGGGACTATCCCGCCAGAAGCAGGACGTCTGGTCACCTTAGCCTAGCCCAGCACTGCCCCATAGAAATATAGCACAACTACCAATGAGAACCTCATGTTTAGTGTCACGTTCCTAGAAGTCAATTTTTAAAAGGGGGGACATGGGTGCAATTCATTTTAATAACACTATTTCAACATGAATCGATGTTTTAAAAAAAAGTATTGAGATATTTTATATATTTTCTAAGTTTTTTTAAAGCCAGTGTGTATCTTACACTGGCAGCCCAAGTCAGTTTGCACTAACCACACTTCATGCGCTCAATAGCTAGTGTGGCCAGTGGCGAGCACGTTGGACCATGGAGCCTGAAGACCACGTGGCTTGGGCTGGGGAACAGCACCTTCGTTTCAAGGAGAGACAAACAGGTAGGATGTGCGGAGGCCCGGCAGGTTTGGGGGCCTCGGAGAGGAGCTGGGAGAGTCCTCCGTGGAACCTTTGTGGTCTGGGGGGGAGGGGGAGGCTGCTTCACCTCCTCACACGTTGGAGGCGATCTGAATGCAGGGATGAGTCCTGAGCTCTGGTGTCCAGCCTGTGCTTCCAGAATCCCTGTATGGAAAGCATTGCTCTATGTGCCACTCAAGAGGCAGTGTGAGGCCGGGAGCTGAGCATGGCATTGGGAGGCAGGCATGAGTTCCAACCCCAGCTGGGCTCTGAACTCTGTGATGTGGGCAGGTCACATCTCCTCTTTGGACCTCGGGGTCTTCATGGGGAAATAGCAGGTTGATTGGTTCTCAGTTCATTGGTTATCAAGGGCTTGGCAAGAATTATTTAACACCTCTGCCTCCCACCACACCCCTGACAACCGGAGGACTCACTGAGTGGTGAGGATGCTGCGTGCTCAGGGAAAGCTCTGCAGGGCTGGAGATGAAAGGGCTTCTAGATTGCCACTCTGCCAGGTCCCACAAAGTTGCCACCTGCCAATAACAATCCCTCCGCCACACTGGCCTCCCGAGGCTTGAGTCAATTCCTGGGTGCATATTGAGCTCTCCAGTAAGCCAGATCCTCAGAGTCCCACTACTTGAGGGTAAGACACTCTGCTGACATTAAGAGGACATCCCCTTAAACCCATACTCTCCAGCCTAGAGTAGTTGAGCAATCCTGTGCAAAGCCCTTCATTCCCCTTCTCATTTAATCCTCCTTCAACACAGCAAAAATACCTAAAATGGGTATTATTGTCCCCATTTAACAGATAAAGAAACTGAGGCTCAGAGGAATGAATTGATTTGGTCAAGAGGACCGAGTTGGAGAGTCACACTCAGACTCTGTGTATCAGATCCTGAACTCTGTCTACTGTCCCATGCCTCAATGGTCCAGCAAAATGGGGGTCCAAAAGGAGGAGACAGAGACCACCAAGGAAGGCCCCCCGGGGGATGGGGTTGAGGGGGTGAAGTATATTTCAAAGAAAATAGAACTCACATGGCCCAATATCCCTTAAAAGTTTCAGACCTAGCCAAAACCGGTTTGGCTCAGTGGTAGAGCGTCGGTCTGTGGACTGAAAGGTCCCAGGTTCGATTCCGGTCAAGGGCATGTACATTGGTTGCGGGCACATCCCTGGTAAAGGGTGTGCAAGAGGCAGCTGGTCGATGTTTCTCTCTCATTGACATTTCTAGCTCTCTATCTCTCTCCCTTCCTCCTCTCTGTAAAATGTCATACAATATATATATATATTTTTTAAAGTTTCAGACTTAAATACCCATCTGGTCCCACTGACACTGAAATGCCCAGCTGGGAGTCAGCAAGGCCTAACTGAGTTCTAGCCACTCACCCACCACGTAACTTTGGGCTTCAGTTTTCTCATCTATAAGGTAAGACACCCACACTCAAGGGGATTGTAAGAAATGAATGAGATCGTTAGAATTAAGAGCCCAAAGAGACTAATTCCTTATTCTGTCCCTCCAGTCTAAATGAAGCCAACCCGTTGCTCCATGATCAACCAGGAGACCACCACCCTTCCCTTATACAGTTGCCCCAGCCTCATGCTACCTCCGCTTTCTTCAGGCCTCCTCTCTTTCCAAGGATGCCCACATGCCCACCCTGACCCGTGTGGCCCCAGGAAGCAGGGGGCTCGGAGGCATTTCTGCAGCCTGGCAGACGGCTTCCTCGAACCTGTCCGCGCTGAGCCCCTCCTGGTGCCTAATGACCATGAGAATCACTTAGCAAGAGGAAGAGCCGGACCTTTGCCCTGGCTCTCTCACAGGTGATGGGGTTAATTGGGAATTCTCTTTCCTTGCTCAGGGCTGCTGGTGGGGGTCCAGCTCCCCATGACCTGGGGACACATTAGTCCGTGATAAGTGGGGCTTTCCAGCCCCTTTTATCATGTTTACAATACACTGACTCTTTTTGGACAAAACCCTGCTCCCCGCACCTTGCTCCTGGCTGTTATGGCTACATGAGACAATTTGCTGATGGACTCTCCGAGGAGGGCAGCTTCCTGGGAGACCTCCTGCAGCACCCCGGGCAATATCTCCTCCACCTGGTGGGTCCCGGCAGGGGCCACAGAGGCTTGTTTTCCTCAGCTCGTGGCAGCCTCTGAGTTCAGAAATGTCATCCTTTCTGTCTGCTCAGATTTAATCGGAGTGGTTGGGGAGCACACCCAGAGGCAGTGAGATTATGTTTCTCTGGCTTCGGTGGGGCGACTAGGGTTTCGTTGCTGTTCAAAGTGGAAGCCGTCAGAGGTGTATTACTTACCTGTGGCAAGGCCCTCTTTGGGTCTAAGATAAGGTGACCAGACGTCCCACTTTTGGCGGGACAGTCCCGATTTTTGGAAAGAAAAATTGTTAAAAATCGGGACTGCCCCGCCCAAAGCGGGACGTCTGGTCACCATAGTCTAAGAGGAAGGATGATGCCGTAGTGATCTAAAGGGTGGTGTGTGACTACAGCCTGGGCCTAGGCCCCCTCTCTCATGGCCAGCTTGGGAAAGCAAGTTAATTTCTCTGAAGCTCAGCATGTTTGTCCACCAAACCACGATGGTGATGCCTTGTCCTGCCTCCCACCAGGTGGCGATGAGCCCAGAATGTGAAACAGTTGTGAAAGTGCTTAAAAGGGGGAGTGTTTCGTTTAGCACTCTGCACTGATTTCAAGTGACGACTCAGCAGAAGAATGATCAGGCAGTCTATAACTGCCTAAAAGTCAACTTTCAAATAATTCTGGGCTTCTGACATGGCAGGAAGGTAGACTATTTAAGAGGGTGAGTTGATTAAATGGAGTGCATTTCAAGTCAACAGATACGTAACAAGCACCTACCCCGTATGAGTCACTGAATTAGATGCTGGGGAAATGCAAGAATGAAAGAGACACCTCCTGCCTTCCAGTTGTGGACAGAGGAATTGTGAAACAAATGCTGAGAGGGAGCACCAGGTGCCAGAGGAGCAAGGGGGAGGAATTTCAATCCTGCCTGGATGTCAGGGGTGCATCCCAAGGGAGCTGAGACCAAAGCTGAGACTCCAGAAAGTGGGGGTTAATCAGGCTTGAGGCAGAGGAGAGCGTGCTTGAAGCACAGGGAACAGTGCATGCAAAGGCCAGAAGACACAGAGGCGCTTATAAGAATTCCTCTAGTTAGGACAGGGGAAATGGCCAGGGATGTGGCCAGTAAGGAGGGCTGCCAAGTGTGTTTCTTAGGCATCAGGGAGCTATTAAAAGTCTTGACGTGTATATGACATCAAATCTCTGTTAGAAAGATCTTGGGGCAACAAGATCTTGGGGAGGAGGATTGGAAAGGGAAGGGAGTGGTTGAGGAACGATGAGGACTGTTCAATAGGCTCTCACGGTTTAGTAGAGGAAGTGAGATTATTTGAAGCTGGCACCAATTGTTCGAGGTGGTGCCTGAGCATTGGCACAGGTGGCATAGACAATAGGGGCAAAGGGGGGTTAGTCAGGAGGAAACAGGAACAGAAGATATGTGAGAGGGGATGGAGCCAGGGCTGGGGAAGTACAGGGAACATTGATGGGTTGGTAGACGGTTTAAGAGAATTAGTCTGTTGAATTTTTTTAAAAATAAATTTTTATTGTTCATATTATTACAAATGTTCCTTCCCCACCCCCCTCCATTACTCTCCTTCACCAGGTTCCCATCCCACCCTCTGCCCTTTCCCCACCCCCCATTGTCCGCATCCATAGGTGCACAGTTTATGTTCAGTCTCTTCCCACATCCCCCTCTCCCCTTTTCCCCAAGAATTGTCAGTTCACTCCCCTTCCATACCTCTGATTCTATTGTATTCACCAGTTAATATTGTTCATCAGATTTTTTTTAATTTCCTTGGTTTTTAGATTCATTTGTTGATAGTTACGTATTTGTTGTTCATAATTTTTCTCTTTATTTACTTTCTCTTCCGAAAGAACCCCCTTCAGCAATTCATATAATTCTGGTTTGGTGGTGATGAACTCCTTTAGCTTTTTTTTATTAGTGAAACTCTTTATCTGGCCTTCGATTCTGAGTGATAGCTTTGCTGGGTAGGTTATCTTTGGCTGTAGGTTTTTAATATTCATCACCTTGAATATTTCTTGCTATTCCCATCTGGCCTGCATGGTTTCTGTTGAGAAATCAGCTGACAATTGTATAGGTGCTCCTTTATAGGTAACTACCTGCTTTGCTCTTGCTGCTTTTAATATTCTCTCTTTGTCTTTTGCTCTTGGGATTTTAATTATGATTTGTCTTGGTGTGGTCCTCTTTGGATTCCTTTTGTTTGGGGTTCTGTGCGCTTCCTGGACTTGTAAGTCTAATTCTTTCACCAGGTGAGGGAAGTTTTCTGTCACTATTTCTTTCAGTATGTTTTCAATATCTTGCTCTCTCTCATCTTCTGGGACCCCTAATTCTGATATTGGTTTGCTTGAAGTTGTCCCAGAGGTTTCTAACATTATCTTCAATTTTCTGGATTCTCTTGTCTTATTGATTCTTGCAATCTTCCATTCTGTTTTTAGGACTCTGTATAATATTTTTTTATTTCAGACAATGTATTCTTTATTTCTTGTTGATCCCTTATCATTTCTTGTTGATTCCTTATTAATTCTAGTTGATCCCTTTTCATATCCTCATAGGTCTTATCGACCTTTTCTAGGAAATTCTTGAAAAACCTTATAAGCATAGATGTGAACTCTATATCCAGTCGCTTTTTGTCCTCCATTTCTTTCGTTTGTGGTCTATTCCATTGTCGCATTTTCGCAGCTTCCCTAATGGGGCGGGGTTTCAGGGTGGAGCCTACAGCCTTGGCTTCCGTCAACCCCGCCCTATGTGGCTCCTGAGTCTCAGGGTCCTTCAGTACTCGCTGCAAGTGCCTCTGAGAGAAAGGTGCCCTCGATTTTCACCTGCTACCAAACAGTCTAGGCTCTCCCCCAATGAGCCCGGAACTGGGGCTCAGTTCAGTTGGAAGTGGGATTGGAGGTGGCGTTCAGAGCAGTCTGGAGCCCCTGTCTCCTTCCCGCCAGGCAATCCTACGGCACAGCCAACCATCCCTTCTCTGCGCACAATGTGCTTGACGCCGGGACCTCCTTTCGCCACTCCCCCGGGGTTCCGCCTTACAGCCCAGCTCCCTATGGATGAGCCTGGGTCCCTGGGGTCTGGCCTAGAACTGGGGTTCAGAGCAGTCGGAACTGGGGCCCAGCACAGTCGGAGCTTTTATCTCCTTCCTGCTAGGGAATGCCAGCCAGGCACTCAGTTGCCCCTCCTCTCCAGCTCCATCCTCTCCACGCACGCCGCGTGTCTCCATACCTTAGGCTTTTACAGCTCCTCCGCCCTTCCTTTTGGTCTTCTCCTTGCTTCTCGTTGTAGAATTTCCAGTCAGTCGACTTTCCTGTAGTTCTGGGTAATGTCCATTTTATATTTTAGTTGTATTTTATTGAAATTGTTGTGTGCGGCTGCGGCTAGGTATTTACCTGTGCAGCCATCTTGGATTCTCCTAGTCCATTGAATTTGCACGCTATGGCCAGAGAGACACAGATGAATGTAGTTTCAGAGATCCAAATTGTTTCATCAAATTGGACAGACCCAAAAGACTCTTCAGAGGGATGTATTCCCAGTTTATCAGACCATACTGGGAACAAGCAGGCTGACTATGGGCTTTACCATATTTCAGGCCTAACAGACTGAGAAGCAGACTACATCACAGGGATATGGTAAACTCCAAAGAAGAACAAGGTATAGGGATAAACATTCTTTGAGAACATTTAAAATTTCTATCCAACCTCTGATTGCTTCCAACTATCTATAGAATAAAACTCTATAAAAACCTAAGCATAACATTTAAGATCCCCTATGATCCATCTCCAACTTTTCTTCTAATTCTGTTATTGCCCCAAACACCCTAAACCCAGCCACAGAAGATCTATGTTCTTTTCCCCATTTGCCTGTGCTCAATGCCCTCCCCTTAATCACCACCAGGCCAAAACAATAAACATACAGAGTGGTAATGTGTGCAAGACACTTAAAATTCTATTGATTCTGCCGGGACCGGTTTGGCTCAGTGGATAGAGCGTCGGCCTGCGGACTGAAAGGTCCCGGGTTCGATTCCGGGCAAGGGCATGTATCTTGGTTGCGGGCACATCCCCAGTGGGGGGTGTGCAAGAGGCAGCTGATTGATGATTCTCTCTCATCGATGTTTCTAACTCTCTATCCCTCTCTCTTCCTCTCTGTGAAAAAAAATCAATAAAATATATTTTATAAAAAAAAAATTCTATTGATTCTTGAAGGTCCTACTCATGTTTTTTTTTTTTCTTCAAAACATATTTTTTTTGATTACAGAGAGGAAGAAAGAGGGAGGGAGGGATAGAAACATCCTTGATAAGAGAGAATCATTGATAGGCTGCCTCCTTCACACCCTACACTGGGGATTGAGCCTGCAACCCAGGCATGTGCCCTGACCAGGAATCAAACTGTGGCCTCCTTGCCGAGACCGGTTTGGCTCAATGGATAGAGCGTCAGCTTGGGGATTGAAGGGTCCCGGGTTCGATTCCGGTCAAGGGCATGTACCTTGGTTGTGGGCATATCCCCAGTAGGGGGTGTGCAAGAGGCAGCTGATCGATGACTCTCTCTCATCGATGTTTCTAACTCTAACTCTCTCCCTTCTTCTCTGTACAAAATCAATAAAATATATATTTTTTTAAAAACCACACACACACACAAAACTGTGACCTCCTGGTTCTTAGGTCGATCTCAACCATTGAGATCTGTCACTGCCGGCTGAGCCCTACTCACGATTTTTAAAAGTCCATGTACACTTGCTCTTCTCCAGAGAAATGGTTCTTTCTATCAGTTGTAGCATTTACTAGTATTCTATGATACTTGATAATATAACTTGAGGGCGTGAATAGTCCTCCCAACAATGAGAGGTGAGAGATGTGAGGGCTGTTTTTCTTGTATTCCTACCCCTAACATCTGTGCCTTGTAATAGTAGGTACTCATTAATAAATACTAGAATGGAAAAATAACGTTAGGGAAAGAATGCACACGATAGACAGTCTCCTGAGACACAAAACTGGGTGGGATCCAGGATACAGGAAAATAGTAGCATCAACTTCTCAAAGGAAGAGGAACGTCTCCTCCCTTGGGAGGAACCGCAGATAAGCCTAATGGGGATGGAAACGGGTTAGGCGTTTGTGGCGAGGCCAAAGTGTCCAGATCCTTCAAGTCCGAATTCAAACGCCACCTCCTACATTGTCTTCCCTGAATCTCCTACCGGCGCTGTTGGTGTTGCCACGCTCGGCTCAGAACATTTGGACTTTCTACTTTGTAGACGTTTATTCGTATACATATCTTATTTTCTTTCCTAGATTTCGACCTCTTTGAGGGCAGGCGGAACCTAGCTTCTCCCACAGCACACATTAACACATAGGAAACATGCATTCAATGTGGATTTATTGAATGACTAAACAGTGTACGCGTGGAGGGGGTGGGGGTAGGTGCGTGGGCAAGTGAGCACACAGATTTGAGATAGGAGAAGCCTGTGCCAGATTCTCCAGGGGAGAACGCATCTGCAGACGCACAATCAAGCAGTTTAACGCGAAGCCCAGCCAGACAGCAGCGAGGAAGAGCAGGTAACCGCCCCTTCGCCGCCAACCTGGCTCTGAGGACCTCACGTCAGAATTCTGAGGCTGCCCTCGCCACTGCCTGACTCAATGGTGAAGACAGCCTCCGCCAAAACCTATACCTCCTAGTCCTGCACCTGAGGCCGCACTTTTAACGACAGTTATTCTTCTTCTCCTGGCCTATTTCCTCGTTTCCCTTCCTACTCTCATAATCACCACCAGTAAGGCGTATTGGGGGGGCAGCCCTAGCCGGTAGCGAGGAGAGAGGGTCCTAAGACCGGAAGCCGAAAGCCGGAAGGAGGGCTGTGAAGACGTGTTCGGAGGAAGCCGCAGCCGGACCCGGCTGGGCCGGCGACATGGAACCGCTGTACCAGCAAACGCACAAGTGAGGGTCGCGTCGGGGCACGGGCGGGGCAAAGGCAGGCTCGGTGAGACCGGCCTCCTGAGCTGGGGCCTGGGGCTTTGGCCATTGCGGAGGCCCAGTCTTTCCGCCCGGGCACTGCTGGAGGCAGCTCGGAGGTGGTCAGTTCCTGGCGGGATGCCCAGGTCCACGGCGAATGGAGGGTCTGGCGTGGGGCCCGAAAAGATGTGCCGGATGGCTCCCGCGATCTTCGAGGCCGTGACTACCTGCTGAGTAGACTAAGTGAAGCCAAAGTTGCATCTACCGGTTCTAATAGTTTGTCTCGCACCTCCAACTCAGTGCTCCGGGTTAAGAGTTCTGCGGCAGAATAGGATGGAGGGTAAAATAATCAGTACAGACAGGATCAGCTTGAGCAATTTAGAAGGATCCATCAGTGGGCGAATGTCAAAAAGTTTCATGGTAGCTCGCAGCTCCTAAATGATGTCAACCTCCATTCTTGATTGACCCCAAACTTGTTGCTACATTATGATTTTTCCCTTTATTTTTTTTCTCATTTGGTTTATAATAAAGACCATGTTTTTAAGGCACAAAGAAATTGCTGTACAAGTAGCATTCAGCATTACAGATTACCATTACGAAGATCAAGTTTTGATGTGGCTTCTCATAATTTAAATTCCTTGGTAGTCCTTTATGAATATTGTCCTGCACTTAATTTGCTGAGACATGTAGTTGAGTGTGGTAATAGGAATCATACCTATCTGTTATTTGGAAAGAACTTCTATGATTTGTTTTGTTTTTATTGTGGTAAAATACACAGAACATAAAGTTTACCACCTGCACCATTTCTGAGTGTACAAATCAGTGACATTAAGTACATTTGTGTAACCATCACTGCTATTCATTTCCAGAACTTTTTCATCAGCACAAACGGAAACTTGATGTACCCATTAAGCAGTACCTTCCCAATCTCCCTTCCCTAAGCTCCTGGTAACCTCTGTTCTACTTCCTGTTTCTGAATTTACCTATTCTAGTTATATAAGTGGAACCATACAGTATATGTCCTTTTGTGTCTGGCTTATTTCACTTAACATGTTTTCAAAGCTCATCTATTTGTGCCATGTATCAGAATATCATTCCTTTTATGGTTGAATAATAATTCTTGTGTGAACACCAACCAGATTTTGTTATCCATTCATCTGCAGATGGATACTTGGGTTTCTATTATGAATAATGCTAATATGTACATTAGTGTAAATCTAAGTCCCTGTTTTCAAATTATTATTATTATTATTATTATTATTTTAGTATATATCTATAACAACTCTCTTGTCTTTCCTTCTCTCTTCCATTCTCTCTAAAAATCAATGGAAAGATATCCTTGAGTGAGGATTTAAAACACAAGAAACACACCAAGTCCTGGGATTGTCAGAAATTAATGATTGTAGCTGAATTGACACAACATTAACTGAACGTATTAATTTTACTTGAAATTTGAACCCAGTTTGTGATTATCTCTCACATGATACATAGCTTTAAAATGTTTATCTAATTCCAATGTACAGAACATTGGAATTAGATAAACATTTTGAAGTTAACATATCTTACAAACTCCTGAACTGCCTGAACAGCGAATGGAGGGAAAAAATGAAAAGTGGAATAAACATTTTATACTTAATGCATTAGAATGAACTTTAAAGAGGAGCTAGTAGGCAGGCTTCTGTTTTTGAGACCCCAATGTTGTAAAGGTACCCCACTTGTAGTCCTAGAGATTCTGATTCAGTTGGTCTGGAGTACAAGAAGCTGTTTTCTTGTTTTGTTTTTAACAAGCTCTCCAGATGATTTTTATGAGCAGTTGCGCTTAAGAACTTTACCTTATGTCAAGACCAGTTTTTCCGTCTTTAATTTTGCCTTCTAAATACTGTATAGTAGAGGCAAAGTGGGTGAAGTGAAAATGACCAGATGGTTTTACTACTTATAAGTAAGGTTAACACAACAAACTTGTATGATGCTATATGGGGTACAGAGCATTTTCATATTGCATTTGGATCTACCACCCTTTAAATAATTATTATTAGTATCTCTATTTTAACAGTTGAGGGAGCGGAGGCATCAAGGGGTTAAATTACTTGTTCAGTGTACCTTAGCTAGCACATAGTGAAACTAGAACTTCAATCCAGATCTTTCCATATGACAGAGGCAGCATAGATGGACTTTTAACAAGCAATTCTGTTTTAAAGTGCTTCCCAGATTTTCTACTGACCCTTTAAAAAATATTAGCAACAGTGACCCTTGCCTGTGTGCTCCTAGGTCTCTGCTTAGTTATGTTACCACCCAAGCCCACCACGGACTCCATGCTAGACTCATCTAGGACTTCTGATTTCTAATGTCCACACTCCCAGGTCTTAATAGTGTATCTGTTTCTTGCTGGCTTCAAGTGTGTTGTCCGAATTCCCAGTTCAGTTTAAAACAGATTTTCCACTTGGCACATAGTAGTTCCCACCCCGCCATGCATACTTGCTTTGTTGTTTTGCATATATTCCCTCTCAGGCATGAAATGTAGAGATTGGAATCACTTTATTGGCCATATTTTTTTCTAGTTCATTCGAAGCAAGAAGAGATTGGATGGGAAAAGTCAGTAATGTTTCCCGGCAACTTATTAAAGTTGATCCTTTTTAGCTTGGGAAATAGTAAAACCCAGCTGAAGATGTTTTGTGGGTATTGGCCTCATCTCTCTCCTGCTGTCCTCATAGAATTTAAGAGTTGAAAGTGACTGGCAAGATCTTCCATTTCATTTCACTCCGGTCAGGATGACCCTTTTGACAGTTTGTCTTCATGGCTTGATTCCTAAACATTCCCTTAGTCATCCTGTTCATCTCCCATTGGGGTAAACCTTTAATTGATAGGGTTTCTTTAACAGTTGGCTCCCAGAATAGAATGCCACTTTATAGTGTGCATTTGCCTTTTCTTTTCATCTGAAGACAGGATACTTTTTAATCCCCATTTTATCATAAATGGAAAATGTTAATGTTTATTTTGTCACGTCTTAACCCCTCATTCTATCACAAATCATGTGCAGGTTTTATAAACATAAGTTGATTTTTTTTTTTCAATATTTAACTATATAGAACCAAAGGCAGTGCTATGGTAGAACACTGGAAATCAATCCCTCAACCTGTATTATCATTAAACCAAATTTACTACAAGACATCTTGAGAGGCTATCAAATATCTCTTGAAAAAAACATAAACTTACTGTGGTATCCTCAGCATATTACTCCTTTCCACTGTAGGCACACCTGTGGTTTTATTTCCCATGGACCATTGTGATTGTCTATCCCACTTATTTGTTGAGTGAGTAAATAACTGATCTTTGTTAAATCATTGATTCAACACCTGAAATTACCTTCCCAATAATCTCATCAGGAAAAAAAAATTAGTTATTTTATGTATGAAATATTTCAAACATAAAAATAGAGAATAATATAACATGTGTTAGGCTTCATATTTAATACATATGCTGCACGTATTTAAAGACAGTAGAACTGAATCCCACACATTCTCTTCCTTTAAGGGACCTAGTCCTAGAAGTGGAATGCTGGCTCATTGGATACACACATATTTCAATCTACCAGTTCTTTGTTTGTTTATTTTTTGGTGTGTGTGTGGGGTTTTTTGTTTGTTTTTAGAAATATGTCTTTATTTTTTAAATATACTTTATTGATTTTTTACAGAGAAGAAGGGGGTGGGATAGAGTTAGAAACATCCCTTAGCTGCCTCCTGCACAACCCCTACTGGGGATGTGCCCTCAACCAAGGTACATGCCCTTGAATAGAACTTGGGACCCTTCCGTCCGTAGGCTGATGCTCTATCCACTGAGCCAAATCGGTTAGGGCTCACTCTACCAGTTTTTATCAAAAACCTCCTAAAGCCGAAACCAGTTTAGCTCAGTGGATAGAGCGTCGGCCTGCGGACTGAAAAGTCCCAGGTTCGATTCTGGTCAAGGGCATGTCCCTTGGTTGCGGGAACATCCCCAGTAGGGGCTGTGCAAGAGGCAGCTGATCCGATGTTTCTCTCTCATCGATGTTTCTAACTCTATCCCTTCCTCTTCCTCTCTGTAAAAAAACCAATAAAATATATTGGGGGGAAAAAAACCTACTAAAAGGGTTTCTACCAGTTTATAATCCTGTCAGCCATGTATGAGAGTTCTAGTTTCCCCACATCCTTATATCAATGTGTGTTATCAGACTTTAAAATATTTGCCACTCAGATAGAAGAAATGTGATATCTCCTTATTTTTATTTTTATTTTTTAAATATTTTTATTGATTTAAGAGAGGACGGAAGAGGGAGAGAGTGATAGAAACATCAGTGTTGAGAGAGAATCATTGATCGGCTCCCTCCTGCATGCCTCCCACTGGGGATAGAGCCTGCAACCTGGTTTTCCAAATGGGAATCGAACCGTGACCTCCTGGCTCATGGGTCAACATTCAACTCCTGAGCCAGCCACGCATGCATATCTCCTTATTTTTAATTTGCACTTTCCTGATTACTAATAAAGTTGAAGATCTCTTCATATATTTATTGAGTATTTAGTTTTTTTTTGTCAGTTGATTCAACACCTGAAATTACCTTCCCAATAATCTCTTTGCTCATTTTTTTAAAAATTGCTTTGTTTGACTTTTCCTATTGATTTGTAGCTGTTTGTTAGATATTCCCAACATTAGTTCTTGGTTATCTGTGAAGATATCTTCCAGTCTCTGCTTGTCTTTTTATATTTTATGGTGCCTTCGTTGTAAAAAAAAAAAATTTTTTTTAGTTCATGGTTTTCCCACCAATCAACTGGTATGTCACCAAGTCCCCAAATATGTAGGACTGTTTCTGGCCTTTATTCTTTCCTCTTGCATCAGAGTTGGGGTTTGTCTCTCTCTCCCTGCATGTTACCATATTGTTTTCATTAGTATGTCTTTGTAATAAGTCTTAATAGTAGATGGGATAGATCATTTCTTTCATACCTATTCAGAGTGTCTTGGCTATTTTTCTCCCCACTCCATTTTTTCATTTTATTTCTGTTCCTGTCAGTAATGCCACCAATTTTCAGATTTACTCTGTTAAGCTGCCATTGGAAATTTACCTCACTGCATACATTCAGGACTTCAGTAAAGTTCTAATTCTCCCTTTGATCGGTATTACCGTCCAGTCCTTGATAGCTGTTTTCACAGTTGCCCTGTTCTGGATGTTCATTACCTCGAGCTGTGTTCTGCCTTTGCCTCCACGTCTCCATGTGCCCCGTTCTGGACTTACCTGCTGAAGTAGCAGTCTGGTCTCTCAGATTCTGTTAGTGGTTTCTAGGGGCATGAGTTTTGCCCAGGATCACTCTGGGAGTCATTAAAAGGCTGTCCTTGCTTCTGGGGCCATGGGTCATGCTTAGAGGCCACAGGAAAGCCCAGAAAAAGACTAGAGAAACCAAATTTGGGCTCCTGGCCCACATTGATACATTTGCAGTCACAGTTTGTGGTACTTATGATGGAAGATGGTTGGTGACCTTTCCCTCGAGTTGGGGATGATATAAGAGCTCAGCAGGTCCCTTTCTCATGGCTCTAAATGGGGAGACTCTAAGCACCAAGAGATGGTTGTTGGGGGGAGCATAAGCAATTCCGAGGACTAATCCCAGGGACCACTAGGAAAGGTTCTTTTCTTTTTCTTTTTTTTTTTTTAAATATATTTTATTGATTTTTTACAGAGAGGAAGGAAGAGAGAGAGAGAGCTAGAAATGTCGATGAGAGAGAAACATCGACCAGCTGCCTCCTGCACACCCCCTACCGGGGATGTGCCCGCAACCAAGGTACATGCCTTTGACTGGAATCGAACCTGGGACCTTTCAATCCGCAGACCGACGCTCTACCACTGAGCCAAACCGGCTTTGGCTAGGAAAGGTTCTGAGGGTGACCTTGGCCAAGCTTTGGGGAGCTTTCAGGGTGCTCTGGAGCGTTATGTCTGGGACCATGCCAGAGGTCCAAGGTGTAGTGTCATTTTCAGATGAGATGGCAGTGGCCTCATATTGCCTGGGAAAGATGTTTACCAAGTAGGAGATCCTTTCATTGAGGGCCTTCCTCTGATGGTCCAGCTAATCACCTCATCCACCCTTCCCCTCTGACCCTGACTCTTCTGGACAGGCTGGCCTCCTTTTAATCCCCATGACATGGTTTGCATGCCTTTTTGCATATCATTTTCTTTATATCTTTCTTCACCAAATCACATCTCCCTTCAAAATGATATTCAGTACTTTCTTCACCCACAAAACTCCAGCGTACTCTGTCTCAGGCCTGGCCCTTTCATTCACTTGCCTTTGCGTGGCACCACTGTGCTTAGCTTTCTGTTTGTTTACACTTACATGTGTTAGTTTTCTCTTAAATCTTCTTGGGACTTTTCTTCCTATCTAGCCTGTCATTCCTAATTACACTGTTTCTCAAGAACAAGGATTATCTCTCTCACCCTTTGACTCTGCCCTGTACACAGACCAGTGCTCAGCACATTGGGTCAAACAACAGAGAGTGGGATTGGCTGGGTCCAGATCGAGGTTTATCACTTGTTATATGACCTTGAACAAGTTACATAACCTTTCTGGACTTCAGTTGTCTTGTTTATAAAATAATAATAATAATACTTTCCTCGTAGGGTATTGACTTTGCAGAATGTCTCCGATGGGGGAAGCACTCAGTAAACGCTGCCTGCCAGTATTATTATTTTATTATTATTACTATTATTAATGTTAAGATATTCTAAACCATGCCAAAACATGTGGCCTCAAGTGCCACATACAAATTTTACAGTTCAGTGATGCTGTCAATTTAAATCAGTTACATGTTGGCATCAGAAAAATTGACTTTCCTGACTGAAGTGCTGTTGATTACTCCTGTCTCACCCATTTCCTCCCTTTTCCTTTGATAGGCAGGTCCACCAGATCCAGTCTCACATGGGACGCCTGGAGACAGCAGACAAGCAGTCTGTGCACTGTGAGTAATTAGCTATGGAGACCAGAGTCCTTTCTCTGATGACACGGTGCTAATGGGCTGGGTTTCCTGACTGCCTTTCTGCCTCAGGGGCCTAATGATTCAGCGTGGAATGAGTTCTGTTGTTAAGGTGCAGAAAACCCTGTGGCACAGTCACTGATTTCCCTGATTGTGCCCTTTGGAATCCCCCAAGTCGCATCCCCCATTACCCCTCCACTCAACCTGACATGGCCCTGTGGGAGTGGAAGTTCTTTCCTCCATCTGTCTTCATCTCGTTACCTAGCCCTGAGAGGAATGTGCTCTGTAAAAAGTCGGACATGTTTAACTGGCATTCGTCATTTCTTCTGAGAACTGTGGCTTTTTAGAAGGCCTATTCGGAAATGGATAGCAATATTAATTAATTTAGTTCCCACACCATGATTTCTTTGGAGTAGAGGGCTGCTTTATGGTTTTTAGTGTCTTTTCTATCATTAGCAAAGGTCCTTTTTCTGAGTCGGTCATGCAGACACTGCTGGCTTCCCTCACACTGCAGAAGCTGCCTTCCCACCTCGCTGCGTGGCTGTCACCATGCCCGTTTCTCTCTCCTTTCCACCGCTTCAGAGCATCTCTTCTCTTGGTTCCATGCTCCACTTAGTTCCAATCTGTATTTGTTAGCTAACATATAAAGGTGACGTTGCTGTCACTTATTTATGGGGCAAAAAGCAATCTGCTTTTGTGCACAGTTTAGTTTCTGTCCATTGACTTTGTTTGCCTTCCCAATAATCTCATTGTTACATGATTAGAAATGGAAAGAGGTCATTTTGACGGTTTATCACAAGGGATAAGGAAAACGGCTGTGTGTATCATATCTGTACTGCCATGGATTCTTTCCTGGGCCTTTCCTACTGACACTTAGTCTATTTTGGGGATTCCAACCTCAGCCCACCCATTCTTATGGAAAGCCTTAAGGGAACTCTCTCTGTTTCGATTACTAATCTTCTCCTGTGTGTGTGTGTGTGTGTGTTGTTGTGTTTTTTTTAACCTTATTACTATAGGGAATTCAATGGGCAGTCTTTTTTCTAGACATTTATAATCTATATCTGAGAATAATCTCAAAGGAAAAGAGACCTCATGCTGTATCAGAAAATACTGACTTGCTTAAAAACTTTTTGGATAACATTTACATGTTCATTTTATTTTCTAACAGCAGGAAATTTATTTCTACAGATTTACCCTCTTAAAAATTGGCATTGTTATATCATTTACAGCTATATATACATATTTGAAACAGCATTTACAGAGTCACTTAGTATAACTTGAACTTTTTCTGTTATTCAATAGCATATGCATTTTTCTCCTTTTGAAATACATATTTTGAGTCTATTGGGTGTGGGAAAAGGTATGTTTGATTTACCATTCTAATTTAAGTTCACTATCTCTTTTCCAGCAATTATTCTTTTTTCTCTTTTGTGCAGTAGTAGAAAACGAAATCCAAGCGAACATAGACCAGATATTCAGCCAGCTAGAACGCCTGGAGATTTTGTCCAGCAAGGAGCCCCCCAATAAAAGACAGAATGCCAAACTGTGAGTGCTCTAACAACCCAAGTCCTTATGACAGGTCTTTCTCCACAGGGGGCTATTGAATGCTCTGAAAATTCATTTACACGTTGAAAAACTGAGACTGTGCGAAGATAAAGTCCCTGTAAAGGGAGCAATTTTATTCTCTCAAAATAAAAATCCCGTGATTTAGTGGCTCAGAAGTTTTGTGTCTCCTTACCTCATTGGTGTCATTTTGAAAATTTGCCTCCAGAACTGTTTTTCTGTCCAAACCCATGGCCGCTTGAAGCCTAAGTGAGTTTACTCTACCCTTTGGCTCCCACTACATTCTTAGGTTGAAATGAATCTTGCCCTTAATCACTTCAATCAGTCTAATTATAATGAAATACCGATCTAACGTTTGATAGTCCCGCCATGAAATTAAAAGGAAACCACCCTCACCGCTTGCACCCCAGCCCCTGCTCCCAAAAGTTTTATGGAACTTTGCGGATGCTTTACACCAACGATGCCCTTGGGCTTCTCCCAGGAGAGTGATATAACCCATAGAAGGTCAGGAAGAGGGCACTGAGCCTGCTTCCTGTCACCTGTTCTCTGTCGTGCATTCAGAATCAGAGACCAGCAGGTATTTAAGTAAAGCTGCTGGAATCTCGTGTGCTACAACCCTACTTTAACCACAAGCTACTTCTTCTTCTTCAACATAATTGATCAAAATCAGATTATTTGGGGTGGGAGCGTGGCATGGAGTGGCATAGGAAGAAGTAAGGAAAGTCTTCTTTCCTGAATACAAAGCCTGGTGATCTCAAATTGTGCCACTCTGGGTTCCTGGGATGTAATATCTATCTCTCTTTCTCAATTCCAGTCGTGTTGACCAGTTAAAGTATGATGTCCAGCACCTGCAGACTGCTCTCAGAAACTTCCAGCATCGGCGATACGCAAGGGAGCAGCAAGAGAGACAGCGAGAGGAGCTTTTATCTCGCACCTTCACCCCCAACGTAAGCCAGGCACCAGGGTGGGAGTCTGCAGGTACTCAACAGCTCGTTGAAGCTGGAGCTCAGGGTCTGAGCATCATCCTTTTAGGTGGAGGCTGAAGCAGACTGATGAGGAGACCAACTGGAAATGACAGTGGATCCTGTGCCTTGCCACAGAGACCGTAACTAAACAGGGAATCTCTTTTTCTAACACAGAAACCTGAAGAGGAAGCAGTTAACTTGAGGGAATGAGCGGGTGAAAATTGCCTGGTTTGACTGGGCCGATGCAGAGAGGTCGTGGTTGACATGGTAGAAACGTTTTTTTCTGATCAGATAGAGACAGATGATTAGAACTTAGGCCATTTTTAGGGAGGGCAGCATTTCAAAGCTGCCTTAGGGCAGTTGCCTTTGTGCTGAGTATGTGTGTGGTTCCAGTGTCAGATGCATTACAATGTTTTTGTCCCTAAGCTGAGCGCAATTTTGGAGGAATTTGTTAACAGACTTTTTTGTTTTAGATGGATTACTTGTTTTGAGCCTGTTTGAAAGTGGCCTGTTGGCTTTCTCGTTTGATTTTGTAGAACACCATTGTCCCTGCCCTTTGATTTCTATAGGATCATTTTCTGCACATGATATAGGACATACGACTTTTTGTGTTCTGCATATTATATTCCGCCAAATGAGGTGGGTTTTTGGGTGTGTGTGTGTGTGTGTGTGTGTGTGTTTATGGAGATGTTTGTTTTCTAAAGAGGTCTTAGATCTCTAAGCCTGATATCAGAACACATCAGTTCCCAATTTGCAGATGTTTAACTCTCTTTGCTGTGTCCACACTTGCAGTAAATTTCCCCAAGTGTTTCAGAATGTATCTCTGTAGTTTCTGTGTCTCTAGAGTGAGCAGTCAAGTAATAATAACTAACAATTCCAAAGTGTGATGGAGACGTGTTGGTGGTATAGTGGTAAGCATGGCCAATTTCCAATAATGTAATGAACTCTATGACGCTGTGGAAGATGTTATGTGGGCTTTTCATTGTTACTTAGGCATTTCTTAGGCTGAGGACTTACTGAATGAACTTCTTTCTATTTATTCTATGATCTGGAACTATCAAACATTTTTCTGAGAGAGTGGCTCATCAGCTCTACCCTTTCAGGTGGAAGGGTAAGGAAGATTTGTATATAAAAGGCATTCAATAAATGCTTGCCAACTAAATGAAGTATTTAATTAATTCAAACACTGCAGTCTTCTGACCCACTGAGCATTAGCTGTATGTAGAACACTATTTAAGGTGCTGAGAATAGAGGGTGTGAAAAACTCCTGTGTCATCAAGGGAGACTGAACATGTGTGCGTTAATTAATTTTCAACTTGAACATCAAAGAAAAGATGGTTTGATCTCTTTGTAGTGGTTAAAAATGGTAAAAAAAAAAAAAAAAAAAAAAGAAAAGAAAAAAAAAAAGTGGCCCTGGCTGGTAGGCTCAGTTAGTTAGAACGTTGTCCTGAGCACCAAAAGGTCGAGAGTTCGATTCCTGGTCAGGGCACATACCTAGGTTGCAGGTTTGATCCCTGGCCTTGGCAGGGTGCATGCAGGAGATGGATTGATGTGTTGTTGTTGTTGTTGTTTTTTTTTCTCTCTCTCTTTCTTCCTCTTTCTCTCTTTCTTTCTATCTGCCTTCCTCTCCCTCTCTCTTTTTCTAAAAGTCAATGAACATGTCCTAGGGTGACTCAGGACATGTGATACGAATGGCTCTGGTTGACAGAAGAGTTTGTGGTCATCATGAGGCAGGAGAGAGAACAGTGATACAGCTGGTCATGAATTGTTCTGTGTGCAGTGCACTTTCAACGTCAGTTTAGAGCCTAGGATTGGTCCTGATCTTCCTCCAGACAGATGGTTAAGAGAGCAGACTCTGCACTCAGAACTGGGATTCATGCCTTCCTGGATTTCTTACAGCTCAGGGAGAACTTGAACAAGGTATTCCAACTATCTGGGCTTCAGTTTCCTCATCTCTAAATGGGGATAATACGTTAACTACCTCATCAGGTTAGGATGAGGAGTAAGTGAGCTTAGGGTAATGAGCATGCAAAGTGAAAAGTACTTGGTCAGTATTAGTTTTTGTTTCCCTTCCTTTTTGTGCAGATTTTTCTTGCCTGCTCAGGAGACCAGTCCCATCTGAACATTATTTGGGCGTCAGTAGGAAAGCACTCTCTCTTCTGTCCTTAGTCAGTGTCAGTCTAAGTGGATAAAATAGCTAAAGAACAAAAGCAAACATTTAATGTGGAATTAAGGGGAAACCAAGAAAAGGAACATTTGGAACAAGCTAGGTTAGTGAGCAGTCAGAGAAAGACTTTGAGAGAAGCCCATAGGGTCTTGAAGGAATCGATTTTCCCCGGTGGGAGTCATGATAAGAGGCAGGAATTAATAAGACTTGTATAATGGAAGTCTGAGGAAAGTGACAGAGGCCATTCCAGATCTTCGCTTTGCTTTTTTTTTTTTTTTTTTTCCTCTATTAGGCTCCTCTGATTCTTGCACCTTTCCCTCTGTCAATTCTTCTGGCTTGGCCTTGGCCAACAGGCAGAGCTGTCAGACGTGGTGGGCCCGCAGAGGCTGACCAGCAAGCAGTTAATCAAGTGCCTGCGTTTCTTCCACAGGACTCTGACACCACCATACCAATGGATGAATCCCTGCAGTTTAACTCCTCCCTCCAGAACATTCACCACGGCATGGATGACCTCATTGGAGGCGGGCACAGTATTCTGGAGGGACTGAGGGCCCAGAGAATGACCTTGAAGGTGGGGGCCCTTCCGGGGGACAGGGAGAAGGCCTCTTGTCTTGGCCTAATCCAACAGCTTGGTCCCTGCATTTGCATTTTGGTTACCTGTTCCCAAATTGTGATGCTGTGATGGTGAGACGGATCCTTCCTTTGATGTCAAGTTATTATGAGTCTGAAAGTAGCCCAATGGCCTTTGCTAGTAGGTGTTTCTTGTGCTTGTAATGAATCGTAATGTGGCCTCTTTTGTGGTACCCCAGGTCTTGTCCCACTTTCTGAAG
The DNA here is from genome assembly GCA_963693515.1 of Pipistrellus nathusii. NCBI lineage: Eukaryota > Metazoa > Chordata > Mammalia > Chiroptera > Vespertilionidae > Pipistrellus > Pipistrellus nathusii. The sequence continues at coordinate 29,480,886 of OY882873.1, read as the reverse complement.
GTGACTGCTGCTCTGAGAGGAACCAATAATAGACTAAGAAATTCTGTTATTTAATCCACTCTCATAAGAAAGAAGATGTGGCATCTCACAGTCAGGTGTTCTCTCGTAAGGCCTCTGCTGTGTGCTGTAGAACTGAGACCTTTTGTGCTGTCGTAACTGAAGCCCCAGGGGTGGGGTCTCAGGGCTGCCCTGGTTGTGTAGCAGGAGATAGCTTCTAGAGTCCATGATGGTGATCCCCGGTAACTCCTCCCCGACTCTTAAGCCCCAGGTATTGCTGGGAGCCCTGCGCCATTGGCTGAGATGCCAACCCCCTGGGAGTAGTTTACAGAAACATTACACAGACTCTGATGCCAGCCTCAGCCCTTTTCCTGTACCAACTCTGGTGGATAATGGGGTGTGGACTGTGCCTCATTATCAGGGTGTGGTTCCCTGTGAACGAAGCACTCCCAGCCACTGAGCTGTGAGAAACAGTCCCTCGGAAGCGTGAGCTTTATCTCAGTTTTTCTTGGACCATGTTGAGGCAGTCAGCTCCACGGGCCTTCAGTACATTTCTGCCACCTTTACCCGGGGGAAGGTCAGGCCAGCCACGGACGACATGTAACCTGCTGCTGATGGTCTGAAGTGTGGCCTCTGACAGCTTCACGGTGCCCTCCTTTCAGAACAGCCACTTGCAGTAATCTAAGCTGATACCCGTTGGTTAACCCGCCCTTTCTGTAGAAAACACTGGCCTCCTTCCCGTATCTCAGAGAACAGTAAAACCCTTTTAGGACGGCTCACCATGTCACGCTAACGTTGAGCAGTGGGGGTTAGAGCTTATTGTTAGGGCTGATGTTGGCTTCCTACTGCAGTCTGGCATCACTGAGTAGTGCAAGCAACTCCTGCCCCTGCACGGTCCCCGGAAGTGAAGTGCTAGGGAGCCTGTGAGGTGCTCAGAGGCTGGGAGGAAGATGCTGATCCTGGTCCTCTGCACACACCACTACCTGCCTTCTTCCCTCCGCCGCCTCCCACCCCACCTCCACAAGAGAAGTTTTGGGCTTTAACCGTTTGAAATTAACATGGGGGAGAACATCAAGGAGCTGGGCCATGATTTGGGGCTTGTCCTAGTTGAAAATGTTTATTTTGGGGAAAAGTTATGGTGATTTTTAGTGATTTTAGAAACTTGATGCTTGAACTTCACATGGTGAGGAAATAATATGCATTTTCAGAGTTGAGCAGAATCTTAGTGAGAGTCCAATATTCACCATCACCGTATAGAAAGCATGTCTCTGCTCTCCTCTGGCAGTAATCAAGCTTGACTTGTGAAATCTCTCGGTGAGGCTTTGAGATCATGGTCTGGGCAGCACGTGGGGTCTGAATTCCTGTCGGTAGTGCCTTGTGTCATTCTCGCTTCTCTTGCTTATTCTCATTTGCTTGTTACTGTGTTGTTCACTTAAAAAATTGGTGTGGGCCGAAGCCGGTTTGGCTCAGTGGTAGAGTGTCGGTCTGCGGACTGAAAGGTCCCGGGTTTGATTCCGGTCAAGGGCATGTACATTGGTTGCGGGCACATCCCTGGTAGGGGGTGTGCAGGAGGCGGCTGGTCGATGTTTCTCTCTCATCGACGTTTCTAGCTCTCTATCTCTCTCCTTTCCTCTCTGTAAAAAATCAATAAGAAATATATTTTAAAAATAAATAAATAAATAAATAAATAAATAAATAAATAAAAAATAAAAAATGGGTGTGGAGCATTAGGTTAGATGCCATTTATACAGATGCAGTTGGTGATGTGTGTAGAAGTAACTTGGGGTCTCCCCCGCATTCATCTCTATTTCATAAGAATTTGAATGTGATTAAAAATGAAAATTAGAAAGCAGAGAGAAAGAGCAGGTTAGGTGGTTTGGTCTCTTGGTTTAGGAATAAAACACCCTTTTGTTATGGTTGTGGGTGGTGACATTTCTATAAGATCATTGTGTTGGTGTCTGTCAGTTGTGTTTCTGTCATTCCATCTTGCCCACTTCAAACCTTCTCGTAAACCTGGGCACTAGCCCACGTGATGTACTCAGCAACATCCTGATAGGATTTTGGAGATAGAGAGCGGAGACTGTTTTAATATAAAATATTCTAATTTTAAAAATTTTATTGAGGTATCATGTACATGCAAGGAGGTATACAGATCTTATTTGTATAGGTCATTGAATTTTGACAAGTGCTTGCATTTTTGTAATTCACACTGTATCAAGACATAGGCTGTTTTCATCGCCCCTAAAAGATCGCTGATCTGTGAGAAACAGTCTTTCCAAGTCAGTCTGCTCCTTTCCACAGGCAACCACAGTTCTGATTTATTTCACCACCAATTAATTTTGCCTGCTATTAATGTTACTGTTTTGTGTGTGGCTTCTTCTCAGTGTTTTCCAGGCTCTTTCATACCATTACATGTTGGTAAATAGGTCCTTTTTATTGCCAAGCAGTATCCCATTGTCACATGTATCATAAATTGTTAATCCATCCATCCTCTGGTGTTAGACATCTGCATTCTTTCCAGTTTTAAGATATTCTCCTGTGTTTTCTTCTAGAAGCTTTGTTACAGTTGTAGCTTTTATGTTTAATTCTATGATCCAAATTAAGTTTTATATATACTATGAATCAAGGATCTTTTTTTAAAATTTAAATCTTTATTGAAAATATTACATATGTCTCCCTCCCCCCCATTGATCCCTTTTATCTTGCTCCCACCCCAGGTAAAGGATCATTTTTTTTACACAAATATATATGCATATATAATACATAGATACCTATATATAATTTATACAAGACGTATATGTGTGTATGTGATACATACATGTGATATTTACTATATAACCAGTTGCTCCAGCACATTGGTGGAAAAGACTTCTCTTTCCCCCTTGTGTTGCTCTGGTATCTTGATCAAAAGTCATTTGACCGCATGTGAGTGATCTATTTCTGGTTGATGCTGCTTTGTGTATGCTTTAGACTTGACTAAGAGACTATTGTTGGTAAATCCCCACCTCATGTTAATGTTCACCCACCCTGCTCTTCTTTCTCTTTTCTCCCCCAGGGGACTCAGAAGAGGATCCTTGACATTGCCAACATGCTGGGCTTGTCCAACACGGTGATGCGGCTCATCGAGAAACGGGCTTTCCAGGACAAGTACTTTATGATCGGTGGGATGCTGCTCACCTGTGTGGTCATGTTCTTGGTGGTGCAGTACCTGACATGAGCCAGCCAAGCCCAGCAGCTGGACACCGTTCCTGCTGCATGAGCGTGTGTGACTGTGTATGTGTGCGTGAGAGAGAGAAGGGGGCCCGGAGGCCATGTTTTGAAATGTATGTCCGTCTTAACTGTGAAAAACCACTCAGAAGTCATTGTGATCTTGTAACCCAGTGGGCGTTTCAAACCTGCTCTGTTTGTGACATCTTGGAGAGGATGCGAGTGCTACCAAGATTCACGGTGCATAGAAAATGAACGGAGTACCTCTTCTCTTTTTGTCATTCTCACTCTCGCTGGGGGGTGGAAGTGATGTGATGGTAGGCAATGAAGTAAGGAAAGGAAAAGAATGGCTTTGGTGGGTTTGTCCACGTATAGGATGCACACCCCCGGAAGGCTTTCACGGTGACCCTTCTGCGCAGGACTGTCCACATTTTTGTCATCCAGCTTTTCCAGCTCCGAATGGACAGGATGGAGCAGAAGCGGAGAGAAGAAGAGGAAAGAGGTCTTCTTTTCCTGCATTCATTATAGTAAATGGATTCACATGCAACTAGCCACCCCACCCCCATAATGACATGCAGATGACTGACAGCTCATACTGTCACCCTTGCCCAGAAGCAGCTCCCTGGAGGAAATGGGCATCGGTGCTGTTGCTGATGAGTAAGATTTTCTACATTATAGCTGTTGGGTGTTCCTCCTTTCTAAACTGAGGCCACTGTCATTCTCTGGGCACGTGCAGTCTTAAGACTAAAGACCCTCGTTCCTGGAATGGTTGGCTTTTAAGGTTCCAAGACTGCAGCCTGGCACCCATGCCCAGGTTTCGTTGGGCTTTGGCCCCTTAGAAAACAGCTATGAGCAAAGGTTAGTGATTTGTCCATTACAGTCTCATCTCTAGTTTTAACATCTGTAACTCTTTGGATCTCTTTTCGTCCCTGGAAATATATTAGCAGCTGCCAGCCAAGCGCCCCCTCCCCCCACTGCCCAGCCAGTGTGGGCAGGTGCCAGCCTAAAACTGTCTCTGGTGTCCTTGTGAGACCAGACCCTTTTCCCTTTTCTGACAAACCCTGGATTAAGAAAGGTATATCGTGGAATTTATTGTAAAAGCAGTCTGTCTGTTTTTGATTAATTGCTGAAGGTACCAGAAAGACCTGGTTAGCATTTTTTTTTTTTTTTTTTTTTTAATCGATCACAGGCCCTCCCAGCCCCATGCTCAGTAACTTTATGGCAAGACAAGCTAGCACTCAGAATTCCCAGACCGGAAACCTGGTCCATATTACTGCCACCTTTGATTGTGTTGCCCCATCTACTGTCTTTATTTCTTATTACTTAGACTGTCTTCTGTTTCTTTCCCTTTTCTGTGTGTGCTCCATTCAACTTCCCTTTTCACCTCCCACCAGTTTCTGCAGCAGTATTGATGTTTTAAGCAACATCTGTGGCATAGATCCCCTTTTGGTAAATGTTTCTGATTTCACACTTTTGGTGGAATCTCCATTGCTCTGGCCCATGGGTTTTCAAGAAAGGGGGAATCCATGACTCCTTCATAAAAGAATTGAAGGCCCTGACAATGAAAATGATGGCCTGGAGGATGGAGAGAGTGGTTGAGGCATCTTCAGTCCTAGATCTAATTTTAGGGAGGTACAGTTTGAAATTTCCCTCACATCCAGCACCTCTGCCATCCTCAGGACCCAGCATAGGCCTTAGCATTCCATAAAAATGGGTTTTTAAACTGCACAGACCTGGAAGACTGGAAGATCTTGCCAGACAGTGCACTTTGGAAGAAGGTGCAAAAGGAGCAGCTAATCTATTTGGACTTGAACTCTGGGAGAGTAAAACTCGCCTGCCCACCCCCCTCTATTGGCTGACGTGACATCTGTTTGCAGTGTGCACCACGGTGTTTCCACACTTGCCTTTATAATGATCGTTAGCCTTGATGAACCAGCAGTAGGGCCTTCCCCACCTTCAGAGCCATTCTCCCAACTTTGTAATAAAAACTGTGGAAGCATTTTGTGGGTCTTCCATCCTGGCTAGGGAACTGAGTCACAGTGTGTCTGTGAGAAACGCCTAACTGAATGCTTGTCTCCACAATCCCATGTAGCGAAGAGTCCGAGACCAGGACATGAGCACCACCTAGTGGAGTCAGGGTGAATTACCAGGTTGAGCTTGTGCGAGAATCTCCAGTTGACAATCGGTGACCTTGTCCAGGCTTTTGGTAAAAGGTTTGCTTGTTGTGGTTTAAGACAAGTGGGGTGTCAGGGAACTTGGGAATATCTTCTTTCTGTGGAATTTACTTGAGTGACCACCTTAAGAAAAGCCAAATTTGAAGACCAAATAAATAGGAGAGTCTTGATTTTTATAGGTTTCATTACTGAGATTTTTCCTAAGTCCTCTGCCCTAATGAATTTAAATGGGTTTTATTTGCAAATTTGGATTTAAACCCATTGTTTTTTAAACATATCGGTTAAATAAAATTGAGATTTGTTTTATTCAAAATGTTACATTTTGTAAAGAAACTTGACATTCATTGTAACTAATGATCTTTTTATTTTTATTGATTTCAGAGAGAAGGAAGAGGGGGAGAGAGAGAAAGAGAGATACATTAATGATGAGAGAGAAGCATTGATTGGCTGTGTCCTGCACACACGCAACTGGGGATCAAACCTGCAAACCAGGCACATGCCCTGATGGGAATTGAACCCTGACCTCCTGGTTCATAGGTGGACTGGTTCAAAGCCATGCTAATGATCCCCTGTTTAATTTTTCAGGCCAGACATTCTCAGACATTGCTCCATGGCTAGGGACTGCCCTGGCTGCTTCAGAAGCAGCGGGGAAACTTTTAATTATGATTCTTGGGGGTCTACCTCAAACCTTCTGAATTAGAATATTTGTGTTAATCAAAGATTATAGCATTTGCAAATGTATGCTGAACTAGTTCATCATATATGAGTGAAGACAATTTATAAATTTCCCAGTAAGTCTTATTTGTTTACATCCTATCTCAGAAAAGATTTAAGGAGAATTATAGGAAATATCTAAAACAGTGAAGTAAAAAGAAATGATCCAGAACAAATCAGAGTAGAATATCAATACCAAGGAAAAGGCTCAGTTTAAATCATGAAGCCCTACTGAATAGCTCTGGGAACCCCTAGTTTGCCTGTGAGCTCCCAAAGCCGAAGTAAAGAGAGAAACATGATTTGTTAGTGTCTAAATGGGGGTGGGGGTGAGGATGGGGATGTGTTATTTGCTCAGGGGGAACCCAGCCTTTAATGCTGCTAGCTTGCCTGGAGCCCTTACTGGAATCAGTCGTGGTTATTTTCCTGGGTTGCCCGTCTAACCTTCACGAACCCTCTGAGTTAGGTCCTGTGTTGTCCCCGTTGTGCATGTGAGGAGGCTGGGCTTCAGTGACTTTCCCAAGGCCCCGGCGAGGAGTCCTGGGGGAGCTGGCCTCTCTTCTGTCCGGTTTCATAGCCCAAGCTCACGATCCCTGCACTGACCTGACTCCTGTGTTCCGTATGAGATGGGGAAACAAAGCAGCCTGCCAGGATTGGGTAAAGGGCTATAAGGCCTTTATTGCACCTTATATGACAGATTCTCTGTCCTAAAACATTTTCCTAATTGAAAGGGAAGAGGCTGTTTGGCCAGGAATTTCTGGGAATGGAAAATGGAAGCAATTCTCGGGTCCTGCCACCAGAGAGCGACATAACTCTACTCGGTCTTCCCACAACCCTGTGTCAAGCCTGGTGTTGGAAGAGGAAACAATTGCAGGTTTGATTTGGCTCTTTTTAGGTCTAAAGTTCCTTCTCCTTTTTTGTGTGTGTGTCCTTTCATTTTACATGGCACATGGGAGAAGAGGGAAATGCGATGGGGTGGGAGAGTCTGGCAGGTCCTTTTCCCCTAAGTGCAGTTGGTAAGTCCCAGGCCATAGGGCCTCTGCAGGCCCTCCCCACTTCATCCCTGTGCCTCTGGTACAGATTCTCGGCCTTGGTCCTACATTGGGCCCAGCAGGGAAGCCCTCCCATCTCCTCAGTATCCAGCTGCCAGAGCCTGGCATATGCCTGGCACCATGTTAGCTGTTTTAGGGCAGATGAATTGGAAGCAACCTCTGCCCTCTGCACTGGGCATAGTTACAGAGGCAGCGGTGAAAGCCCTGGACCCAGGCTGCATACACTTGGCTTCAAGTCCCAGCCAGCCCTGCTGGCAGCATCCACGTCTTTCTCCTGAGCCTTGTCTCTCTCTCCTTAGAATAAGTAACAGCTGTCCTGCATCCCCTCCCAGTTGGACAGGGGCCCAGAAGACCGTGTTTGAGGCAGACTCTAGAGGTCTGCAGTGAGGAGTGTCAGCCTTCGCCTCTCTGCAATCACCAAAGAACTTAACCGGTCCCCATTCTGGGGCTTGTCCCCAGAAGCTTTGAGCTACTTGATCTCAGGTGTGGCCTAGGATTCAGGAATTTTTTTTTTCCTCTAACCTTCAGGAGGCTTCAGCTGAGCTTCCACTCCAACGAGAGGCCTTAGCTCAGTCTATATGTCCTTTGAGCCATTGACATTTTCGTTAGTCCACAAGGGAATTCCAGATAAGCATCCACCCTACATTGAATATTCACAACGCAGAGTACTAACCACTATATGATCACGGTGAGCTACGGAGCCTTTATGTTGATTATTCAATCCAGCAAAAAGCTCAGCTCTGCCTCACATGCCTCTTGCTGGTGTACAACCGTCTCCAGTCCAGCTAAAGGGTTGGTTGTGCTCAGTCTCCAAAATCCTCGATAGATGTCATAGTTCAACCTTCAGTACATCATGAGGTGATAGTCTCACCTTTAGATTTGGGTGAAGTTCAGCATCCAGTGTTGCCTATCAGTGTGAAAGATGCTGTCCTGGGGGTTTTGGTAACTTCAAAGCTCCCTAAGAACATTGAACTACCTGCAGCTGAGAAGGAAGTCTCAGCTCATCCTCCAGAGGCCACTGAAAGATCAAAACCTCCACCCCAGCCGGAGATCCCAGCTCAGCCTACTTCAGAGGTTGATACAGACCTGCAGCAGACTGCAGCTCCTCCAAAGCACCCTGAGGTGGCATTTCCATGTCCAGAATCTATTCGGGCTCAGCAGCCAACCTTGACTGAAGTCCCAGTTCAATCTTCAAACATGGAGATCATCAAACTCCAGAACCTACCCTGAATATGTTGAATTTTCAATCCAGCAGAAGAACTCAGCTTCTGGCTTGGATTGTCGCTGTGCCCCACTTGCCTGGGTCACTTGCTGTGCTGGGACCTCTGCCCTTCATGTCCAGGCTGCACCTGTGGGCCCCACAGCTCCCGTTCACATAGCAGCTGTTGTGGCTATAGGTCCAGGTAGCTCAGCCTCTGGAGTTGGCCCTGCACTCAATTCTGGTGACCTCCATCCCTGGGGGACCCACCGAGCCTGCCCTTGGATCAGCAAAACCCTTGTGAAGAGGTTGAATTTGCATCATTCCAGTAGGAAGCCTCAGCTCTGCCTACAGAGACCCCTGAGAAAATGGAACCTTCTGCAAACCTTCAGGAGGCTTCAGGTCAGCTTCCAGAGGCCTCAACTTATTCTACATCATCCTCTGAGCCAGTGAAATTTTTGTTAATCCACTAGGGACTTCCAGATAAGCATCCACCCTACCCTCAATCTTAATCCAGCAAAGAGCTCAGCTCTGCCTTAGGTGCCTCTTGCTGGTGTACAGCCTTCTCCAGTGCAGCAGAGGATTGAGCTCAGTCTCCAAAATCCTCTATGGATGCTGTAGCTCAACCTTCAGTACATCCTGAGGTGACAGTTTCACCTCTAGGTTCAGGTGAAGCTCAGCATCCAATGCCTGCCTATTCATTTCAACCCCCCCCCCCAAAAAAAAAAAAAAAAAAGGTTGAACCATCTGCAATCGAGGAGGTCTCAGCTCATCCTCCCACAGTCCACTGAAGAGGTCATACTTCCACCCCAGCTCAGCCTACTTCAGAGGTTGATGCTACTGTATTGCAGCTAACTGCAGCTCCCCCAAAGCACCCTGAGGGGACACTTCCCCTTCCAGGTCTTGTTCAAGCTCAGCAGCCAACTTTTCGATTTTGGGACCTGGAGCTAACTATCCCTCCCGAGTGCTTTACTTCCAAATGAGTACCTGTTCATTAGTGTGTCACAGTTGGTAAATTGGCTTTGTGTGCATTAGGTTTCAGTTGCTCTTTACCATGAGGTTTCAACTAGTTTTGTATGCATTAGGTTTCACTTCTCTTGTAGGGCAATTATAGATATACTTTTATTTTGTTTGTTTTTGAAAGTTTATAAAAAGAGTATTAATGATGCTGTTTTATGTAAAGTTTTTTTTGGAACATGAGAGTTTTTGGATCCATCACTGAAAGCTGCTACCAAGCCCTCTAATGCATGGGAGGGCTCTTGTATTCTTCGACTGTCCAACTCTAACTTGCTCTGAAGCTTATGGTTTTCTTTTTAAAAAAATATATTTTATTGATTTTGTACAGAGAGGAAGAGAGAGAGAGAGTTAGAAACATCGATGAGAGAGAGTCATCGATCAGCTGCCTCTTGCACACCCTCTACTGGGGATATGCCCGCAACCAAGGTACATGCCCTTGACCGGAATCGAACCCGGGACCCTTCAGTCCCCAAGCCGACGCTCTATCCATTGAGCCAAATCAGTTTCGTCAGCTTATGGTTTTCTATCCACCAAATACTCTGGTGCTTTTAAGTATTTTTCTATATATTAGGTTTATTGGCAGTTACTTGGTAACTTCCAAAGTGTGCTTTCATGCCCAGATAGCTTGAATACGGTTTCTGTCAGTGATCTGGGGTACATCATAAATACTGACACTGTGCTTGCTTATATAAAGACAGTGCTGCTTATTTTTCAAAACAATTATATTACTTCCTTCTGCCCCAACAGTGGGCAGGACAGGCATTTTAATCTCCTTTTACAGGTGAGTTAAAACAAGATGAGAAAAGGGCTAAGAGCTGTCACCTAGTGCCCAGGTCTCCAGCTCCCAGTTTTGGGCTCTCTGCAAGTCCATGCGCCTCCTTTCTCAGGACCCTTACCTCCCCCTCTGACCCTCACCACCACCAGCAGTATTTTTACTTCTTCTGGAAAAGAAACATAGCTGCACTATGGTACACTTGACCTTCATGTAGTCAGAAACTTTTGGATGGTTCCCAAGTAAAGCTGAAATGAAAGCAAACTATGCAACTGACAAAATTTGCTTTCTCCCTCTGCATTTTGGGAGGGGTACAAGGGTGGGAGGAGCACCGGAAGGCATAATTGGGTGGGAGGAGAAGGCTCAATCCTCAATACTGGGGCCCTTTTTGATCGTGTTCAGCCGCCATCTCCTTCTCGCTCCCTTGGTGACTGAACTACAGGGGTCACTGTCCTGGAGTGCAGTCACGTGAGCAGCGCCAGGGAAGAGCCTGGGCCAGAGCAAGGACGCGCGGCGACCGCTAGGGGGAGCGCGGGAGCCAGGTCGGTCGGGGAACGGGCGCCTTGCGTGAAGGCGCTGGACCGCAGACCAGAGGGGCACTCCCCGTAGTCAAGTGTCGTCGTCTTCCCCCGCCTCTACCCCCCCTCACCCCCCGCATCCCGCCAAAACTTCGGAAGACCGAGACGACTATCTCCGCGGAGCTCACGCTGGAGCCAGCTTCCCAGATGTACCACCCTCCTGCCTCCTTGGGGGAACTGATGTTGAAAGAGCCAGGGTGTATCACAGAGCAGGGCTGGGGTACCCTTTCCTTTAGGAAAAGAGAAAGGTTTTTCATACAGATTACCTAGTCTTTCTATGGGGGCCCATGTGACAGATTACAGATGACCAGAAAATTACATACTGGTGGTTAAGATGATGTTTCTGGGAGAGGCTGAAACTCTAGTTAAAATTAGGCATTAAATCTAGGTTTGTTACATGCAATAAACATTCTTGAAATATTGATGTTTATTGCATGTAAAATTATTATATTTAAAATAGTTTTTCTCGAAATATTAATGTTTATTGAAAGATGAGACAGAGGGCCAAAAGCCGGGACTACAGGTTTTATGAGAGGAGAAGGACCCCTGCCGGGCTGGGAGTAGCAACACGTGTAGGGGTGAACATGCCTTTTGAGGGGAGGAAAGGGACGGGATGGGGCTTAGAGTACTGGGACACTCATATAAGGCACATGATTAGGCACTTAGGTACTTAGGGATCAAGAGCGTAGGGTTTTTGGCAGGTGCTGATTGGTGGTTCAATGTATAGACATATAAGGTGCCTGGTTAGGTGCTCAGGAATATCCAGGCCGCGGGTGCAGTTTACATCATATACTGTCTGTCCATCAGTCGGGGGAAGGGAGGATCTATCATTTATTGCATGTAACATTATTATACTTAAAATCGTTTTTCTTGGGGGTGGGGGGGAATCTAGGTTTATCTTGGGCCTTTAGCATGAATGATGCCATTTTGGGCCTGTGGTTTTTGTCTTTAACACTCCCTGTCTACCACACCTAATTCCGATTACACGATAGTTATCAAAAATGGTATTTCCCTATAAATCCTCTGTAGGTTCTTCCTGAGCCTGCAGGGCCTTGATTGTTTCCAAAGCCGGTGTTGCTCAGTGGTTGAGCATCCACCTATGAACCAGGAGGTCACTGATTTCCATGGGGCATGCCAGGGTTGCAGGATCTATCCCAGTAGGGGTATTTCAGGAGGCAGCTGATCCATGTGTTGCTCTCATACCAATGTTTCTTGCTCTAAAATAAATTTAAAAATCATTAAAATACATAAAAATTTAAATTTAAAAAGTAGATTATTGCTGATGATAAACTGAACAAAATCTTTTTCTGCTACTTTTTAAAGTCTAAAGAATGCACCTGATTTAAAAAATCTTCTAAATATTTACTCCTCTTAAAGAAAGCTAGAATTTCGGGGAATCAAGATCAATAATAGAAGGTGAGAGTTGGAGGTTTTTATTTAGTAAAAAAAATAATAATAATAAATCTCATTTTACAGATAAAGCAACAGAAGAGAATAATGTGCTTAAGGCCAGAGACAAGAACCACAAGAATTTAAATAACCAGTCTGCATTCTACCTCAGTGGAATACTTGCTCTGGCCACATTTTCAGCCCCGGGGTTAATTCTTTTGCATTTATTTTTTTTTTTTTTTTTTTTTTTTTTTTTTTTTTTTTTTGTTCTTTTTATTTTTTTTTTTTTTTTTAGCAATCTTTATTGTTCATATTATTACAAAGGTTCCTCATTTCTTCCCCCCTCCACCAGGTTCCCACCCCACCCTCCGTCCCCCCCCATCCCCCATTGTCCTCATCCATAGGTGCACAGTTTATGTTCAGTCTCTTCTTCCCTCAATTTCCCCAATAGTAAATCCCTTTTCAGATAGTAAATCAGTTACTTAGCATTTTCTCATATCAATAATACCTCCACATGCCCAATGATACACTTCACACAAAAGACATTTCCCACTAGGTCAACCAGCCTCATCGAGGCCCCACCCAAGGCACTCACAGATCAACACCCCAGTCCTAAACTAACTCAACACATCCAGATCTAAGCCTTCATCACTTGATTCAGCAGACACTCAAGTTCCCACGAAAGTTTCCAGCCATGTCTGAGAAGCAGCCGTGGGGCAGGGGCAGGCAAGGAGCGAGCTGTTCTGGGCCTGGCTGCTCAGGGCCTGGCCTCTGTTGCTCTGGTTCATTCCACAACCAGCTGCTCCGGGTCTGGTCACTGCCGCTCCCGACCTAGTTGCTCTGGACTTGGCTGCTGCTGCTCCGGGCCTGGCCGCTCCCAGCCTGGCAGCCGCTGCTCCGGGCCTGGCCGCACCCGACCCGCCTGCTCCCCCGGGCCTGGCCGCTCCCAGCCTGGCAGCCGCTGCTCCGGGCCTGGCCGCACCAGCCCCGCCTGCTCCCCCGGGCCTGGCCGCTCCCAGCCTGGCAGCCGCTGCTCCGGGCCTGGCCGCACCAGCCCCGCCTGCTCCCCCGGGCCTGGCCGCTCCCAGCCTGGCAGCCGCTGCTCCGGGCCTGGCCGCACCAGCCCCGCCTGCTCCCCCGGGCCTGGCCGCTCCCAGCCTGGCAGCCGCTGCTCCGGGCCTGGCCGCACCAGCCCCGCCTGCTCCCCCGGGCCTGGCCGCTCCCAGCCTGGCAGCCGCTGCTCCGGGCCTGGCCGCACCAGCCCCGCCTGCTCCCCCGGGCCTGGCCGCTCCCAGCCTGGCAGCCGCTGCTCCGGGCCTGGCCGCACCAGCCCCGCCTGCTCCCCCGGGCCTGGCCGCTCCCAGCCTGGCAGCCGCTGCTCCGGGCCTGGCCGCACCAGCCCCGCCTGCTCCCCCGGGCCTGGCCGCTCCCAGCCTGGCAGCCGCTGCTCCGGGCCTGGCCGCACCAGCCCCGCCTGCTCCCCCGGGCCTGGCCGCTCCCAGCCTGGCAGCCGCTGCTCCGGGCCTGGCCGCACCAGCCCCGCCTGCTCCCCCGGGCCTGGCCGCTCCCAGCCTGGCAGCCGCTGCTCCGGGCCTGGCCGCACCAGCCCCGCCTGCTCCCCCGGGCCTGGCCGCTCCCAGCCTGGCAGCCGCTGCTCCGGGCCTGGCCGCACCAGCCCCGCCTGCTCCCCCGGGCCTGGCCGCTCCCAGCCTGGCAGCCGCTGCTCCGGGCCTGGCCGCACCAGCCCCGCCTGCTCCCCCGGGCCTGGCCGCTCCCAGCCTGGCAGCCGCTGCTCCGGGCCTGGCCGCACCAGCCCCGCCTGCTCCCCCGGGCCTGGCCGCTCCCAGCCTGGCAGCCGCTGCTCCGGGCCTGGCCGCACCAGCCCCGCCTGCTCCCCCGGGCCTGGCCGCTCCCAGCCTGGCAGCCGCTGCTCCGGGCCTGGCCGCACCAGCCCCGCCTGCTCCCCCGGGCCTGGCCGCTCCCAGCCTGGCAGCCGCTGCTCCGGGCCTGGCCGCACCAGCCCCGCCTGCTCCCCCGGGCCTGGCCGCTCCCAGCCTGGCAGCCGCTGCTCCGGGCCTGGCCGCACCCGACCCGCCTGCTCCCCCGGGCCTGGCCGCTCCCAGCCTGGCAGCCGCTGCTCCGGGCCTGGCCGCACCCGACCCGCCTGCTCCCCCGGGCCTGGTCGCTCCCAGCCTGCCAGCCGCTGCTCCGGGCCTGGCCGCACCCGACCCGCCTGCTCCCCCGGGCCTGGCCGCTCCCAGCCTGGCAGCCGCTGCTCCGGGCCTGGCCGCACCAGCCCCGCCTGCTCCCCCTGGCCTGGCCGCTCCCAGCCTGGCAGCCGCTGCTCCGGGCCTGGCCGCACCCGACCCGCCTGCTCCCCCGGGCCTGGCCGCTCCCAGCCTGGCAGCCGCTGCTCCGGGCCTGGCCGCACCAGCCCCGCATGCTCCCCCGGGCCTGGCCGCTCCCAGCCTGGCAGCCGCTGCTCCGGGCCTGGCCGCACCAGCCCCGCCTGCTCCCCCGGGCCTGGCCGCTCCCAGCCTGCCAGCCGCTGCTCCGGGCCTGGCCGCACCAGCCCCGCCTGCTCCCCCGGGCCTGGCCGCTCCCAGCCTGGCAGCCGCTGCTCCGGGCCTGGCCGCACCAGCCCCGCCTGCTCCCCCGGGCCTGGCCGCTCCCAGCCTGGCAGCCGCTGCTCCGGGCCTGGCCGCACCAGCCCCGCCTGCTCCCCCGGGCCTGGCCGCTCCCAGCCTGGCAGCCGCTGCTCCGGGCCTGGCCGCACCCGACCCGCCTGCTCCCCCGGGCCTGGCCGCTCCCAGCCTGCCAGCCGCTGCTCCGGGCCTGGCCGCACCCGACCCGCCTGCTCCCCCGGGCCTGGCCGCTCCCAGCCTGGCAGCCGCTGCTCCGGGCCTGGCCGCACCAGCCCCGCCTGCTCCCCCGGGCCTGGCCGCTCCCAGCCTGGCAGCCGCTGCTCTGGGCCTGGCCGCACCCGACCCGCCTGCTCCCCCGGGCCTGGCCGCTCCCAGCCTGGCAGCTGCTGCTCCGGGCCTGGCCGCACCTGACCCGGCTGCTCTGGGCCCGGCTGCTCTGGGCCCGGCTGCCCCGGGCCCGGCCGCTCCGAGCCTGGCCACTCCCGACCTGGATGCTCTGGGCTTGGCTACTGCTGTTCTGGGTCTGGCTGCTCCCACCCCGGCTGCTCTGGGCCCGGCTTCTTCGGGCCCGGCCACTCCGGGTCTGGGTGTTCCTGGACTGGCCACCCTGGGCTTGGCCGCCTCCGCCTCATGCCTGGCTGCCACTGCCCCAGGTCTGGCTACTCCAGTGCTGGCTGTTGATGCTCTGGTTCTGGCTGCTGTTGTTCTGGGGCCTGGCCGTTGCTGCTCCGGGTCTGGCTGCCACTGCCTTGTGCCTGGCCACTCTAGGCCTGGCCGTCGCTGTTCCAACATTCTGTCCTTTTTTTTTCTTTTTAAAACGCATTTATGTTGCAATGTTGGCTGGTGAGTTGAGTTCTGACTTAGTCTTTGATTTTTCAAGATCTTCTTTGTATTCTTTCTTAAGTAATTTTACTATTTTTTGCTCTCACTTGATTTCTTCACATTGAGAACTTCTTTGGTTTCTTCCTCCTTGTCCTGGGAGCTCAGCAGGTTGGCCTGTGGCACCCCTTTGTTCTCCGCGGGCTCCTGTGCTGCTTCAGCCTGTTGCCGGGACGGCGCCGCCCAGGAAGCAGCCCCCGGCCTTGGCTCCATTGCCCGAGCTCAGTGGTCAAAGGCTCAGGGGCACCCACGCCCCCAGGGGCCCCGTGGCCCGCCTCCTTGCTGGTGCCCGGTTGGCTGGAGTCCGGCAGGGGCTTCCGCTCCCCTCCGCGTTCCCCCAGCCTAGAGCTTTTTTTTTCTCCTTCCCGCTAGGGAAGTCCAGCATCAGAGTCAACAGACTGTCCTCTGCGAGGAGTTTGCGTGAGTCCCACAGACTGTCCTCTGCGCAGAGTTTGCGCGAGTCCCACAGACTGTCCTCTGCGTGCAGTTTGCGAGAGTCCCGGGGGCCCGGCCTTTCGCCGCTCTTCCCGGACTCCACCTCACAGCCCCGTCTCCCTCTGCCTGAGCCTGGGTCCCCAGGGATTGGCCCAGAACTGGGGTTCGGAGCAGTCCGGACTGAGGCTCAGCGCCGCCGGAGGCCTTGTTTCTTCCGGCTAGGGCAACCCAGCATCAGAGTCAACATTCAGTCCTCTGCGCGCATTGCGCGCGACTCCCGGGGCCCTGCCTTTCGCCGTTTTTCCGCCTCACAGCCCCGTCTCCTCCCACCGGAGCCTGGGTCCCCAGGGTCTGGCCCATAACTGGGGCTCAGCGCTGCTGGTTCGGGGGGGCTCAGCGCTGCCTGTTGGGGGGTTCAGCCCAGGCTGGGGGTTTTATTTCCTTCCTGCTAGGGAAGGAAAGGCGGCTCCCCGCCCTCTCCTCCTCTCCGGCTGCGACCTCTCCGTGCGCACGTGCGGGCGGGCAGGCGCGCGCAGCATGTCTCCGTACCTTAGGCTTTTTTTTTTTCAGCTCCTCTGATTTTCTTTCTGGTTTTCTCTTTCCTTCTTGTTGTAGAAATTTCAGTCAGTCGACTACCTGTAGCTCTGGGCAATGTCCACTCTACATTTTAGTTGTATTCCATTGAAATTGTTGTGTGCTGCCGCGGCTAGATGTCTACCCGAGCAGCCATCTTGGATCCTCCTCAATTCTTTTGCATTTAAACGAGGACTGGAGATTGGAATTTGTGGGGCAAAAGGGGAACTAGTTGGGACTTTTGGAAGTCAGTTTCCTGTCTTCCTAAGACTTCTGAGTGACAAACTATGGCCTTGTCAGCGTTTCCTTATTTTAAATAGACTCCTAAGTCAACAAATATTTGACTGCCTAACGTGTAAAAAGCACGGGGATTGTATTTCCATACTAAATTAAAGAAGAGCCAGTCCCTCAAATATTTGACTAATACATTGGTACCTGGCATGGGCACATGTTGCTCTAGGGAATGTTCTCTCTCTCTCTCTCTCTCTCTCTCTCTCTCTCTCTCTCTCTCGGCTTAGACAAATGGATGGGTTCGTTAATTGTTTTAACAAGCGTTCATCCTCCATCGGTGACAGTTCCTTGCCTTTCCCAGTGCAGGGGCTAAGCCGCACGGTGGAATCATTGCCTTTTCACGTGGATTGTCCAACGACGCCAGGCCCTCTCTGCCCGAGGGCTGCGGAAGGCACGGTCAGGTTCCCAGCTCCCGCCGCGGTGGGGCGCTGCCGCTGACCACCACGCGGGTCCCGGCCGGCGCCCACCCCGCACCGGGCGGGCGGAGTGCGCCTGCGCGCCGCAGCCCTTTGTTGCCGGGCCTGCGGCTGCGCCTGCGCGGTGGGCGCGCGCGAACAAGTGCGCTGCGCCGCGGGCACCGGCGGGGGGCGGGCTGGCCCGGAGCCGCCGCCGCCGCCGCCGCCGCCGCCGCCGCGTCCGCGCGACCGCCACCGCAGCGGCGCTGAGAGGGCCTGGCGGCGCAGCCTCCCGCACTCGGCCGACATGTCCACCGCGGCGTACTACCTCCTCTCCACCCTGGGAGGGTACCTGGTGACCTCCTTCTTGTTGCTCAAGTACCCGACCTTGCTGCACCAGAGGAAGAAGCAGCGGTTCCTCAGCAAACACATCTCTCACCGCGGAGGTGAGGGGTCCGCGGAGCCCGGGGCGGAAACGGGGCGCCTTTCTGTCGTGTCCCCTCCCCTCAGGTCCTTCGGGGCTCCGCCAAGGCTGGCGGGTGGCAATACGCCCAGTGTGAGGAAGAACGGGGTGGGGGGCGGTGAAGAGGGGGCGCCCCGGAGGCGAAGGCGATGAGGAGGGGGGGTCTCCCGGGGGCAGGAAGGGGGTCTGGGACGAAGCCGAGGGGAGGATTTCTCGGGCGCAACGGTGTCGGGGTTCCCAGGAGGAGGCGGGGCCGGGTGAGAACGGCGGACGGAGAGTTTCTCAGCGGACGCGGAGGGTCCCGCCGCGGGGCACCGGGGGCCGGGGGGCGGGGGGGAGGCCGGGAACGGCCGCTCCCGGGGGCCGGGGGGCCGGGGGGCCGGGGGCGGGGGGAGCCCGTGGGGAGATCCTGGGCCGCATGTTCAGGCGGAGGAACCGCGGGGACCGGAGCGTGCGCCCGCCCTGGGGCCTCAGACCGGGCCAGCACCCCCCACCCCCCAGCCCCCACTCCGCGCAGAGCGGGGTGATGGGTGAGACGGCACCGGGCCCCTTCCCGCGCCCCTGGCGCCCGGGCCGGGCCCGCCACCGGAGCGCCCAGGTGCCCGGTCTGCAAACCTGTGGGGTTTTAAAGCCGCACCCACACCCCAGCCACCACACGTGGATTTCCAAAAGATGGAAAGGTGATTTCCTTATGACGGGATGGTATTGTTTAAAGAAAGCAAAAGTTTGTTTTGGAAAGATGTCTTGCTAGAAGGAGGCTAGATGGTCCGCCCTCTGATCTCCCAGGCAGCAGTCTCGGCAGGTCCAGTCTTTGCCTCTTCACTGTTGAGTATTAAGTGTCTGTTTCATTTGAAATATGATGTATAAAATGTCGTCAAATTGGGTTAACTCTTCTTTAGAAATGAATGTGATACTAGGTTAAAATTGCTTGGAATTTGTAGTCTAATACTTAAAATGGTACATTTCTAGATTTATAGTCTAAAACTTGATTTAGTACCATCACTCCTTTTCTAACAAAAACTGGCCAGGAATAAGGGGTGTTTTTTGTTATTGTTTTTTTTTTTTTAACGTTTTATTGATTTTTTACAGAGAGGAAGGGAGAGAGGGACAGAGAGACTTAGAAACATCGACCAGCTGCCTTCTGGACACCCCCTACTGGGGATGTGCCCGCAACCAAGGTACATGCCCTTGACTGGAATGGACCCTGGGACCCTTGAGTCCACAGGTTGAGGCTGTAGCCACTGAGCCAAACCAGTTAGGGTAGGAATAAGGGTTTAAATGTCACAGAAATACATTAGCATTCATCTGTATAATTTTATCACTTCCACATAGTATTAAAGACTAACTTCCATAGTTAGTCTCCCACTCCTGAGAAGAATCAAAGGTTTTCAGGTGTCACCTGCCAAACGGCACGTTGTTTCTCATTTGATTTATCTGCGTTTTAATAATAATAAATGCATAGTTCAACTATAAAATGTACATGTAACTGCTAATACGCCTTCAACCATTAAAGCCCCAAACCAACTTTTAGTGTTGAAGTTGTTGCTGTAGAAGCAATTTTCAGTGGTGATGGTCCTATTCTGGGGGTGGCAGTACACACTGCAGTTGTGTTTATTGATTTTCAAAAAGTGTGCTTGCTTAAAACCCAGACGAAAACAAAACTAGATCCTCTAAAAAGCTCTCTATCAGTAGGGGTGATCTAAATTTTTATTTTAGAAGAAATACTCTCGTTAAAATATCTGCAGGCTCAAAATCTGTTTAACTCTGCTTGTATGCTGGGCTAACACACTGTAGTGAGTTTCAGTGTGTTAGTGGCTTCATATGCTTTTGTGTGGAGCATCTACACCAAATAATATAGTTGAGTCCAGAGTGATAGAGGCAATATTTATTTTAAACACACACACACACACACACACACTGTAACTCAAGATACTACGTTTCTGGCCAAAACTGGTTTGGCTCACTAGATAGAGCATCGGCCTGTGGACTGAAGAGTCCTGGGTTCAAGTCCGGTCAAGAGCATGTACCTTGGTTGGGGGCGCATTCCCAGTAGGGGGTGTGCAGGAGGCAGCTGATAGATGTTTCTCTCTCGTCGATGTTTCTGGCTCTCTATTCCTCTCTGTAAAAAATCAATAAAATTTACTTAAAAAAAAAATACTACATTTCTGGGAAATAATAGACTGGGGAGGAGTCTCCTTGTTTGCCTTTTTTTTTTTTTTCTTGGACACTGATAACAGCAATCAGTAGTCTCTGTGCATATGACTAACATTTGAGCTAATACTATAATTGCCCTAAAGACAAATACCTGATATTTCATATAAACCAGGTGTATAACCATACCGAGACACAGTATATACACCTGAATTGCTATAACGTGAAACTCTTAATGTGTAACTCTTAATGTATATTAAGTCTGCCTTAAAAGCATTTTCCTGAGTCAGATAATAGACCTACCACTAATTAGCCTTGGGTGTAAGCCTGAGTTTACAGGCTTGCTTCTCTTTGAGTTGTTAGAGGACTAGGTACATAGAAAGCACTTTGAAAGTTTGTAGAGTTGAAAATATAAGCATGGATATAGGAAATCCACATTTGCATTTTGCAATAGAACTTTGAGTTGATTAGAAGATTGAGATCACCCTATACTTATGTTTTCAAAGTTTTAATGAACACTTTCACCTTTTTTAACATTGACCTTGAAAGTGGCTGTCTTGGAAATTAAATGCTATAGGTTTGCTTTGCTCTTACCTCTTTAAAGCATACATTGTATTGCATTATATTATAATAGGATATATTAATACATCAGCTTCCGTTACTAGGCCAAGTTTTAGATTTTATTAATTTTGTCTCTAATCTTTAATACTGATACTAATATATAATTAAAATAATAGCTTATTGTCTGCTAATTATCTACTACATGTTAGTTTCCATGTGTTTCTTAAATTTATTTGACCAAGAGCACATTTTATAACTACAATGTATTGATGAAATAAATATCAACAGAACCAAAGATATAACGTTTGGATTAAATAGAGAGCAAGCAGTATAATCAAGGGGCATTTTCTTAATTCCTTTATGAAATTATAGGTTTTGTTATTATTTTTCCAATTGTAAAAGTAACTCATGTTCATTATAGGAAACTTGGAAATATGGAATTGAGAAGAGAAAAAATAACTCCTAAACTTTACTATCTGGACATTTGAAGTATATCTTTTAAGTACATATTGTCCTGTATTTGGAATTATATGGTATATATATTTCAGATAGAGATAGGATAGCAGGGAAATAATGTACTTTAATACTCTCTAATCTGTCTCCATGAGCCAATCTGTCTCCATGAATTAAGCAACAGCCTTTAAAAAGAAAGTCTACTTACTAGGAATTAATTGTCAAATAATTTTTAAAAATCAGCTGATCAGCCCTGACTGGTTTGGCTCGGTGGACAGAGTGTCGGCCTGTGTACTGTAGGGTCCCAGGTTCAATTCTGGTCAAGGGCATGTACATTGGTTGTGGGCACATTCCCAGTGGGAGGTGTGCAGGGGGCAACTGATCGATGCTTCTCTTTCATCAATGTTTCTAACTCTCTATCCCTCTCTCTTCCTCTCTGTAAAAATTCAATTAAAATATTAAACAAAAATCAACTGATCAAATTTTTTTTTAATTTTTTTTTTTAATTTAGAGAAAGAGAGAGAAAGGAGATGGGCGAGTGAGATAGAAACATCAATAAGAAACATCAGCCCTAACCAGTTTGGTTCAGATAGTTGGCCTGCGAACTCAAGGGTCCCAGGTTCTGTTCCAGTCAAGGGCATATACCTTGGTTGCAGGCACATACCCAGTAGGGAATGTGCAGGAGGCAGCTATTCGATATTTCTAACTCTCTATCCCTCTCCCTTCCTCTCTGTAAAAAAAAAAATCAATAGAAATTATTTTAAAAAAATAAACATCAACCAGCTGTCTCCTGTATGCCCACTATTGGGGATCAAGCCTGAAACTTGGGTATGTACCCTGACCAGGAATGGAACCAGTGACCTCTTGGTGCATGGGTCAGTGACATTTAACCAGAGCCACACCAGCTGAATCAACTGATCAAATCTTAACCTTTCCTTCTAATTTTTCACCCTTGCAATTAAGCAAGAGTACTGTCACAGTCTGGGCATGTTGCCACAGATTGATTTAACAGGTGATAAGTCTGAGGGTAAAGATTGCTTTTGGCTCTGGCCAATGTGGGTAAGTTTGTTAAGCATCATCCTATGCACTGAAAGATCGCCATTTCGATTCCTGGTCAGGGCACATACCCAGATTGCTGTTTCAATGCCGGGTGGGTTGTGGTGCTCGTGGAAGGCAACCGATGGCTGTTTCTCTCTCCTCTCTCTAAAATCATAAAATAAAATTTAAAAAATAAGGTGGAATGAAAGTATCTCTATTCCTTAAAAAAAAAAAAAAAAAAAAAAAAAAGGAATTTCATGAGAGAAGTGCTAACACCAAATAATTCTTTGGAGAGGAATGACATACTCTTAATTTAGGCTTTCCCCATATTCTAATAAGTAATTTGTCCCATGCACCAGAAGGTCTCTGGTTTGATCCCCAGTCAGAGCACATACAATTATTGACCAATGAATGCATAAATAAGTGGAACAGCTAATTGATCTCACTCTCCTTTCTCTAAAATCAATAAATAAGAAAAAAAAGCAGTTTCACTTAAGAATATATTTGATGTATTATTAAACATTATTAATGTTATTAAATTTCAACCTTCAACTATACATAGCCTGTGTGACATAATTAGAGGTATTCACTTTTACTGCATACCAAACTATGATGATGGTTGTCTTGAGAAAAAGCACTTGTATGGTCATTTGGCTTGTGAGCTGAATTTACCTTTTTCCCCCACAGAACACCATTTTTACTTAAAAAAAACAAAACAAAAAACCTGACAGCTGGTTATGGATACTTGAATATTCAGCAGATATGTTCTTGAAAATGAATAAAGTATATCTCTCATTAGCAAAAAAAAAAAAAATAATAATAATAAATACTAGCTGCCTTCTATAAAGGTAGTGCCAATGATTAAATTTGAACTTTTAAGCAAAAATTAGAATTTTGAAAACTTGCATATGCCAGTGTGAGCTTGATAGCTTTCCAATTCTCAAAGATTCTCCTAATAAGATCAGATGTTAACAAATGAGATTTTAAAATATATATTATATAATGATATGTATCAGTATTTAGAAGATTGGCATAATTCAGTGAATTGGTATTTTCCAAAAGATTACTGGATGATACAAAGCCATGAATGAGTGAAAGATCCATTCAAAGTTCACAGTGGACCAGTGGGTTTCTATGTAATAGAGTGTGAAAAGGACATTTATGTGGTTCAGATTCCACATTGCAACGAACTTATAAAACTCCCTTGTTGAATTCAGGTACATGTCAAGTAGATAGAAGAATCTAGCTGCCTTCTATTAAGCCAGACATTAAAGAGATTAGCAAAAATGTAAAACATTCTTCCCATTAAATTTTTTGGAAGGTAGTTATTTTTCATAAAATATATGTTAGCATGAAATGGGTTAACTCTTATTTTCAAATAAATAAATTTTAAGGAGTCAATTTTTGAAGCTCTTTGAGGTAATCAGTAGAAGAGTCCTGAAAACAAGTGTCTGGAAACTGCCAGTTGAATGAACTCTTGTCTGTAATAAGAATCATTGTGGTCTGAAGCGACAAGAAAGTACTTTGTCACTGAGGAGTTGCAAAGTGACTTCATTCTGGAATTAATGTTAAGAAACATTGGGAGAAAATGGGGAAGAGAAAGTCTCAGGCACATGGCTTAAGATTTTGATTCTTCCCTTTATTTTGAAAGTAGTGCATATTCATTGTAAAGTATAGAAGAATGCATGTTAGAAAAGAAATCATTTGTATTCTGACCAAATTGATCACTGTTATTAATTTGCTTTGTTAAATTAAACTACTCACTGCTTATTGTGCCAAAAAGCAAGGACATGAACAGGACATGGCAGTCAGCCTGAAGGAGCCAATGTTGTTGACATTGGTCATTTGGTTAAAGTGGTTTCTGAAAGACTTTTCCACTGGGAAGTTACTCCTTTATTCTTTGTAATAGCATTTTTGTAGGGAGGTACTTTGAAATTATATAAATAAGCATTCCTCATCAAACTTTCCATTAATTAAAATAGACTGAGAATTTCCTATTTTATCCAGTAGTTTAAAATTTGTTACTATATCATTCATTTGATGCTAACGTTTCAGGTTTGGCTGGTGAGAATGCCTTCAAATTGGCTTCAGAATTCTTTTAACTTCCTTGGGGTGTTTTGTTTTTTGTTGTTGTTTTTTTGTTTGTTTGTTTGGGACAATAAGCAGTCACTAGTTTACTTAATAACCATTTTAGCACTCTAGGTGTGTTGGTTTTTTTGTGTAATATTTTAGAGTGTTTTGTTCTTGAAATATTGGTTATCTGAAACTATTTCCATAGTTTTTTTTATTTAAAACAGACACCAGTTGGATGTTTTAAAGTCATTTAACATCAAAACAGCACTTTCTAAAAAACAAACAAAAAAAAAAACAACACAGCACTTTCTTTAAAAAAAAACAACAACTATAATCTCCATATTTTATCTGTTTTCTATTATGCAACAACTCTAGTAACCATTATCCTCATTCTTTTTTTTTTTTTAATATATTTTATTGATTTTTCACAGAGAGGAGGAGAGAGGGATAGAGAGTTAGAAACATCGATGAGAGAGAATCATCAATTAGCTGCTTCCTGCACACCCCCTACTGGGGATGTGCCCGCAACCATGATACATGCCCTTGACCGGAATCAAACCCGGACCCTTCAGTCCGCAGGCCGGCGCTCTACCAGTGAGCCAAATCGGTCCCGGCTATTCTCATTCTTATAGGTAAGAAAGCACAGTCTAACAGAGATTGGGTAACTTTCCCAAAGTGACACAAACATCAAATAGACTGTAGAACAAAGATCAGAACTCTGGAGTCCCATTCCCAACTACTATAGTATCCTGCTTTCAGCCAAAGTGATTAAAGTACAGTCACTTGTCTTAAGTAACTCATAGGGAAGGAAGGAGAGAAATAGGTAATAACTTACGCTATAATATGATAAATGCATGGCAGAGAGGTGCATAAGAGACTGTGTAAATACAGAAGAGAGATGTTTAACTCTGCTTGGGGAGGTGTATAGGTACCAAGTCCTGTTCTGTCTTTCCTCGCAGATATGACAGTTTACAAATCATGTTTACATGCTCTCACACTTCTGTGTTGTTGTGTCTGTGTTTTGATTTTCGATTCTTCCTGGTGCAGCTAAAAACTAAAGATACCATTATACTCTTTAAAACATTTGTAAAGATGTATCTTATTAAAATGAATTTATAGAAAAATAAAATGTGCAGAGTATACAGGTAAATGAAGTTTACATTTAATGTTTTTACAGGTGCTGGAGAAAATTTGGAGAATACAATGGCAGCATTTCAGCAGTAAGTATATAAGAGGTTTACAGTTTATCTTTAAAGTGATGATGATTCACAAAATGAAGATAGTATACATGTCACATCCATTTGTGAATAATATAGTTGTTTCTATATTACTACAATTGCTTTTTTATGCAGTTAGTCTCCAGTGTTACAAATAGTGTGTCTGGCTTCTGCATAACTGAAGAAACTACATC
This sequence comes from Pipistrellus nathusii, assembly GCA_963693515.1. Taxonomy (NCBI): domain Eukaryota; kingdom Metazoa; phylum Chordata; class Mammalia; order Chiroptera; family Vespertilionidae; genus Pipistrellus; species Pipistrellus nathusii. The sequence goes on along the minus strand of OY882873.1, from coordinate 29,455,423 downwards.
ATAGTTTGGGTAATCAAAAGATACTATAGTTCCAAAATTGAAAGAAGACATTTATAACAAGGAACACACTGTGTGTAATGCTAATTAGTCTTGGAGAGAAAGAGAAAAGTAGAAAATGAAACAACTGTTACACTGGCTGCTGTTTATGAATAGGATTATGTGTCGACCCAGTAATTCTCGTACAGACCTGAACCCATAATCTAATCTAAAACAGGGAATGTGAGAAGTTAAACCCCGTGAAAGACATTATCCATATTGATTTTTTCTTATATAATTTTAAAATAATTTTTATGTATATAAAGACAGCTAAGAAATCAGGAAAACTTGGCTTATGTTTTGGTCCTGCTTGTCATCATTCAAAGACATTTTAGAGATTATTTTTCCTGTTACCAGGTCCAAAGGTATGCTTTTCCACATTTTATTTCATCTAAATTTTATCCCCCTGAATTTGTCATGGCTTATTTTTCCTGTTCTATAATATGATGCCTTTTAACTATAATCTCAAGAGTCTCTTACATTTTTAAAGTGCATATTCTTTCCTTCTGTCAAAAACTGTAAAACAGAATAATTTAAATTATTTTTTCTACTGAGATTATATTTCTAGCTAGCTATAGCTAAATATGTGTGTAAGTTCATTTGTACAGTTTCCACTGAGATACACCCCACACACACATTTAGATACACAGTTCATAAAGCATATATATATATATTATGACATGTAAGTGAAGATGAGAAGATAAGATATTAGAGGAAGTATAAATAGTTGGTGTGGGAAGCCAGGTTAAGATTAACTAGAAAACTGAAAAATTACCAGGACTAGAAGAGCTATAATTCTGCAGAGAGGAAGAATGTGGAATGTTTGAGATTAAGATGTGAGGATATATAGACCAGGTGTGTCTAGGAAATTGTAAGGACCTTAAGACTGTATTGTAATGGGGCTAAATAAATAATTAGGACTGACAAAGAGAAATAGATGCATCTCACGGTTTATAAAAAGTTCTTTAATTTGGTTTATCAAATGCTTTCAATAACATCTTAAGTTATGAATATAGCTCTTCAGTAAATTCTTGGGAGCAAGCATCTTTCCTCATTTGCTCTCTCAGTCTCTAACATAAAGTGTATGTTACCATGAAATGGGTTAACTCTTATTTTCAAATAAATAAATTAAAAATTTTAGACATAATTTTCTGAAGCTCTTTGAGGTAATCAGTAAAAGAGTCCTGAGAACAACTGTCTGGGAACTGCCAGTTGAATGAACTCTTGTCTGTAATAAGAATCATTGTAGCCGGCACCGGTTTGGCTCAGTGGTAGAGCGTTGGTCTGCGGACTGAAGGGTCCCGGGTTCGATTCCGGTCAGGGGCATGTACCTTGGTTGCGGGCACATCCCCAGTAGGGGGTGTGCAAGAGGCAGCTGGTCGATGATTCTCTCTCATTGACGTTTCTGACTCTCTATCCCTCTCTCTTCTTCTCTGTGAAAAATCAATAAAAATATATTTAAAAAAAAAAAAAAAAAAAAAAAAAAAAAAAAAAGAATCATTGTAGTCTAAAGCGGCAAGAAAGTACTTTCATGGAGGAGTTGCAAAGTGAATTCATTCTGGAATTAATGTTAAGAAACATCGGGAGGCATTGGTGAAAAGAAAGTCCCAGGCATATGACATGAGCTTAAGACTGATTCTTCCCTCTATTTTGTTTATTTATTTTTTTATTGAGCATCTTTTTAAAAAATATATTTTATTGATTTTTTTACAGAGAGGAAGAGAGAGGGACAGAGAGTTAGAAACATCGATGAGAGAGAACCATTAATCAGTTGCCTCCTGCACATGCCCCCTGCACAGCCTTCCCTCTATTTTAAAAGTAGTGTAGCCAAAACTGGTTTGGCTCAGTGGATAGAGCGTTGGCCTACGGACTGGAAGGTTCCAGATTCGATCCCGTTCAAGGGCATGTACCTTGGTTGCGGACACATCTCTGATAGGGGGTGTGCATGAGGCAGCTGACTGATGTTTCTCTCTCTTTGATGTTTCTAGCTCTCCATCTCTCTCCCTTCCTCTCTGTAAAAAAATAAAATATATATTTTTTAAAAGTAGCACATATTCATTATAGAGTGTTTGTAAAGTATAGAAGAATATATGTTAGAAAAGAAATCATTTGTATTCTGACCAAATTGATCACTGTTATTAATTTGCTTTGTTAAATTAAACTACTCACTGCTTACTGTGCCAAAAAGCAAGGACATGAACAGGACACGGCAGTCAACTTGAAGGAGCCAGTGATGTTGACTTGGTCATTTGGTTAAGGTGGTTTCTGAGAGTTTTGCACTGGGAAGTTAGTCCTTTATTCTTTGTAATTAATGTGTTTTTATAGGAAGGTACTTTGAAACTACATAAATAAGCATTCCTTATCAAACTTTCCCTAACATCTGGCTCTAGTACTATCTCTTACTAGTTGCTTACTGAATGAGATACAGAACAGGGTACTCAAGAACAAAGCAGAATATTAGCAGAAGACAGGATGAAGAAGATAGAACCCCACCCATAATAAACATAGAACCAAAGATTAAGGAATTATATTACACACACACACACACACACACACACACACAGTCATTAAGCCCTTAAGTATGTAAAAATCTGGTTCTTAAGAGCTAATAAAACTAGGTTATTAAACTAGGCTGTCTTTGTAAATACCCACAGGACAATTTGTTCCCTATAGTATTAACATGAATGGTAAGAGAAAGAAACAAATTGTATCAACAGTAGCTGGAAGTATAAGTTGGCAGACAGTCAAAGTAATTAATTAGCGACCTGATTCTTATAATATTTTTTGGACTATCTAGTTAATATAATACCAATTATCTCATCAATGAAATGGAAATGATAATACAACCTCAATATTGTGAGGAGTTAATGAAATTCAAATAAATTCCTTAACAAAAGTCCTGTTGTAAATTGTATGCATAGCTTCTGTGGAGTTTCAAGTAATTTCGCATCTTTTATAGCTAGAGTTTTAATTTCTTTTTCTAGAAAGTTGAAGCCTGGCTTCCCTAACTTTTTTCAATGTTTGTCATCGACTTGTCAGAAATTTAGCTACAAAATAACTGGTGTTTCAGTTGATGTAGATACATACTATTGTTATTTATGGAAATTTCTGAATGCCATAGTGATAAAAAAAAAATTCTTTCTATGTTCTAGCTATTTGTATATCAAGTTGGGGTAATTTATTAGGATAACTTATAAATTATCCTAAGTATACTTGCTATTGCTCTAAATTTTTATTTATTATCTTGTTATTAAGAAATAAGCATACACCTGGTCATTGTGGCTCAGTGGTTGAGCATCAAGCCATGCACCAAGAGGTCACTGGTTTGATTCCTGGTCAGGGTACATGTCCAGTTTGCCAAGCTCCATCCCCAGCAGTGGGGCATGCAGAAAGTAGCTGATTGATGTTTCTCTTTCTACTTCTCCCTTCCTCTCTAAATATTATATGACAACAATATTTAAGGAAATTAAAAAATACAGAAAAATAATCTACCAACCTAAAACGTGTTTTGTTTATTGTGCTGTTTTAGATTTTACTTTTATACATTTGTGGCTCTAACAAAGATACAGTTGGCAAACAAATATTCTCTTTTAAAGTTAAGAATTTAATGCTCAGGAGAAAAAAAAATTCTTTTCAAAATATTATTGCTCATTGATAATGTACCTGGTCACCCAAGAGCTCTGGTGGAGATGTACACTGTGTTCATGTTTTCTTTTTTTTAGATATATCTTTATTGATTTCAGAGATGAAGGGAGGGAGAGAGAGAATTTTATTGATTGGCTGCCTCCTGCACATCATCTATTGGGGATCAAGCCCGAAACCCCAGCATGTGCACTGTCCTCTAGTTCATAGGTCAAAGCTCAACCATTCAGCTACGCTGGCCGGACCTGAATTTAATGTTTTCATTCCTGCTAGCGCAACATCCATTCTGCAGCTTATGGATCAAGGAGTAATTTCAACTTTAAGTCTTATTATTTAAGAAGTATATTTTGTAAGGCTATAACTGCTTTAGTGATTTTCCTGATAGATTTGGGCAAAGTAAGTTGAAAACCTTATGGAAAAGATTCACCATTCTAGAAGATAAGAACATTTATGATTAAGGGGAAGAGGTCAGAATATCAGCATTAATAAGAGTTTAGAAGAAGTTGATCCTAACCCTTGTGGATGACTTTGAGAGCTTCAAGACTTCAGTGGAGGAAGTAACTGCAGATGTGTGGAAATAGCATAGGGACTAGAATTAGAAGTGGAGCTTGAAGTCATTACTGAATTGCTGCAATCTCATGATAAAACTTTAATGTATAAGGAGTTGCTTTTAATAGATGAACAAAGAAAGTGGTTTCTAGGGATGAAATCTAATAAAGTCTAAAGTGAAAAAAGAAAGGGAGAAACATTAGCTCTGGCCAGTGTGGCTGAGTGGTGGAGCATTGACCTTTGCCAGTGGTCGGGAAACTGCTGCTTGTGAGCCACATGCGGCTCTTTGGCCCCTTGAGTGTGGCTCTTCCACAAAATGCCATGGTCTGGGCGAGTCTATTTTGAAGAACTGGCGTTAGAAGAAGTTTAAGTTTAAAAAATTTGGCTCTCAAAAGAAATTTCAGCCGGGACCGGTTTGGCTCAATGGATAGAGCGTCGGCTTGGGGACTGACGGGTCCCAGGTTCGATTCCGGTCAAGGGCATGTACCTTGGTTGCGGGCATATCCCCAGTAGGGGGTGTGCAAGAGGCAGCTGATCGATGACTCTCTCTCATCGATGTTTCTAACTCTCTATCTCTCTCCCTTCCTCTCTGTATAAAGTCAATAAAATATATTTAAAAAAAAAAAAAAAAAAAAAAAAAGTCACTGAAGTGCCTGTGTGTTGGTTCCTTCAGACTCCCAGAAAGCATGCAGTGCAAATACTCAATGCCTTTTAAAAAAAAAAAATAAAAAAAAAAAAAAAGAAAAAAAAAAAAAAAGAAATTTCAATCGTTGTACTGTTGATACTTGGCTCTGTTCACCAATGAGTTTGCTGACCACGGGCCTATGCAGTCGAGGATCAAAGGTTCGATTCCTGGTCAAGGTCACATACCTGGGTTGCAGGTTTGTTCCCACTCCAGTGGTCTGGGCACATGCAGGAGGCAACCAATCAATGTGTCTCTCTCACACAAATGTCTCTCTCTCTCTCTCTCTCTCCTCCCTCTACCTCCCTCCCTCTCTCTCTCTCTCTCCCTCTCTCCCTCCCTTCCTTCCCACCTCTTTCTCCTTTTCCCTCTCCCCCCTCGCTTCCAATTTCTCTAAAATTCTATGGAAAAAATATCCTTGGATGAGCATTAACAAAAATAAAAAATGGATAAAGAGGAGAAAATGTAAAGTAGTGTGGGTGTGAGGTTATGGTTAAACTTTTTATCTTAATATTTTCGAATGTTCCTTATAATAGTGTTCTGATATGCATCAAGTCTAATGTGAGGTGGAATCTATTCCTGGAAAAGATGCTGACTAAATAGTTGACATAACAAAGGATTTAGAATATGACATAAACTTAGTTGATAAATGAGTGGCAGGGTTTGAGAGGATTGACTGGATAAAATGCTATCAAACAGTATCACATGCTTCAGAGGAATCATTCGTGAAAGGAAGAGTCAACTGATGTAGCAGAACTCGTTGTCTTATTTTAAGAAATTGCCACAGCACTCGTCTTCAGCCACCTGTACTCTGATCACTCAGCAGCCATCAGCATCGAGGCAAGACCCTTCACCACCAGAGATTATGACTCACTGAAGGTTCAGATGATGGCTAGCATCTTTAAAAGTATTTTTTAGCCAAAACTGGTTTGGCTCAGTGGATAGAGCGTCGGCCTGCAGACTGAAAGGTCTCAGGTTTGATTCTGGTCAAGGGCATGTACCTTGGTTGTGGGCACAACCCCAGTGGGGGGTGTGCAAGAAGCAGCCCATTGATGTTTCTCTCTCATCAATGTTTCTAACTCTCTATTCCTCTCTTTTCCTCTCTGTAAAAAAAATCAATAAAATATATTTAAAATAAATAAATAAATAAATAAAAGTATTTTTTAAAAATATATATATTTTATTGATTTTTGTACAGAGAGGAAGGGAGAGGGATAGAGAGTTAGAAACATCGATGAGAGAGAGTCATCGATCAGCTGCCTCTTGCACACCCCCTACTGGGGATATGCCCGCAACCAAGGTACATGCCCTTGACCGGAATCGAACCCGGGACCCTTTAGTCCCCAAGCCGACGCTCTATCCATTGAGCCAAACCGGTTTCGGCAATAAAAGTATTTTTTAATTAAGGCATCTACATTGTTTTTTAGACATAATGCTTTGCAAACGTCTTTAAGTAGGTTCCTTGGCAATCAAAGCTTAAGCCAGTCACTTGCATTATAAGAAAAAAATGTCAGGGCTTTCACTACCCTACACTGTAGCTTTGTAATAAGTTTTGAAGTCATGAGGTGTGAGTCTTCAATTTTGTTCTTCTTTTCCAAGATTGTTTTGACTCTTTGGGGTTCCTTGAGGTTGCATGTCAATTTTAGGGTAGATTTTTCTGTTTTTGCCAAAAATATCATTGGGATTTTGATGGGAATTACATTGACTCCGTAGATCAGTGTAGTATTTGCATTTAACAATGTTAAATATATTCTAATTCTTGAATGTGGGATGTCTTTCTATTATATATTTCTTCTTTAATTTCTTTCAACAGTGTTTTGTAGTTTTCTTTGTATAAGCCTTTTTCCTCCTTAGTTAATTTCTAAGTTTTTCTTTTTATGCTATTGTCAGTGGGATTGTTTTATGATTCCCTTTCCAATTTAGACCCCTGCCCTCTTTTTTGATCCTTGCTTAATTGCCTTGGCTAGAATTTCTAATCCTGTGTTGAATCAAAGTGTCAAAAGCTGGCATCCTTTCCTTGTTTTTCACTCCTTTCATTTTATAGATGTGGAAATGTAGGCCCAGAGGGAGCATTTACTTGTCCAATGTTATACAGCAAGTTTGTAGCAAAGCAGGAACTGACACCTAGATCTCTTAACTTCTGGCCCAGTGTTCTTTCCATTCTAATTGGGTTGACAGAAGCTAGGATAGCTAGTTATGGAAAGACAACATGCTTCTCTTCTTCTGAGTTCCTTTAGAATATTTTCACATCAGTTAGTCATAATTGGTGACAGTGTTGAGAAATTTTAATATTACAGGTTTTTTAATTTTTTGCTGTTTGATGTATAATTCCAAATTTAAGTTTGATAATGTCACTATTCTTTGTATTTCTTCAGTGCAGTTACTATTGGAACTGATATGCTGGAACTGGACTGTCATATCACAAAAGATGAGCAAGTTGTTGTATCACATGATGAGAATCTAAAGAGATCAACTGGGGTCAATGTAAACATCTCAGATCTCAAATACTGTGTAAGTATATCTTGGGCCTGTAACATTTTTAAAAACAGTGAATGCCAGATAAATAATAAAATAATAAAAAATAAATGAAGTGGTTAAATAATGAATGTCAAAGGAAATTTTAAAAAACTATTCTGAGTTTCAGTAAAGATGTACTCACTATGTACATATAGAGAGTCTTATTTTTGTAAGTAATTTAACAAAATTCTAAAGTCCTCAAATGTAAAACTACAGAGTTCAATTCCTTGAAATACTTTTTAATTTGCTTTATTTGGATTAAATATATAAATTAGTTTTACCCTTACAGTATGGGAAAGAACCCTTTAAAAATCTGGTTTTAGTAGTAAATCCTGAAAAATAGAAGGAAAAATGCTGTTTTACCACCTAAAGAAAACTTATGTTAATAGGATACTATCTTATTGAATGTCCAGTATGTTTTTTTATATAGTTGTGACCCTGCTGTTTGTTATATATATTGTATTTTTTTAATATTTTGACATAATACACATTTTCTGAATTTTTTGTTTTTAGTGGACTTTAGTTTTTAGAGCAGTTTTAGGTTTACAGCAAAATTGAGCAAGAAAGTATAGAGAATTCTCACATAATTATATGATTAAATTGCTTTTGGAGATTTTCTGCTACAGGGTACCTTACAGGATACCTTTGTTCTTTTAGTTTTTGAAGAAGCAAATATTTATGTCTTAATGTAATACATTAAAATATTGATTTTTTGAGAGCTAACTCTTTTCAATCTTTTAAAGGAACTCCCACCTTACCTTTGCAAACTGGATGTCACATTTCAAAAAGGTAATATTTCCCATTTGCAACTTAAACATTAACATTAAAGTGTATTCACTTATGTTGAGAATTAGACATATAGGCATGTTCTCTTGTCATAGTAAGTTTCAGCTTAAAAGTACTGCCCTCAAAGCATTCTCTTGGGCCTACTCTGAAATCTTGACCCTAAAAGGATGTCCAGAGATTTAATTAGCTCATTCTACTAAAATTATATACAGTTAATTTGAGCCAATACTACTGACAAGAAACATATATTATTAGGGACACTTTGTACCTCTAAAGCTTCCAGTTCTGGAATATTACTATAACATATAGTAATCATAAATCAAATAAATGAATAAATTGAAGGGACCCCTTTCAGATCCTTACTAATTGTCTCACATTTGATTCTATGTCATTCAGGTGCTCCATATTTTAAATTTTAAAGAGAATTCTGTTTCTCAAATCATCCAGTCCAGTCAGTGTGGTTCAGTGGTTGAACATCGATCTGTGAACCAGGAGGTCAGGGTTTAATGCCTGGATTGCTGGCTTGGTCCCTAATGGCAGTTGTGCAAGAGGCAGCTGATTCTCTCTCATCATTGACTAGAGGTCCAGTGCATGAAAATTCATGTACTGGAGGATAGGGGGGAGGATCCCTCAGCCCAGCCTGCCCCCTCTCACAGTCTGGGAGCTCTCAAGGACGGGAGGCAACCCAGCAATCGGGAAGGCGACACCCCCCCTCACACCTCTGCTGCTGCCATTGCCAGCAACGCAAGCCTTCGCTGGCCCTGGTTACCTGAGCCTTGAGCAGTTGGGCAGCTGACATCGAGGCTTGCCTATGCCTCAGACCAGCCCTGGGCAGGTGGGGGGCTGAGGGCAGGTCCGGCCACAGTACTCACGGATATGCTCACACCTGCCACCACCACCCCCACTCATCTCCTTCCCCCACCCCTCATGGTTGAAAGGACTGGAAGACTCTGGCAGGACTGAGGGGACTGGGCACTGCCATCTTTGTGATGATCAATTTGCATATTCCCTCTTTATTAGATAGGATGTTTATATCTCCTTCTCCCTCTCTCAAATCTATAAAAATACATATAAATAAGTAAATAAAAACCATACATTTCCTAGTCATCTTCACTTTTTAGTTAGCAGCATAACAGTTTTCTTTCCTTTGAGAGAGCATATCTTATAAAGAAACATGTTTCTTGGCCTCAATTGTTGGTTATGCTAGAATGGAAAATACACCTTGAGACACAGGTTGCTGAGCAGGTATAGTCTCCTGCACTAGCACAATTCAGCATCATGCTTTGAATGATTCAAATGTAACTCAGTCACGCTATGAGATGCTATAGGTTATGGTCCATGGTATGGCTTGGATATACTTAAAAGTTTGGTCAAAGGATCTATTGATAATAATTTTCAAAACGTATTCTTAACTTCTCAGTGAGCTACATTTAAAATTGGTCAGTAAAATTTCTCTTTGGGAAATTTTATTTATTTATGTATTAATTTTTTTGGAAATATAATTTTTATTTCATTTTTCCCACATGTTTTAATACAACATTCAGTTCACTCGTGAGAGAGTAAAGCTTACTATGTATTTTCACAATTGAGTTTAGTAGCTCATACTGGCTGTTCCTTGAGCCTGGAATCCACTTCCCTTGGTCTGAAGAAATTCTATTATCCTACTAAGCTTAGCCTAAACGCCACATCCTTCACAAAATCCTCTGACCACTCCCTTTTCTACTCTACTTCTCACCTCCCCAAACCTTGTCATGGGTGAGTCTGTTCTCAGCTCAGGATCTGTCCTTGTCTGTGGGACATTTTAGAAAGGCAAATAAAAATTAGAAAACCGTTTAAATTAGCTAACTCTGAGTGATACTTAGATCTGATGTTTGTTGTTTTTTGCCTTCCAGGTAAGTATCATTAAGCTGTCTTGGTTTCAGGAAATACCTTTTTCATTCTTGTAATTAATAGGATTATACTTACCAACCTTTTCTCATAGTTGTGTAGATTGTGAACTTGGGAAAGTTAAGAGAATTTCATGGGTGGGGAGTAGCGACGAGCTAGAAGGGGTCAATTTGGTGCAAAAGGGGACATATGTAATACTTTCAACAATAAAGATTTTTAAAATAAGATAATAAAATATAATTTTTTAAGTAAAAGAAAATTTCAGAAGTGAAGTTTTTCCCTTTGTAAAGCAAAACCAAAGCCTCATAAAAATGAAAAGATCATTTGAGAGGAAAAAAAAGTTTTAATTTTTTTCTGGTTTTTATTCCTCCCTCATAAAGTTATAAAACTTTAGGATGTGAAGAGACCTTTGAGACTATCTGTCTCTTCCTGTTATAGATAAGTTCACACAGTCAGTAAGTGACAAAGCTAGGACTTCATCTAGGTTTTCTCCTCACCAGGCCGGTATTTAGCTACACCATATTGCTTCTCCATCTGGAGAAAATAAACCTCCGGAAATACAAAGAAATATAAAGGATGATTGAAATTCTCTTAATTTTTTCATGACTCAATTTTCTTTGAATTGAGTTGCACTCAACTCATTACTGAAGTAGTGTGTATTACTCTTGCGTGAACATAATATTCTCAATATCTGAAAAATTCAATGATGATAACAGAGCAAAACTTTAGAAATAATTTCAGTAACCACTGATAGGCTATAGTTTCTACCTTTCTAGATTCTCAGCTGAGACTCTGTAACAAAAGAGATTAATATGAGAAATATGAGAAAAACAAGCAGAAGTTTATTAATATGTATGTCTCATGGGAGAGACTCAGAGATGGTTAGAACCTGAGTTTATATAGCATTTTAACAAAACAATATTTTTTCAGAGAAGTGACAAGATAAAGGAAAAGGACTTTGAATTTTTAGGGTGACAAATTTTAAGAATGCAAGATGTGGGAGAATAATGGAAGATAAAGACTAGTCAGTTTGTTATATACAATCCTCTGGTGCTGATAAGGGACTATGGTTGTGGGTGATTAATTTTTGTACAAATATAAGTCTTGTTTTAAAGCAAAAAGGGAAAGGGCAGAGAACCTTTCTTGTATCTGCTTCTCCATTGTCTTCAATTAGAAACAATCCTTATACCAAAGCTGCATATTTTGGAGTGGCAGACACTGCTACCTTTCAAGGGAAATGGATAAACAAAAGTAATATAATTGATATATGGCTATGGAAAATGGAATATTTTTAAAACTTTAAAATAATAATTGTAGTCCTGGCTGGTGTGAGTCGGGGATTAGAGCATTGCCCCACACACTCAAGGGTCATGGGTTCGATTCCCAGTCAAGGGCATGTTACCTGGGTTCCAGGTTTCATCCCTGTCCCAGTGTGGGCACATGTAGGAGGCAACCAATCAGCATGTCTGTGTTCTTCCATCATTGTTTCTCCGCACCCCCCCCCCCCAACACTCTCTCTAAAAAAAAAAAAAAATTAATGAAAAAATACTCTCAGGTGAGGATTAACCAAAAATAATATTTATAGAATTAGATCGGTGGATTATATCAATGTCAGTATCATGGTTATGATACTGTATTACAGTTTTACAAGGTCACCATTGGTAAAGGGTGAATAGATATTATCTCTTACAATTTTATGTAAATCCAGTTAATCTCAAAAAGTTTAATGAGCCCTAGCTGGTTTGGCTCAGTGGATAGAGTGTCAGCCTACAGACTGAAGGGTCCCGGATTCAATTCTGGTCAAGGACACATGCTCAGGTTGCAGGTTCCATTCCCATTTGGGGGAGGGGGGCGGTGCAGGAGGCAGTCTTTCAATGATTCTCTCTCATCATTGATGTTTCTCTCTCTCTCTCTCTCTCCCTCTCTCTCTTCTCCTTCCTCCCTGAAATCGATTAAAAAATTTTTTAAGTTTAATGAAAAAAACTTTAAACAATTATAAATATGGTGTAATAACATGCAATACTTATTTTTTATTTATATAAAAAGATCAGGTTAAATATGTTGGTATACTGTAACTATTAAATTATGCATAGAGGGAAAAAAGAATAGAGAAAGTATACCAAATGGTCACAATGGTTATATCTAAATTGTTGCATTTATATGATTTTTCTTTTTTTTATGCTTTTCATCATTTTGTAAATGTCCTATTATGGCTACTACTTTATCTCTTCTAATCATCAAAAAAATAAGTTATCTTTTAAAAACCTTCTTTCTCAGCATGCCAATGTGAAGGAAAAGATAACCGGATTCCGTTACTGAAGGAAGTTTTTGAGGCCTTTCCTAACACTCCCATTAACATCGATATCAAAGTCAACAACAGTGTGCTGATTAAAAAGGTAATTCAGGCATTGCCTCCTCTGAATGTGTTGCATGCATCTAATTTCACAAACTAATAAGGCTAGAGTAGATGGCTGCATAGACTGATAATGTGCAAGGAAATGTGATGCTCTGTGTTGTTTTAAATAATGCCCTGGTAAAAGAGATCACTTTACTGTCGGGAAGCCTGTTTTCAGAGTTGTCATGTCTCAGTCGTGGATAAAAGTGAGCTCCTGTGAGCTAATAGTTCTGGCATTTGTATGATTAACTTCTAGTTTCACTTATTTCATTTTTAGTTAGTGCATGTCAAATGATTAAGTAGTTGTATTCTATTAGATAAATGATATGATGGTAAAATGTAACTAATTTCTTATATTTTATAAAATAATCTTAATTTATACATTGGTTCTTTCAAGATTTTGTACTATTTACTGGCAAATAGTCAGTTATAACCCATTTTTTAAAATGAAATAATGTAAGTGGATTTACAGTAGGCACATCTATAAAAATATGAATTTTCACTTATAGGTTTCAGAGTTGGTGAAACAGTACAGACGAGAACACATAACAGTATGGGGTAATGCCAATTATGAAATTGTAGGAAAGTGCTACAAAGAGGTAATTCTTTCAAAAATGATTCAGAATGACCTTTGTTATTGTTATGTATAAATGGTAAGTTATAGTGATATTTTTTTAATATGAAGACCAATGGTACTGGGTGAAAGCAACTAACCAGTTTGCTAATAATAGAGATAATGGATTTCTTAAAGATAATGGACCTTGCAATTAAAGTTCAAAAAAATTGGACTGGTTTATAGGATTGTTACCATTCTGGGCTACTAAGTTAAGGGTATATAAGACTCTATTATGTTTTTAGGCAAGAAAGAGAGAGAGAATCTAAGATGGCTGCACAGGTAAACACCTAGCCACAGCCGCACACAACAATTTCAATAAAATACAACTAAAATATAAAATGGACATTACCCAGAACTACAGGAAAGTCGACTGACTGGGAATTCTACAATGAGAAGCAAGGAGAAAACCAGAAGGAAGAGCGGAGGAGTTGTAAAAGCCTAAGGTTATTTTCTTTGAACCACCTTGAGGAACTTGATGTTTCCTACAATAGTATTGATTCTATTCCAAATGAAATCCAGAAACTCACATCACTTAAAAAATTGGTTGTTGATGGGAATGACCTGACATCTTTTCCATCTGGAATTTTGGAGCTTCACCTGAAAAAAATCCGTTTTGAAAATACCTTCACTATTCCTAGTCTTTGGAAAGAGAATTCTTTGAATAGTCCACAGCGTCTTACTCAGATTGCTGCTTTGTTCTTTTTAAAAAACGATCTATATAAACATGTTGAAATTCCAAAAACAAACAAACAAACAAAAAAACAGACTCTATTATGTTTTTACAACCTCCTGTGAACCTATAATTATTTCAGAATAAAAAGTCCACTTTTGGCTCAGAATCACAAAACTTTTCTTTTGATTCATATTTGTTTTCTAGAAGCCTCTGGCTTTCTATCATTTTATTTAGGTAGATAGGTAGGTACTTGGTTTTGTTTTTAGTTTCCTGTCATTTTAGAACTTAAAAACTTACAAAATTAATGGAAAAAGTACCCTCTGGTGAGGATTGACCCCCCCAAAAAAAGATAAGAGCCTTGGGAAATTTTGAGTATTATGAAATAGTCCTCTCTTTGAGCAGTTGCAAAGTAACATAATATTGTTTGTGTCTTTTAGAATTCAGATATTCCCATTCTCTTCAGTGTACAACGTGTTCTGCTCATTCTTGGCCTGTTCTTCACTGGTCTCTTGCCCTTTGTGCCAATTCGAGAACAGTTTTTTGAAATCCCAATGCCTTCTATCATATTGAAGTAAGTGTTTACCTGTTTTCATCAATTATCAATTACACGAGGACTAAGATAAAGCTCATTAATATCAATATTAATGATAAAGAATAGACTGCTATAGTTATGTCCGTGTTTTATTAGCTGATCTATATTAACAGTGCTTTTTGCCTTAAGACATTCTCTAAAACGAATAATACTAGCAAAGGATTATAAGTATTTAATCTGGGCCCATTTCACATAACAATGACTTTCTGTGCCTATGTATTCAGAAGTCAGATAAAAAGAATTGAGCTTGTTCTTAGCACCTTCCCTGAGGCCTCACAGTCTGGTTATCACTTAGCCCTGTCGCCTTCTCTTCTTGGTAGCACATTTGTTTTGCCTCCTTCATTGTCCTTAAATGACAGCCAGGGCTGATGGCCCGCCTACCTGTGTACTTGCTACTGCATTGACAGCATACCCCAAATGTGTTATTTTGTAAGAAACAAAAGGAGCGTTTCCAATAAAATGGCATGTGTCTCGGGGGGAAAAAAGAAAAGAAAAAAAAAAAGAATTGAGCTTAATTATTGAAGTTTAATCTCTTATTCTAACATCTACCGTGTTTCCCCAAAAATAAGACATCCTCTGAAAATAAATCCTAGTGCATGGAAAGATAAGACATCCCCTGAAAATAAGACCTAGTGCAACTTTGGGAGAAAAAACTAATATAAGACACTGTCTTATTTTCGGGGAAACAGGGTAGTAGCAATTGCCCTCCAACTTAACTTCTTCCTACTACTATACAAAGCAGAAAATCCATTAAACTTGAAATTCACCACTAGTATTAATATATTTAGGAAGAAAAACAGCCACCCCACAACAACCCAAAAGAAACTTCTGGAGATAGGAGAAAGAAAATGATAGAATTCATTTATATAAGATATTTCTCTGAATGCATAACTTCTCTACAGGATACAAAGCCTTGCTTTTCACACACTAACTTACTACAAAGGAAAAAACAAAAAACAGTTAGTGCCTGACAAATAATAAACACTCAATAAATGATAGCTTTTATTGTTAAATTATCTTTAACATTATTATTAAAGACAGTTTCATCTCCTATACCCTCAGAATGTGATTTCTAGCTATAAATTTATAATAATAACTAAATCATCACAAAGGAATTCAGAGTTCCTGGGAGATCATTTAAATGTGATTTCACCTGCATGAAAACTTTTTTCATTCTCCAAACAGAATTTTTTTAAAAACCAAGCTAAGCCAGGCTGGTATTGCTCAGTGGTTGAGCATCAGCCTCTGAATCAGGAGGTCAAGGTTCGTTTCCCAGTCAGGGTACGTGCCCAGTTGTGGACTCGATCCCCAGTGTGTGGCATGCAGGAGGCAGCCAATCAATGATTCTCGCTCATCATTGATGTTTTCTCTCTCCCTTTCCCTTCCTCCCTGAAATCAATAAGAAATATTTATTAAAAAACAGCAACAAGCTGAATATTAGTCATTAACTATTTGAGAATATTGGTAAGAAAAGGAATTTGGTCAGTACCCTTGTATTCAGCATCTATGTTTCATACCAGTTTGAGTTACTTAGTTATGAGCATTTTTATCTATTCCTAGTTATATTTATTAGTGGTCTTCGTGGCTATTTCTCAGATAAGACAACAGAAATCACTTGTTTACAAAGAAATAATTTTCTTTTTTTTTAAGAAATAATTTTCATTGCTAAATTAAAACCATTTATTCCTAGTGTACTTAGCTTTTCTCTGACCTGAGATGAACTTTTGAGCTCTCTAGATTGTCTCTATGTGTTCCTTTTAGAAGCTAATATTATTGAAACACAGACCTGAAAAAACTTCATAGAATTAATCTTTTCTCTAAAGAGTGATTATGGATTAAGACATGGGTAAAACATGTTGTATGCTTTAATGTTTTGGGGTTCTTTTATGGGAGACAATGGGAATTTCCTAAGACAACATAATAATTCGTATTTAGTGAGGTAATTTAGTATTTGAGGTATTAAATCCCTCAGATTCCTGAAATAGCAACCCGGACTTTCCACCTTGGCTAGAGTTAGGGAAAAAAGGATTTTATTTAGAGAGTTTCTAAATAAAAACTGAATTCAAAGAGAAAGGACAAAATGAATTTAAGTGTGGGGACTCAAGATTATACTAAGAGTATAGAGAGGTGGCTTTAGAAAGAAAACAAGGAATTAAGATCTGGGGAGATTGAGAATCACCATGTGCTGTTAAACTTAGAAAGAAACTGAGAAATCTTCATAGAAGAGAGGCTAACCGAGATTTCCTGTGGTCACAACCCAAAGCTAATAGCACAGGTAGCGGTGCTGCTCTGGCCATCAGTAAGACTGAGGAAGGAACAGCATAGGTCTAAAAGTCGTGTCCTCTTTCAATAGCAAAAATGATTAAAAAGTACAGGACCAACATCTTCAAATATTGAAAGGGAAAGAAAAAGAAAAACACAGGCTTTTATATGGATTTTTTTTGTCTCATTTTTATCCCAAATATCTTTTAATCCATAGTAAGTTTGGTTGTGTGTTTTAAGTATACTGTATACTAAATAATAGCAGATGAAGCAAGAGAAAGTTGGCTTCACCAAAATGAGAAGATACATGAGCCCTAGGCACTCAGGGTCTCTGGAAAGATAACGTTTTTTTTAAATCTTTCAGTCGTGGTTGCAAAAAGCCTGGAATCAGTGGAAAATAGAGAACCCAAATGGGCTTTATTTTAATTTATGTTTGTCTTTTTAGGAATTTTTTTTTTTTTTTAGTACATTCTAAATATAAGGCACTTACTGTTTTTGAACTTGTTTTATTTTATCACACTGTGTTTCTAATTTATTCAAATTTTATTTTGTCTCAGGTTAAAAGAACCACACAAAATGTCCAAAAGTCAGAAGTTTCTCATCTGGCTTTCTGATATGTAAGAATTTTCGTTTCTTGATATACAAGTTAGTGTTTTAGCTATATCTATTAAATACTGTGCTCAAATTTAGTGTGATCTTTTGACATATAATTTGTAACAAGGATGTGTTGAGTATCAACTATACAAATGAATGTATATGAGTCATTTAGAATTAGTTTAATTATTAGTCAGAAAGCCTTAGGAGGAATTTAGGGAGATAATATCATTCAACTTGAACACAACCCACCCAAAGTTAAATTATTTACTTAAGCTGAAGCTGGTTTGGCTCAATGGTAGAGCGTTGGTCTGCAGACTGAAAGGTCCCAGGTTCGATTCCGGTCAAGGGCATGTACCTTGGTTGCGGGCACATCCCCCGTAGGGAGTGTGCAAGAGGCAGCTGGTCGATGTTTCTCTCTCATCGACGTTTCTAGTTCTCTATCTCTCTCCCTTTCTCTCTGTTAAAAATCAATATATTTTAAAAAATTATTTACTTGAGGCTACCTAGCTAGTTAGTAGCATTGTAATAAACATAAATGAAATAGAAATTAGATATAGCCCTAGCTGGTTTGGCTCAGTGGATAGAGCATCAGCCTATAGACTGAAGGATCCCATTCTGGTCAAGGGAAACATGCCTGGGTTGTGGGTTTGATCCCCAGTAGGGGACATACAGGAGGCAGCCAATCAATGATTGCCTCTCATCATTGATGTTTCTATCTCTCTTCCCCTCTCCCTTCCTCTCTGAAACCAATAAAGATATATTTTTTAAAAAAAGAAAGAAATTAGATGTAAAGCTTTTCAGTACAATAGTTCCCATCTTGCTCAAGTGATTTGTATTCTAAAAGCTCACTTTTAGTTGGTTATTTGGAACTTTAAAAAAAGGTGTTTTTTTTCCCCCCTCTATACATAGATAGTGTAATTAATGGACATTAGATTTCTAAGAGAGCTCACAAATGACTGATCCAATCTGTTCATGAATTACGATGTCATAGAACTTGACCCAAGTTTGCCATCTTATTTTAACTTGCAAACTTAAAAATGCAGACTCCAGTGAGCTGCTCCAATAAGAATGGGTCTCTTGAGGATCTAGTGGCAGCAAGGAGTAGAAAATTGGTTCTGGTTGTTCACCAGCCAGCAGTGAAGAGAGATCCAGCAGTTAAGATATAAATGCATCCATAGCAGCGGTTATTATTTGAGGCCATTAAAATTCTAAATTAGGACTAAGTTAGAACTAAGGACTAATTTTAGTCCTTCCTAAGGCTAAGAATTACCTAAATCTCTTCCGCTTTTCTCTTCTAGTTTATTAATGAGAAAAGCTTTGTTTGACCACCTTACTGCCCGAGGCATTCAGGTAAGTTTCTGGAAGGATGGATTTTTGGAAACAGACTAGTTTACCAGTTTAACATAAGTATATGTAGCAGGAACTTTTAACTGACTTAATTTAGTCCCAACTCTGATTATGATGCTTGCCTGGTTGACATATGAAGATCTTAAGTTCTGCCTTACAGTGAACAAGAAAGCATTGGCATTTCAGTAACTACAAATCTACTTATGTAGAGGTAAGAGTAGCTAAAGGCAGAGGGGTAGGTCAGGGCATATTTAATGAGCGAAGTGGAATTTTTTAAACTAAGGGCCCAGTTATTTCTTAAAATTGCAGATAAATGCTATTATAAAAATAATTTTCTTTTAAAAATAATTTTCTATGTTAACATTTGTTCTCATACTTCTCATGCTTCTAATTTTCAGGTATATATTTGGGTATTAAATGAAGAACAAGAATACAAAAGAGCTTTTGATTTGGGAGCAACTGGGGTGATGACAGATTATCCAACAAAGCTTAAGAATTTTTTACACAGTTTTTCAGCATAGAAAAGGAAGTATTCAGAAGCATTCAAAGAAACCATGAAAAGACCTAAAGGGGAAAAAAATTTCATTATCATTTTCCTAAGCCATTTTCAGAATGGTAAAAGGTTTAATCAGTTAAGTTTTTATTACCTCATTTTTAAGCTGCCTGAGAATGTAGAAACTCTATATTGTATATTTATTTTAAACAATATTGCATATTTTGCATTTGTAAATAGTTTATTTAGAAAGATTATTGATCGAGATTTCTGTATATGATTATATTGTTATAAGTAATTCTGAAACCAAAAGACTATTGGATAATTTGATAATTTCACTGGAATAAGGCCAGCTCATTAGTAAAATAAAACTATTAAAGGCCACTATAGCTATTTTGAGTTGTCTTATTATTTCTAGCTACATCTTAGTTGGTGGGGGAAAATACAGTGCAAGGAGAGCTTTGAAATCATTGATGTGATTACCTGACAAATTGTACATGTTAACAGAAGGCAGACTCAAAGAATTAACTGGAAGTTTATTATTTGATCAGAAATAAAATCTGTAGACTGAATTAGATTTCATAGTTGCTATTGTTAATGGGGACATTCTATTTGGAATCCTCTTCAGGTGTGTAACATGTTCTTTTTCTTTTGGCAGGGCGGGGGGTGGTAAATATTAAAACTAGACTTATCAATTGTAAATTAAGACAAGATCCAAATAATCATATTTTTATGTTTCCTGTAAAGAAATTTAAATTTTCCATTTTGGGCAATGACTAAGTGTTTGAGCTTACATCTAGATTTTAAGTAACATCTTGAATCCTAATCACATGAAACTGATGAAAGTGCATATCATTTGTTAATACTTGTAGTATAAACTACCTGTTCCTAATCTCTAAGAATGTATTCTGAGTATTAATGTGGAAATGAAAATTTCCAAGGCATTAGCCATCACTTTCTCTGCTTTTCTGATGTGACCTCATGTAAATCTGTTCTGACTTTATGGACTAATTTTCGTGATCTTTTTGGGAATTGAATGTAATCTGGATTAATAAGTGTCTTTTACCTAGATCACATCTCTCACTTAGTCTGCCAGTTTGCAGCTAAGAAGAATGGCCAGACTTATCCCTGGATGATATAAGTAACATTTGCCTTTTTTGTTTATACCGAAATAAAGTTTTCCAAGAACAAAATAAGGGTCCTTCATTGTTTGTTTGTTTTTATAGTTGTAAATTCACATATACTTTGTAGATTTTTCTTTTTGCAGAATTTGATGAGGTGATGAATTGATGAGTAAATGTGCCTGAGATTTCTCTCTAGAGTAAAGAAAATGTGGAAACACTTTTATGGTAAAGAAGTTGCTTCTTGGCATGTGAACAAATAACTTGGGCAGGTAATCCACTATATCAGTCACTTTTGCAATAATTTGTTGTTATAGTTGCTAGGGATCATATTTGATATAATTCTTTTTGTTGTTTCTTTTTACCAAATTTTGCTTTGTTATGATTCAGAGCAGTTCATATTGTAGGGCCAGCATATATTTTGTGTCAACCAATAGAAGATAAAGTACCCAGTATGGTAAAGATGTTTAGAAAGTCATGTTTTAGAAATTTGATGATTTTATAGTCAAGGTGACTAAATCACTTTTATTAAGTATAGTAGCTTTAACAAGAGAGTTGATATTCACTATCAGAAAACATTTAAATACTGTTTTTCTGATTGGGGTATCATGTTTTAAAATAGGCTAAATAACCCAACCAGCCTGGCTCTGGTTTAGTATCAACTTATGAACCAGGAGATCACAGTTTGATTCCCAATCAGGCACATGCCCAGATTGTGGGCTCTATCCCCAGTGTGGGTCGTGCAGGAGGCAGCTGATCAGTGATTCTCATCATTGATGTTTCTATCTCTCTCTCCCTCTCCCTTCCTCTCTAAAATCAATAAAAATATACTTTATAAATGAATAAATAAAATAGGCTTAATATCCTTTCATTTTGATATAGCTTTTGGTAGCATGGTGGACAGCATAACTGGGGAAGACCTTTTTGTTGAGATGCAGCTGGCACTAGATTTGACAGAACCAGCTGTAGGTCTAGTCCAGCATGTCAATAGTATTCCAGGTACATGGCATTTGGCAGGCATGTCAGTAAGCAAGGTACCAACCAGAGCTAGCACCCCGGTCTTGGAAATAAGCTCATTTAGTAGAACGGAAGAACAAAGCGATAACACTGGACTAATTATAGTAGTAAATTGGTACTAAGTCCTAGAGCTATTACATCTCTAATTTCTGGCCAGGCCTGGTTTTAAAAATCGGGGTGGGGCCCTGACAACAGTGGGCATTTAGAAATCACAACTGTAGAGAAAGAATGGCAGCAGTGAATTGAGATAAAAGAATGTAAAACGTAAATCTTAGTATGTTCCAGTATGGGAAGCCATTAGCAGAGTACAACGTGAATGATGATTGTGCTTAGAGTTGTGCAACATGGTGGCCCTGGGGAGGTACATTAAAAAAAAAAAAAAAAAAAAAAAAGGCCCTAGCCGGGTAGTTGAGCTGGCTGAGCGTCATGCCAATACACCAACATTGCGAGTTTGATCCCTGGTCAGGGTACATACAAGGATCAACCAATGAATGCATAAATAAGTGAAACAACAGATTGATGTTTCCCTCCCTCCCACCTCTGACATCCCTCTCCCTTCCTCTCCCTCTCTATCAGATCAGATCAGATCAGTAAATAAATAAATAAATAAATAAATAAATAAATAAATAAATAAATAAATTTATTTAATGGTCAAGAGAGAATTTGCAGTACTTAGAGTGCCAATGGAAGAGTGCCGGGTTGAAGAGTTAGTTCTGAACTGAAAGACTTAGGACTTTAGTAGGTGTCTAAACTTAAGACATTAAAAACAGCACTAAAACTGCTAGACAATAATATGACATAATCATTTCAGTAACAAAAGGAAAATGTAAATAGCGGTCTGAGGCCAGGCTCCAAAACAAAGTCAGAGCTAAAACAATCAGATTCAAAAGTCAGAGATGAGAATGCAGAGAGCAATGGTGCCAGGTGAGTACTGGAAATATCAGAGGGAACACTTTGTGAAGTACATGACCACTATACTGTACACCTAAAACTAATACAAACAATATTGAATGTAAACTGTAATTGAAAAAAAAACTTAGGTTAGCCGAAACAGGTTCGGCTCAGTGGATAGAGCGTCGGCCTGCGGGCTGAAAGGTCCCGGGTTCGATTCTGGTCAAGGGCATGTACTTTGGTTGCGGGCACATCCCCAGTAGGGGATGTGCAAGAGGTAGCTGATTGATGATTCTCTCTCATCGATGTTTCTAACTATCCTCTCTCTTCCTCTCTGTAAAACATCAATAAAATATATTTAAAAACAAACAAAAAAACTTAGGTTGTACATCAACTGTAATTGAAAAAAAATTATTAAAGAAAATTTTTTTAATTGTTTTAAAGAATACTGAGAGCATACCAACACAATTCATAAAGCCATCAGTGATGTTAGGCTTTTCTGCCTCTGGACTGTTCGAAATGCTAATTCAAGGCTTGAGATTCTGTATTTAAAATGAAATCAACTCACTTGTGATTTATTTAGCCTCATCAACAAGAGTTGATAATTTATATTAAGAGAAAAAGAAAAACTCTTAAAGGAAATGAGTGTGGAGAAAAGAGTGACAGAGTCAATCCCTTGAATTTGCCCACAGCATTTTCAGCCCCTTGAAAACAGAAGTGGCATCTTTTATTTAGTGAGAGAAAGTAGTTATCAGCATTGTCCAAAATAGGACATTGAGAAGGCAGGGCCTGGGAAAGGATGATAGCATTTGGCTTAGAAGGAGGCCTCCTTAACTGTGATTCACTTATCTCTCTAGTTGATGGAACTGATACCAAATTGCAAAGGGCTGAAGAGGACTGAATGGTACTAAATGAGGCTAGTAAAAGTCAGCCACTTATTCAAAGGAATTGGAGAACCAGGACATTTGAAAAGACAGCAGTATCAAGTGAGTTGTGTTCTAAATGGGGAGGCTTATAAATGTGTGAAAATGAGAAGGGGCTAGTGGAGAGAGATTGGAGATATTAGAGAGAGGGGACATGTGAGAAAAGATCTCTATCAAGACTGAATGGGTTGTATTTATTGAACAAATATTTATGAATGCCTGCCATGCCTGGCACCTGGGTTATAGCTGTGAACCATACAGAACAATCCCTGCCCTCCTTAGGGCTTTTGGTCTTGTTAGTAAGTAAGTGAGCTGAGAGAAAAGGAAGAAGCAGGATATATATTTTTCTTATACTCTAGGGTAACATCCTATATAATAAAAGCCTAATATGCCAAGTGTCAGACCATTTGTACAACCACCAGGGGACAGATGCTCTGACCAGTAGGTTAGCTTGCTGCTGGGGTCTGGCTGATCAGGGCTGGACGAGACTGGCCGAACATCCCTGGAGTCCTCCCACAGTCCCTCCAAGGCACCGATCGTGCACCGGTGAGATCCCTCAGCCTGGCCTGCACCCTCTTGCAGTCAAGTATCCCTCGTTCCTTACCGCCCAATCCTGCTGCCACCACCACTGCACTTGCCATTCATGAGCCCAGCTTCTGGCTGAGCAGTGCACCCCTGTGGGAGCACACTGACCACCAGGAGGCAGATGCTCAATGCAGGACCTGTCCCCTGGTGATCAGTGCTTAGCACAGCTACCGGGTCATTCTACCCATCTTTCTATCATTTGGTTGATTTGAATACTAGGGTTTAATAATAGAGGATCTGTAGTCCCTATGCTGTATTTTTGATGTAGTGCATTTTTAAATATTCTTGCTGCTAAGCAAAAATAGATTGGAAGGGGACAGGATGGAAATAGAGCTAGGGCAGTGGGAGTGGAGTTGGAGTGACTAGATTTGAGATTTATTTTAGAGGTAGAACCAATGGACTTGGTGGGTAAAGGAAGAGGGAAAACTCTTAAGCTAATTGGTAGGTTTGGCTTATACAACTGAATAGTTGGATGGTGGAGCCAGTTACTGAGATGAGAAAGAAATGAGTTTCTGGAGGGAGTATGAAAAATTTCAATTCAAGTCACTCTTTGAAAAGCAATATCCAGAGCCCAAGTGTGCATGCTTTAAGCTCTACCAAATAACTAGACAACTCTAACCCTACTTTAGAAAAAGGAATAAAGTTAACATGTTTCCAGTATCTTTTGTATGCCAGGTATTATTACACCTATTATTTAATATTTACCACACAGTCTTGTGAAATAAGTGATATAGTCTTTGATTTACAGATTAGGAAATGGAAGCTTAGATGGATTGGGTGACTTACACAAATTGCCCAGCTAGTAAGGTGACAAACTTACTATGCAAAACCTTTAAACTTGTCTTCGAAGACAAAGTTCAAAGCTGTTTTCACCAAACACTGCTGTCCCCAGGCTTGTTCTTTCTCCATGATCTTTGTCACTGAACTTCTTAAATACGATCATAGGAAGAGTGTGTTAAAAGAAATCCAATTATTTCTCTCATGTCATTGTTTTCCTTTTTCTTCCAAATAAAACTTTTGATTAAACAAATTAATATTTAATATACAAAAGTGCTAGCCTCTCCCAACTATTGTATGGCATTACACAAAGGGTAGGTGTGTTGTTTTGTTCACTTTTTTATTTTAACCATTTTATGGGAAAAAAAAGAAAAGAAATTTGAGTTTAAAACACTCCAAAAATCTCACCTTTCTATCTTCTGTGGTCTCTGAAATCAAATATTAAAGTTTACCAACGATGAAACTATACTTCTGTATATTTAAGTAAAAGTTCAGATGAACTATTAACTTTTTACAGGCTCTTTCCCAACCCCATCTCCTTCATAGTTGACTCACTTCCCTTTTTCTTGGGTATATCCCTTTAGTCATCATGTTTAGGACTAATTCCAAAGAAAAACATTTGGATGACTTTGCGAAATGTAACAGGATACACCTGGTCCTGTTAATCACTCACAGCAATCACTGACCTATCAAAAGTTAGATGGATGACATCATCTTAGAAGAAAAATACCTCTTGGGAAATACCAGAGGGGAAATGCTGAGGACAGCTATGGCAACATTTTTTTCTCAGGAAAATGTTGTCTTTTTTCTAAACTAATCAGTTTTGGGAATAACTTCTCCCAAATAACTTATTTTTTGAAAATTACCCGAATTTAAAAAAAAAGAAAATTACCCGAATTACTTCACACTCATTATAATGACTACTATAATGAAAAATCCAGAAAAATTACAGATGTTGACAAGGTTGTAAAGAAATTAAAACTCTTGTGCACTGCTGGTGGGAATGTAAAATAATAGGACCTCTAAGAAAAAAGGGTGATTTCTCAAATAATTTAAAATAGAATTACCATATGATCAGTAATTGGGTACATACACAGAAGAATTGAAAGCAGGGACTTTTCCAGTACACCAGGTTCATAGCTTTATTCACAGTAGTCAGAGAACAGTGTAACCAACCCAAGTGTGCATTGACCGATGAATGAACAAACAAAATGTGGTATGTATGTAATGGAATATTATTCTTATACATGGGGAGTGCATAAAGCTGTGGTTGGGCCCTACCATCAGGAATACCATATTTTAGAGAGAAAGAATAAGAGTTTAGTAGTCCAAGGACAACTTCTAACTTGGCATCTTATGTTCAGTTACTACCCTATTATTAATCTAAAAATTATAGTAAAAGTTGCCTCATGAGGACATATTTATATTATATAGTAAACCTTCATTCAAAATGAAATAATTGGGTATCTTCTGTGTACCAGGCATTATTCCAGATGTTGGGTATTTAATAAGAAATAAGATGTAGTTCCTACTTTTAAGGGATTGGTGGGGCATTCTTATTTAAAAGGCTTTAGTGTGTGTGTGTGTGTGTGTGTGTGTGTGTGTGTATTATTGATTTTAGAAGGAGAGAGAAACATCAATTAGTTACCTTCATATGCACCCCGACTGGGGAACCAAACCCAAACCCTGACTAGGAATTGAACCAGCAATCTTTTAGTACACAGGACATGCTCAACCAACTGAGCCACACTGGCCAGAGCTAAAAGATTTTTTCTTAAATATGTTTCCCCCCACCCAGCATGGCTCAGTGTTTGACTAATGGCCTATGAACTGGGAGGTCACGTTTTGATTCCCAGCGGGGGCATATGCCCAGGTTGTAGGCTCAGTCCCCAGTGTAGGGTGGGCAGATCTATGATTCCCTCTCATCATTGATGTTTCTATTTTCTCTTCCTCTCTCTGAAACAAATACATTAAAAAAGAAGAAGAAGAAGAAACTGCCCTGACAGGTTTGGCTCAGTGGATAGAGTGTCGGTCGGCAGACTGAAGGGTCCCAGGTTTGATTCCGATCGGGGGCATGTACCTTATTTGCAGGCACATTCCCAGTGGGGGGGAGGGGTGCATGGGAGGCAGCTGATTGATGTTTCTTTCTTTCTTTCTTTTTTTTAAAATATATTTTATTGATTTTGTACAGAGAGGAAGGGAGAGAGATAGAGTTAGAAATATCGATGAGAGAGAGTCATCGATCAGCTGCCTCTTGCACACCCCCTACTGGGGATGTGCCCGCAACCAAGGTACATGCCCTTGACCGGAATCGAACCCGGGACCCTTCAGTCCCCAAGCCGACGCTCTATCCATTGAGCCAAACCGGTCTCGGCTGATGTTTCTTTCTTATCAATGTTTCTAACTCTCTATGCCACTCCCTCTCTATAAAAAATCAATAAAATATGTTTTTTAAAAAAGAAGAAACTTTTTTTTCTTAAAAAAAAAAAACCACCATTTTATGTACATACAAATATATATTGATTTCAGAGAGGAAAGGAGAGGATGAAAAAGATAGAAACATCAATGATGAAAGAGAATTATTGATTGGTTGCCTCCTGTAGGCCTCCTACTGGGAATTGAGCCCACTACCTGGGCGTGAGCCTTGACCAGGAATTGAACTGGTAACCTGGTTGGTGGGTTGATGCTCAACCACTGAGCCATACCAGCCGGGCAAGCATATATATATATATATATACACATACACACACACACACACACACACACTAATAGAAATATGCAAATTGACTACCTCCATGATGCCAACCAGGAGTGAGTATGCAAATTAACCCAACAAAGCTGGGTTAATTTGCATATGCTGATACAGAGCAAAGACTGAAGGCTCTGCTGCAGCCATAGCCAAGTCTGAAGATGGAAAGCTTGGCTCCACTGCAGCCTGGGTCCTTGTTGCTGGAGGAAAACCGGTGCTGGCAGCCAGGGGAAGGAAGGCCTGTTGCATGAATCTTCGTGCAACAGGCCTCAGTTTATATATATTACCTTCCTTGATTCTTACAGAAGTCTCATGAGGCAGTCATGAAGAGACAGAGGCTCAGAGAGATCCAAGAATTGCCCAGGGTCTATAATCAAGTAAATCACAAAGTATCTAAACTGAGGTTTTCTGATGGCAAAGTTCACGATATAGACAATGAGAATTGTCTTAGGGAGAACGTGGAGATCTGACTTATTTCTCTGTACCCCTTCCTTTCTTATGGAAGGCAAAGGGAAATTTTTATTTTTGGCTGGTAGTGCATTTGTACTTAACTTAATATGAAGAACCAGTAGTGTTCTGGCTATTTCTTTTCTTTTTTAATATATTTTATTGATTTTTTTTTTTTTTTTTTTTTTTTTTTTACAGAAAGGAAGGGAGAGGGATAGAAAGTTAGAAACATTGATGATGAGAGAGGAACATCGATCAGTTGCCTCCTGACCCTCCACTGGGGATGTGCCCGCAACCAAGGTACATGCCCTTGACTGGATCAAACCTGGGACCTTTCAGTCTGCAGGTCGACACTCTATCCACTGAGCCAAACCGGTTTTGGCTGGCTATTTATTTCTTGAGACTACTTAAGCAACAAACTTTAAAAGATCTTATATAATAGCATGAAAACTCTTAAGTGCTCTTGTTGGAATTCTTCTTCTTGTCATAAAAATAAATACTATCCAGGAAAACAGAGATCCCTTACATATTTATTTTCTCTGCAATGCATAATGTAGGTATATAAATTGCACTTCCTCTTGGGGTAATTCAGTCACAAACAAAAAATGACTGTTACATGGGGCTTCTGGAATGTGAGAAGCTTGTCTTCATCTCTGCTATTTACCTTTTCCCCAACTTTGAGAAATGCACGAAAGGTACATGGAAGATCCTCGTTAAAACTTCAAGTTGAGCCCTAGCTGGTTTGGCGTAGTGGATAGAGTTTGATTCCAGTCAAGGGCACATGCCTGGTTTTTGGGCTCAATCCCCAGTGTGGGGCATGCAGGAGGCTGCCAATTAATTAGTTTCTCACATAATTGATGTTTCCATCTTTCCCTCTTCCTTCCTCTCTGAAATCAATAAAAATACATTAAAAAAAAAAATAACCCACAAAACTTCAAGTTGAGGCCGCTCTCCCTCTAGGAGAGCCTTTCCCCTACCTCTCCCTCTTCTCCTTCCTACCCACCACACCCCCAGGGCATTATCTTTACCTTTCTCTTTCCTAAGCTCCAAGGACCCTTGTTTCCTGAGCCCATTTCTTCTACCATTTACTTCTAATTAGAAAAAAAAAAAATTAAGTTGAAAGATTATAGAAACAACTTCAAGTTGAAAAGAGCAGAAAAAGAGAAACTGAGTATGGAACCTCTTTTTTTTTTTAAATATATTTTATTGATTTTTTTACAGAGAGGAAAGGAGAGAGAGGGATAGAGAGTTAGAAACATCAGTCAGCTGCCTCCGGCACACCCTCTACCGGGGATGTGCCCACAACCAAGGTACATGCCCTTGACTAGAATCGAACCTGTGACCTTTCAGTCCACAGGCTGGTGCTCTATCCATTGAGCCAAACTGGGTTTAGCATCTTTGTTTTTTTATTTTTATTTTTATTTATTTATTTTAAAAAATGTATTTTATTGATTTTTTACAGAGAGGAAGGGAGAGAGATAGAAAGCTAGAAACATCGATGAGAGAGTCATCGATCAGCTGCCTCTTGCACACCCTTTACCGGGGATGTGCCCGCAACCAAGGTACATGCCCTTGACTGGAATCGAACCTGGGACCTCTCAGTCTCCAGACCGACGCTCTACCACTGAGCCAAACCGGGTTTCGGCCTCTTTGTTTTTTTAGACAACATTCTTCAGGGTTAACATTTCAGGTAAGTTAGTTCATCTAGTATTCACAAGTAGAAAAAAAAGCAAAGGGAACTATGAACTTCTTTCAGTATTCAATGACTGAAGATAAAAGAGCATCCTTGTGTAAATAAGAGCATTTGGATTTTGTGTTGTTTGGGTTGGTATTTTCTATAGGTATAACCAGCGTCTTAGAAAAAACACTTTAAGGACAAAAGAGCTTTGCCTGAGGAAGAGGAGATAAGGAGGCTGAGCTAGGCTATAAACATGGGTCTGCTCCTACTGGCTGACATTGGCTGGCATCAGAAACAAACAAACCTTCCTGTGGAGCCTTCACTCCATAGTAGCCATACTTGCCCTGTGACGTAAGCACAGAGCGGTGGTGAGGGGCCACTACATTCTGGAGTGCTCCGATCCTGAGGTAGAGCAGAGAAGTCTCCAGTGTCACTGCTGCCGTTTCCCCAGAGCTCTCCGAGGCCAAGAACAAAACGCTGCTTTTTGTTCAATGCTGCAGCTCGAAGAAAGCACGAGGTAGAGTGGCCAGCTCTACCATCATCAGTGTGTGCAGAGAGTGTATGCTCAGATATTCATTCAGCAAATATCGAATGCTCACAATGTGGAGATTCTGGGGCTCCAGTAGTAGAAAAGGCAGGCAAGCTCTCCGTTCTGAAAGTTTTGATGCCATTGTTTGTGTGCTGGCTAACTCACCATTGCATCTCCTCTGACTCTTTTATATTAACTCCCCATGGAAAAGGCCAATCTAAGCAGAAAACCTGAACAGTATCTGATTCTAGCTGATTAAATGGGTTTGTATCCCTTTCCTTTCTTGGAAAAGTGATCTTTCTCCTTTGTATTGCCTGAAAAGAATGAAAGCCAAGTGCTGCAGGTAAAAGCTGTATACACTTGCCCGTTGGCATGGCTGAGCGAAGTGTGGGGTGTGCAAGCAGCAGCAGCCAATCAGTGACTCTCTTTCATCATTGATGTCTGTATTTCTCCCTCTCCCTTCCTCTCTGCAGTCAGTATATACATTTAAAAAAATCAAAAAAGCTGTATACACTCTGTGCTTTTCTATTTCTGGGATGTGCACTCAATTGCATTTTCTTTTTTTAATATATTTTATTGATTTTTTACAGAGGGGAGGAGAGAATCAGAAACATCAATGAGAGAGAATCATCGACCAGCTGCCTCCTGCACACCCCCACTGGAGATGTGCCCACAACCAAGGTACATGCCCTTGACTGGAATTGAACCTGGGACCTTTCAGTCCACAGGCTGACGCTCTATCCACCGAGCCAAACCAGTTTCGGCTCAATTGCATTTTAGAAATAAGTTTCTTCACTTCTTATTTCTACCTTTATACATCGGTGTGATCTGGAGCAGGGAGTTGGCAAGCTTTTTCTGAAAGGACTGGATAGACACTATTTTAGGCTTTTCAGGCTGCAAGGGCTCTTGTCACAACTACTCCTACCTAAGTAGATAAGTGGGGCTATGTGCCAATAACACATGATTTATAGATGCCAAAATTTTCATTCCATATAATTTTCACATATAACAAGTACTCTCCTTTTGATTTTTTCCCCCCAACCACCCAGAAATGTGAAAACCATTCTTAGCTTGTGGGCCATGAGTCATGATTTGCCAGTGCTGTGGCTGTCACCCCCCTGTGAGCGGTCACATCAGCTTGGCTCTGGTGAGCCTGTTGCAATCTCCGTTTCCACCCTTGGTTCTTGCCAGTGACTTGAATATGTCACCAGACGCCATTGAAAGATGCCACTTCTCATGCTTTCTGATGATTGGTCCCTTTTTCTGTCCCTTGAAAGTTGTTGGAGTTTTTTTCATCTTTATTTACATAGGTCCTCCTTTTTCCCCCATTAACCTCTTCCAGCCTCCCCCCCCCAACTTGAAAGTTCTTTAATTCCATTTTTTCAGAGGAGGGTGACCCAAATCGCAGTGTGCTCTCCTCACCCCCTCAGTAAGGCAGTAAGGCCAGAAATCTATGGGGTTTTATTGCTGTTATGTAGGAAAACCGACTTGTAAGCATTTTCGGATAATTCTCCGAATGAGCATAACAGTGTGCTGTGCATATTTAATGTTGACCTTGAACTTTTTATTGACCAGGATCATTTCGTTCAGTCCCCTCAGGTTTGCTTTGTGCTGTGAAATCCAAGTTGCACTTTTGTTTCCTGTTGAGGTCCTTCCTGAGCACTCTGTTCACCTTCACTGAGCTTTACAGATAGCTTTGAGGTGAGCTCTTATGTGAAGGCATTTGTTTTCCAGCCTAGATTCCCCTGCCTCTTTCACACCTCTTAACTCTCTGCTTTTGAAATACCTTTGTTTTGAGGTGAACAACTGGCTAGTGTGGGATTTGTAAAGTGTATGGAGCCCTTGAGGAGATTTATAAACAAAGCCAATCTCTGACTGCTATCACTGTAAACTGGCTTACATCCCTCCAGAAGAAGTTATTTTTTATTATAGGTATCAGTAGGTGCAAAGCTGTTCCAGCAAAGCTCTGTCACCTGGACTGTTTCCTAAATTTGATGTTTCTGTAATGCGGTTTGAAGGAGTACACCCCTGGCGGATTCTCTGCGTGGTCAGTTATACCAAAAAGTTTGTACAGAAGACTGGGTTCAATTCCACCCTGAAAACCCGCTCTCGTGCTTGATGATCTCTTTTTTGTATACCCCAGTCCCATCTAAGAACCCTGTCATGCCTCCTTCACAGTGATTCCAGAACCACATCCCTTCCTCAGTGCTGTAATCCTGACCCAAGCCCACACCATGTCTCTCCTGGATTACTCCCTCTGCCTCTTCCCTTCTCTGCTCCTTCCCCTGGCTCTTTAGGCTTATTATTATTATTATTATTATTATTATTATTATTTTATTGATTTTAGGAGGAAAGGAGAGGGAGAGAGAGAAACACCAATGATGAGAGAGAATCATTGATCAGCTGCCTCCTACATTCCCTCTACTGGGGATTGAGCACATAACCCGGACACATGCCCTGACCAGGAATCAAACCGTGACCTCCAGATTCATATCTTGATGACTCAACCACTAAGCCATGCTGGCCAAGCCAGGCTTTTCTTAACACCTCCGTGGCAGTGCTAAGGACCTGTCAGTGGACATCCCCCGAGGGGTCCCAGACTGCAAGAGAGTGCAGGCTGAGCTGAGGGAACCCCCGAATCCCCCAGTGCACAAATGTCATGCACCAGGCCTCTAGTAGCTTGATAATTAAGAAAAATAAAACAAATTCACTTACCTAAAGTAGCCCTTTCTACCTTCTCGTCACTTCTCCCCCTTTTTGTTTTATTTTTGTCCATAGCCCATGTGACCAGCTGGCATATTTTGTATATACTTATGCATTTGCTTATTCATTATCTGTCTCTCTCACTAGACTGTGAGCTCCAGAAGAGTAAGGATCTTGTTTTGTTTACCACTGTGTCTCAGAGCTTAGAACAATGCTTGGCAAAGAGAAGTTTTCAATAAAGATTTATTCGATAAATGAATTACTACATTGCAGCCTTCAGCTCTGGATATACCTACAAATCAATTTTTGTCCAGAATATGAGCTACTCCTCTTTCCTGATAATCAGCACTGTGGTGAATTTACATGGTGCAGTGTTTTACTAATGACAGACTGCAAGATGGGTCTGGGGACAATGTCAGTCTTTGGGTTGAGTTGCAAGCACTGAGATTTTACTGACAAAGACATTATTTGGTTGACCTCTGGGCCCAAACCTAAGAAGGTAGAAGTGTGGGGAGGTGTTGGTTCATATTTCTCACTCTCCCAAGGTTTTTGAGTTGCTTAGTTTTATTTTCTCAGGAGCTAGAGGAGGAAACTGAATAAGCCATTATCTCTCTGAGCTAAATGTTTGTGCTATCATCAAGATCGTTGACCCTGGAATCAGATAGAAAGAAGCAAATCTAAGGACATGTGATACAGTGAAATGGACTGGGCGGAGGAGCTAGTCTCTCCAGATCTAAAATGCTCTTGGCAGGATAACGAATATACAACAACAACAACAACAACAGAATTGTCTTAAGGTAGAATTTAAGTGCAAGAATATAGACATGAAAAAGAAAACGGGCAGTAGATTCTGAGAAGTACCAGAGCATGAAAACAGTGATGAGTAAAAATGCAAATGTTCAACTGTGAACTCAAGGTAGGAGTGGCGTGGTTGGAAATAAGGCTTACTGAGTGACTACTATATTGCTGGCATTAAAATAGTTCTTCTCATTTAGTCCTCACTGCAGGTACTTAGGTAAGTATTATTGGCCTCCTTATTTTATTAGAGGTCAGGAAATGGAAGCTCAAAAGGCTACAGCCAATGCCCTGACTGGTTTGGCTCAGTGGATAGAGCGTCGGCCTGCAGACTGAGGGGTCCCAGGTTCGATTCCGATCAAGGGCATGTACCTTGGTTGGGGACGCATCCCCAGTGGGGGGCGTGCAGCAGGCAGCTGATCTATGTTTCTAACTCTCTATCCCTCTCCTTTCCTCTCTGTAAAAAATCAATAAAATATATATATATTTTTAAAAAGCTACAGCCCCAGCCAGTGTTGCTCAGTTGGTTGACTGTCACATTCCAGGTTGGGGCACATGCCCAGGTTGCGAACTCAGTCTCCATTAGGGGGGCGTGCAGGAGGCAGCTGATCAGACATTTTTCCCTTTTCCTTTCTCTCTAAAATCAATATATATATATATATATGTATATATATATATTTTATTTATTTATTTATTTTTTTTTTTTTTTTTAAGGCTACAAACCTTGTTCATAGATGATGAAAGACCTGGGATTCCTGCCTACATCTGATTTTAAGGCCAAGATTCTCTCCCTATGTGGTGATAACTCCCTCCCCTGAACGCCTACTGTTATTATCTGTGCCATTTATCACAGCACATTTTACCGTTTTATTACTTATTTGATCTTATCACTCTGCTGCCTGTGGGTTAAGGTCCAATGGCAGGCGTGGCTCCCTACAGCGTGCAGTGCTCTTCACAGTTTGGCTGCCAGCTTTCCAGCCTTCTCTCTTCCCATCCCAAGCCCTCCCTGGTGCCAGAATGATTCTGTCAAAAACCAATTCTGATAAAAAACAACAACTCCTGCTTTAAAACCTTTGCTGACCCTGTTACTTTTATGATAAAGTTCAAACCTTTTGCATGCTAGACACCTCCATTCATCTTTCCAGAAGCTACCCCCATTCCAAATGCCCAAAACGTCAGCTACACCAGATAAATGCCTGTTCTCTGTGCAGAACATACAAGTGCCTCCCTAGCAATTCCCGTTTGCCTTGCTTCAGCCCTTCGCACAGAAACGTCCAGTTTCCTATCCCTGAACATGAGGTGTTTCTGCTCCATGGAATGCGCCTTTTCCTCTCTTTCCAGGCAGAACCCTTGTCACTGATTAATATTATCTCCTCGGTGCAGCCTTATTGACCTTCCTTGTGGCATTTTATTGCCCTGCTTTAAATTATTTAGATCATCTGTTTATCTTTCCGAAGAGTATCAGTTCCCCAAGGACAAAAAGAAATAGACACACTCATCTATATATGTGTCTTCAGAGCCTGGCATATAGCATATGCTCAATAGATGTTGTGATGAGTGAATTACTAATTCTTCTACAAGGCTAGTATATTATATAGAAATTATATAATCAGTTATGTGAAGCAAATTGTAAAATAGACAGTAAAGCAACAAGCAGACTGTCAAATTACAGCAGGGAGGGTAGGGCAATCTGGGGGAGATAATAGATCAACCGAAGGACTTGTATACATGCATATAAGTACAACCAATGGACACAAAACTCTGGGGAGGGATGGCATGTACGGGAGGGGGGAGCAATGTTAAAATATGTACACAGATAATAATTTAATAAAAAATGTAAAAAAATTGTAAAATAAAAATTAATTTTTACATTAATTTATATCACCAATGCTCAACAATAATCAGTGAAGATGGCATGAGGGAAAAACCTTTCTCTGCGCCCTTTCACCAACACAATCAAAAGAAAGACGTCACTGGTTAATATTAACAAGAAATTTGGGTGACAAAACCACCAGATACTACTCAGGAATACAAAGAA
Organism: Pipistrellus nathusii; assembly: GCA_963693515.1. Classification (NCBI taxonomy): domain Eukaryota; kingdom Metazoa; phylum Chordata; class Mammalia; order Chiroptera; family Vespertilionidae; genus Pipistrellus; species Pipistrellus nathusii. The sequence goes on along the minus strand of OY882873.1, from coordinate 29,420,096 downwards.
ATACCTGAGTAAGTGGAGAAGTAAATCATTTTTTTAAAATTATATGCTTTTTATCGATTTTTTTGCAAAGAGAGGAGGGGAGAGGGATAGAAAGCCAGAAACATCGATGAGAGAGAAATATGGAATAGCTGCTTCCTGCACACTCCCCACTGGGTATGTGCCCACAACCAAGGTATACGCCCTTGACCGGAATCGAACCTGGGACCCTTGAGTCCGCAGGCCAACGCACCATCCCCTGAGCCAAACCGGTTAGGGCTAAACCATATTTCTGAAGGAGAATTTTAATTAGTATTAATATTAATATCACATTAACTTTTAGTGTGAATTAGTTTCCATCAAATTCTCAAAAGCAGATCATTTTGGTTTGTTTTTGTTTCTACTTGAGTTTTGAAACAAATGATTTGGGAATGTTAATCTGGGGTGCTTATAATTCCTTTACTTTTCTTTATTTAAATTTTCCATAATTAATTATGGTAATAAAATTTATTTGGAAGAATGAGCAGGCAACCTAGCAAGGAAAGTGTTACAAAAGAATAGTGGGTATTGGTGTGGGCTTGTCCTGTCATATTTAAAATGCCATTTTATTTTATTTAAATTAAAAAAAATTTTTAATTAGTTGCCTGGCCAGCGTGGCTCAGTGGTTGACTATCAACCTATGGACCAGGAGGTCACAGTTTGATTCCTGGTCAGGGCACATGCCTGGGTTGCGGGCTTGATCCTCAGTGTGGGGCATGCAGGAGGCAGCCGATCAGTGATTCTCATCATTGATGTTTTTATCTCTCTCTTCCTCTCCCTCTGTGAAGTCAATAAAAATACATATTTAAATTTTTTTTCTCAATTAGTTGACATCAAGTATTATATTAGTTTCAGATGTACAGCATAGTGGTTAGAGATTTATAAAACTTACAAAGTGACCCCCCAAAAAAGTCTAGTACTCAAATGACACCAGTTATTACAATATTATCACCTCTATTCCCTATGTTGTACTTTACCTCCCCATGACTATTCTGTAGCTACCAATTTGTACTTCTTAATCCCTTCACCTTTTTCATCCAGTCCCTCACCCCAATGCTACTTTATAATCAAAACTAAAACAGAAAACAACACAGATCAATGGAATACAAACAGGTATCCTTGAAACAGATTAGTGGATAAGTAAATCCATGACATTTCCCCTGAATTTATTAAACATTTATACGAAGATTACTATGTGCCAAGCACTGTTCTAGATTCTTTACAAATATTAACTCATTTACAATTTAACTCAATTAATTAAGAATAGGTCTCTATGCCAAACTGCTGTGTCAGATTGAGTCTCCACCGTTTATTAGCTGTTGTAACCTTGGGTAATTTACTGAACCTCTCTGTGCCTATTTTCTTAGGTATAAAATGTGGATAATATTTATAGGGTTTTTAAAAGTGTAAGTTAATATTTTTAAAGGATACATCACAGTAGAAAATAAATTATATAATCAATTATGTGTAGCAAATTGTATAAAAATACCTAGTTGGGTTTTACCTCACACCATATAGCGAAAATAAATTCTAGAATTTAAAAAAATATATTTTATTGATTTTTTTACAGAGAGGAAGGGAGAGAGATAGAGAGCTAGAAATGTCGATGAGAGAGAAACATCGACCAGCTGTCTCTTGCACACCCCGTACCGGAGATGTGCCTGCAACCAACGTACATGCCCCTGACCGGAATAGAACCCAGGACCTTTCAATCCGCAGACGGACGCTCTACCATTGAGCCAAACCGATTTTGGCAAATTCTAGAATTTAAAGAAGTATATCTAAAATTATTGAAACAATGTTAGAAAAACTATTAGAAAAACTACTGAAACAATAGGAGAATTGCTATACTATGGGTCATCTACATTGTGAAATATAGTCTTTTAAAAAGATAATGGGAAAAAAATTTTAATGAAAAGATAGTAAAGACTCTAAGAATATAAAAACATTTCAGATACAACATTCATTGAAAAAAGTAGAGTATGGCCGAAACCGGTTTGGCTCAGTGGTAGAGCGTCGGTCTGAGGACTGAAAGGTACCAGGTTCGATTCCGGTCAAGGGCATGTACATTGGTTGTGGGCACATCCCCAATAGGGGGTGTGCAAGAGGCAGCTGGTTGATGATTCTCTCTCATCGACGTTTCTAGCTCTCTATCTCTCTCCCTTCCTCTCTGTAAAAAAATCAACAAAATATATTTTTAAAAAAAGAAAAAAGTCGATACCGGTTTGACTCAGTGGATAGAGCGTCAGCCTGAGGATAGAAAGGTCCCAGGTTCGATTCCGGTCAAGGGCATGTACCTTGGTTGCAAGCACATCCCCGGTAGGGGGAGGGGAGGTGCAGGAGGCAGCTGATCAGGTGTTTCTCTCTCATCAATGTTTTTAACTCTCTATCTCTCTCTTCCTCTCTGTAAAAATTCAATAAAATATATTTTTAAAAAAAGAAAAAAGTAGAGAATGAAGTGGTTATTTCATTGGTTGCAACAACATAAAATATATAGGGATGCAATTGAGATAGTTGTAGATCATGGTTGTAATGGATGTGGCTGCAGTTTTTCCCTCAAACTTATTTTTAGTTTAATTGATTTATATTTTAAAAATCATCTGGAACAAAATGTGTATTCCCTTTCTCAAAACACTGGCCCTCACTCAGTTATTTTTCTGCCTGCACCTCTTCTGCTCAGAACAGCCTCCTGTTTACCAATTGCTTCTATTTTGCTCCACAGCATGAGTTTTTGCCATTCGTATTCATGTGCCCAACGTTAGCCCCAACAGAAACTGCACATTTTCAAAAATCTTTTCGCCATTTCTTCTATCTCTGCTGTGATCGATAGCGTTGAGCTGCACATTTTATTGAAGAATTTGTCCTCTCTTTTTACAAAACAAGATCTCTCCCTCCCCCACTTCTCTCTCTCCCTTTTATTTTTTTTCACTTTTTAAAATTTTTTTAAATTAAATTATTATCTGTGTACATATTTTAACATTGCCCCTCCTCCCATACATACCCTCCCTCCCCAGAGTTTTATGTCTCTCTCCCTTTTAAAGTGTTTGTTTGAGCATGACTATAACCTTTATACACCTTTATACAGCTGTTGGCCTTAGTATCTTAACCTTAGTATCAGTGACGTGTCAATTCAGATCATTGTTCTTTCGTATGTGTTCTGTGCAACATCCCTGGCCTCTTCTTACTAAATGTCAGTAGCATCGCCTCCCCAAAATGTGGCTTTCAAAGATAGCTCCAGATACTGATGAATATTCTCTGGGGCTGGGGAGCAAAATCAGCCGTTTGAGAACCACTGGACTGAAGGAATGTCAGTGGCAGAAGGCAAGAGCCTGCAACTGGCTTGTTATGTTCTTACTTAACCACTAGAGGTCTCCCTACACCCTGTTATGGTTCTATTCTGGAAACTAGTACAGAGCTATGGAAATCAAATAGGTTCATGGTTATGCCTTGTTGTGCGTTGACAGCAAAAGGTTTGCAAGCTAAAACCTTTTGACAATCTCCAAATCTGCAGAAGCATTCCAATTAAAAATATTCCACTGTCAAAGAGGCGTGGCAGGGACCTATAACTCCCCTAGTCTGGGCTGTACATAGTGACTTCCTGTTAAAACTTCAGTATGGGCCGAAACCGGTTTGGCTCAGTGGTAGAGCGTCGATCTTCAGACTAAAAGGTCCCAAGTTCGATTCCGGTCAGGGGCATGTACGTTGGTTGCGGGCACATCCCCAGTAGGAGGTGTGCAAGAGGCAGCTGGTTGATGTTTCTCTCTCATCGACATTTCTAGCTCTCTTTCTCCCTTCCTCTCTGTAAAAAATCAATAAAATAAAAAAAACAAAAAAATAAAAATTAAAAAAAAAACACTTCTGTATGGAAGTAACCATGGTGGAGAAACCTAAGGTGACCTCAGCCAGGTGATTCAAGTCAACATCATCACTAATAAATCAAATAGATATAGCATGTACCTTTGATGTGATGTGATGAAAATGGCACCTTACCACGTGATCCTCCTCCTAAAACCACATAAACCCAGTCTAATCATGAGAAAAACATCAGACAAATTGCAATAGTGGGGCATTGTACAAACACCTGACCAGAACACCTCAAAACTGTCCAGGTCATTAAAAATAAGGAAAGTCTATCGGGTAGCTCAGTTAATGTTGTCCCTATATGCTAAGGTTGTGGGTTTGGTCCCCAGTCAGGGAACATATAAGAATCAACTAATCTATCTATATAAAAGGCTAAGTGTTTGTCTGTCCAACTGGTAGCTATGATGCACACTGACCACCAGGGGGAAGACACTCAGCACAGGAGCTGCCATGACACACATTGGCATCTGTAATAATAAAAGGGCAATATGCTAATTAGACCAGATGTCATTCCTGACGTCCTTCCTGATGAAGCCAGGTCTGGAGGGACATAGGCCCTGCCACCACCCCAGAGCAACACCCCACCAAATCACAGCCAAGGCTGCCAAGACCCCATGGTGCAAAATGCGGTCCACAGCCCAGCCCAGCCTGGAAATGGTCCCTGTAGGTGCCGGGTAATAACATCATGTAACAACGCCTGGCTTCCTCTCCCTAGCAACTAGCCTCCTCGGAGTTTCTTCAGTCAGGAACCCGACTTGCTTTATAGCCAGGTACAAACATTTTACAGTTTAACCAAATGTTTGTGAAGCATTTTCCTGTGCCTCATCTCATTTGATTGTCACAGAAGTCCTGAAGTAGATAGGTAGGAGACTCAGTAGAATCCTATTTTCTTTTCATTAGCAAAATGCGATAGCAATATTAAAATATTTCTTCTAATTAATTTCCTTTCAATGTGCATGAATCTGTGCACCAGGACACTAGTGAATGCATAAATAAGTGGAACAACAAATTGATGTGTGTGTTTTTTCCCCCCTCTCTAAAAAAAGAAAGTGAGTCAATTAACACTTTAAATGGTGAATTTTCTATGCTCCTAATTTCTGATCTAGATGAAATTATTTGGTGACTGTAATGAGAAATGCCGCCAGCACAAACCAGTGAAGCACCTCACCTATGCAGTAGCGTCAGGTACGAAAGGCAAAGATTGAGACTAAAGAAAACTTAATGGAATAAAGGAGCCCAACTACATTTAAAAAAAAAAAAATCCTTAGAGATTTATTCACAAGTCGGAAAATGTGGCATGATTACATAATGAGAATATCAACTGTTGTATCTCTTTGATGCCCCTTTGAAGGTGTGTCACTATAGTTTTCTATATTCAGGTGAGGAAAACTGAGTCTCAAAGAGGTAATACCGTATATGTACCTAAGATCTTAGAGCTAATAAGTGGCAGAACTAACATTCACATTCTTTCATCTGATTGTTAAACCCTTGCTGCTCATTCCTGTGTGATAGTCCTCCCTCCGTGTGACATGACAGCCGAGGTTATTGACTGTCACTGCCGAGTATGCAGTTATGTAATTTTAAAAGTTGCTGGACAAAAAACAGAAGTTCTGGTCCTCAGTGGGCTCAGGATACCAACTTCCTTACCAGAAAACTGCAGCTAATAATACCTGTCTCGCTTGCCTCACTGGGTTATTTTAAGAGTCAAAAGTAAGAATATGTGAGAAAATGTCTTGCCACCTGTGAAGCGTGGCATTGTATCCTTAACACCGTTATTCTGCAGTTTTTTGCAAATATGTCTGTGGGCTAATTGCAAAGGTGTGGAGATGCTTTAGGGGAACTTCAGACCAGAAGGCTTAGAAAGGAATTATGCCAGCTTCCAATCCTCTCTCTCTCTCTCTCTCTCTCTCTCTCTCTCTCTCCCACCTCCCCTCTCTTTCTTTTTAAGAGAACTCTGCCGGTATTTATTTATTCATTCATTTGTTTGTTTTTAAATATATTTTTATTTATTTCAGAGAGGAAGGTAGAGGGATAGAAAGATAGAAACATCAATGATGAGAGAGAATCATTGCTTGGCTGCGTCCTGCACGCCCCCAACTGGGGACCTAACCCGCAACCCGGGCATGTGCCCTTGACCAGAATTAAACCTGGGACCCTTCAGGCGCTGGCCGACGCTCTGACCACTGAGCCAAACCAGCGAGGGCCCAATCCTCTTTTAACATGATCCTAAGTCTGTGGTCTTCATTGCGACTGCACATAGAACCTGGGGAGCTTTTAAAAGGCATCCGTGCCCAGTTTCCACCCCAGACCAATTACATCACAATAGGTAGGAGAGGGAACACGGGCATCGCTACTTTTAAAAAGCTCTCCAGATGATTCTAATCTGCAACTAAAGCTGAGAACTGCCTTCCTCATTGATCTGAGGTCAGCCCAGTTCCCTGGGGCCCGTCATCCCCTTCCTGCATGGCCTGCTCCTCACTCCCAGAAATTGCTGGAGTTGGAGTATTGCCTTCAGGCATTGAGGCTAAAATAAAAGTTTGGCCATCCAACCTGCTAGGACAGCTGACGAAATTGTCCCTGACTAAAGAAAATGGGTCTGTTTCAGTTTTATTCGAAGAAGGAACAGCGCAGGCACAGGAGGGAGAATGCCAAAGAGGCCGGCTATGCAGTTACTCAGCATTCAGCCGCGGTAGTAAGCCAGGTGGCAGACCCCGAACCTCTGCAAACACGGCTCTGCAGGTCGGTTCATCAGTGTCGTCTGAAGAGCCTTTGTTGAGAGCCTGAGCCTTGGTGCCTGGCAGACCAAAGCAACAATCAGCTAACGTGTTGGTGAGTTAACACTGTTCAAAAATGGAGGCCCTGGCCCTGGCCCTGCCGGCGTGGCTCAGTTGGTTGGGCATTGTCCAGAAAGGTTGTTGGTTTGATTCCCGGTGTGGGCACCTACCCGGGTTGCTGGCTCGATCTCCAGTAGGGGTATGCAGGAGGCAGCCCATCGATGTGTCTCTCTCCTGCCCTCTCCCTTCCTCTCTCTAAAAATCAGTAAAGTACTGTTTAAAAACAAAACAAACCTGAGGCCATAGAAGAAATAGCTGTTGAGCAAGAATAACATTCGGTGTGCTGCAGAATTATTACAACTTGGAACTATAAATTCTCTTATTTTAGAAACAAGGCCCAGGTTTCGATCTGTCTTACTTCTCAGGGGGAAGAATTTGGGTTACAGCACTGGGAGGAGAGCGTGCCAGCACGGAGTCATCTGGGGAAACGGAGCGTGTCTGTCCTCTGGGCTCTTGGCATCACTTTGACAAGGCCAGGACCTCATTTTGTCATAATGCTCAGAGGTGAGGCGTCTCTTGGGGATGGACCGACATTAGCCAAGCTCCCAAGAGTCCAGTACTGGATTATGCAATGACCAGACCTTGGACGGCACATTTTCTACCTGTGAGAAAGGTAACAACGTGGGAAGCCACATTGGAATCATCCATTCTCCTTGAACATCAAGAACATAATTAAGAAATGCGTTGGGTAATCTTAAAAGATGGTATCATCGAACTACAGTAGGCTCAGTCAGCCTCCCCGTGGGTGTGAGCAGTTAAGCAGAATGAAACACCCCAGACTCTGGGGCACCTTCTGTCTAGACCATGTGGGAGTGTCACTGACAAATTCTTGCTCTTCAGGGGTCACTTTTTCAAACCAGGGGTCTCCAAGCTTTTCTGATTGTATGTGACTAACAGCAAAAAAATTTACAAATCAATTTTTCAAGTCATTTATGGATATTTTTTGATACCACCTTCTTGTCAGATCTGACAAATTACCAATTTACCTTACTATCAACCATATAAGAGTGGCTATTTTTAAAAATATGTTTTTATTGATTTCAGTGAGGAAGGGGGAGAGAGAAACATCAATGATGAGAGAGAGTAATTGCATTGATTGGCTGCCTCCTGCATGCCTTATACTGAGGATTCAGCCCAAAACCGGGTATGTGCCCTAACTTGGAATTGATGGGTCAACACACAACCACTGAGCCACATGAGCCTGGCAAGTATGGCTATTTCTTTTTTCTTTTAAAATATATTTTATTGATTTTTTTACAAAGAGGAAGGGAGAAGGATAGAAAGCTAGAAACATTGATGAGAGAGAAATATTGAGCAGCTGCCTCCTGCACACCCCCTAATGGGGATGTGCCCGCAACCAATGTACATGCCCTTGACCAGAATCGAACCTGGGATCCTTCAGTCCACAGACCGATGCTCTATCCACTGAGCCAAACCGGTTTCAGCAAGTATGGCTGTTTCTTTACATCTCCAACATGATGTCATTGAGCGTATTACTACTTGCCAATCTAAGATTAAAATAGCACCTCATTGCCAAAACCGGATTGGCTCAGTAGTAGAGCGTTGGTCTGCAGACTGAAAGGTTCCGGGTTCGATTCTGGTCAAGGGCATGTACCTTGGTTGCGAGCACATCCCCGGAGGGGGTGTGCAAGAGGCAGCTGGTCGATGTTTCTCTCTCATCGACATTTCTAGCTCTCTATCCCTCTCCCTTCCTCTCTGTAAAAAAAATCAATAAAATATATATTTTTAAAAATAAAATAAAATAGCACCTCATTATAATTTTAATTTACATTTTATTTCCTGTAAGTATGGTAAACTTTTAAATATATTTTACAAGTTATTTCTCTTTACAATGAATTGTTACTTCATATCCTTTGCCTTTTTTAAAAATTATTTTTATTGACTTCAGAGAGGAAGGGAGAGGGAGAGATAGACACATCAATGATGAGAGAGAATTACCCATCGGCTACTTTCTGCCTGCCCCCCCACCCCCCACTGGGGACGGAGCCTGAAACCAGGGCATGTGCCTTTGATCAGAGTTGAACCCAGGATCCTTCAGTCCCCAAGCCAACGCTCTATCCACTGAGCCAAGCTGGCTAGGGTTTTTTTGCCTTTAGGACAATTAGCCCTTTGTCTGTCATGTGTGCTTCAAATACATTCTTTTCACAGTTTGAGACATAGTTTTAATCCTAGCTCTACTACTTACTAGCTGTGTGACCTTGAGAAAATTAGTGAACCTCTCTGTGCCTACGTTTACTTGTCTGTAGCAGGGATAATAATATAGTTCTCAATCCTATATTTGATAAGTAGATGTTTTAGATTCTAGAATATTTTCATACAAATACTGTTGTATGTTCATATAAAAACCTAGGAAGTATGAGCTGTTTCAAACATTAATATTCCTATAAGAAACATATGAATATACTGAGTGGGATTAATGATACCTATGAATGACATCGTGTCAGTTTAAGTTTGCCATCAAATGAGTTGCATCCAACGTTTTTGTTTGTTTTTTTTGTTTTGTTTTTGTTTTCATTAAGTGGAGTATAGGAAAAGCTATGGTTTATTGCATCGGGTTGTCGAAGAGGGACATCCTAGTGATATTGTAGCTGACTGTTTAAATAGTGAGACTAGCCCACATGGGAAGAAGGATTGAAAAGGTAAAGATACTCCATGAGAGTACTTTTAGTAGCTTGTGCAAATAAAAGAAATATCACAGAATCCTGACAAATATATTCTACCCTGCCTATCACAATGATTGAACACCGCTGCCTGTAATTGTTCCATGTGGGCTCTCTCAGGCTTGTTTTTGATGGTCAGAGCTTTTTAGATTTTGTGCCAGTGGTTAAGTGTGTGCACCTGTGGTATCCTCTCGTAGGTTGTGAATAGTGGATTACATTACGCCACATGTGGAAAGCGGCTATAGCAGCTCTTAGAACAGAAAGCACCAAGTAAATATTCTTGTTCTTGTTTTTAAGATGTGATTGCTGGGCCCTTACAATTCTTATTTGTGGGCCTTTAGCTTGGCTTTGTGGGGTGGCTTGGCGTTGAATAAGTTTCCTTGTAAAGGCGATGGGGATATTTAGAGAGGAGAGAAGCATTTCTCTTTGATGGAATGGACCCTGTAGAAGAAAGAATCCTTGGCCTTTGAAGCTAGAAAAATCAGGGTTCAGCTTCCATCCAATCAGCTTCTTTTAAAAAGGCGGGGGTGGGGGGTGGGGGCTGGGGGGAGGAGGGGTGCGGCGGCGGGGGGGGGGGGGATAACCTATCTTGCAGGTTGCTTTGAGGATTAACTATAACTAGATAGGATGAGACTGCTCTGTATACAGTATATGCTCAATAAATGATAGCAGCTGTTTTGTCAGGGGAATTTCCGGAGGGCTGAGGTCCAACCTTTGCAGTCTGAAAAGCATATAATCAGCCACCACTTTGACGACTGAAAACGAGGGACTTGGACAAGGATCAGAGGAAGCATTTATTTTGCCAAAAGAAACAAAGCACCGTCACCACGATCCGTCTGCGAGGAGGCCCCAGACCCTCCTTTGTGACATGATGTCATGGGGCCTTACTTATGGGCAGAGGTGGGGGGAGGGCCCAGGGAGGTCTGCCAGGAGCAGCCCCCTCCCCCCTACAGGGGCCGAGGGGACCGCATCCCCATCCCCATCCGCGGGTGGTAAGGTGAGCCAGCAGCCTTTAGCCTGCAGGACATTTCCATGGCCCTGTGATTTTAAGATACAGCTTGCTCCTTTTATTACCGAATATCCCCAAGCTTTAGATTGAACTTCTCAGACTTCAAAGTCAGACTGCTATCTCTTGATCCGTATACCCTGAGGCTAGACCCTATCCGTTTCTGCTTAAATCCCTTCTGAATTCAACGGAGATATAAACCTGTGAGGGAGTGCCTCCCGCATGCCAGGTGCTGAAAATACAAAGATGATCTGATAAGTTTCCATTCCAGGAGGGACTGGCGGGGGAGGAAGGATCGCTAACTCTTATTAGGGAGTGCCCAGTGTTGAGTGATGTGGCAGCGCTATGAATAAAGTGTTGTGGAAGGTACCGAGGAGAGAAAAATTGTCTAGGGGGGTTAGGGGAAAATCCTCCACAGAAGCACCATTTGATCTGATCTTCTGACTGAGTCATCCAGCAGAAGGCTTTGAGATGGAACCAGGAGAGGAAAAAGCAGAGATGGAGGGAAGTGGGGGGGGGGGGGGGAGAGGAGAACAGCACTCAGAGAGAAAGAAGCTGTAGGGACAAGGATGCGAGGCAGGAGACATATTCACCCACTGGTTCCGTTATTTATTCAACAAGCAGGTACTGGTTGAGTGCCAGGCAGTGGGGACACAACAGGAAACAGGACAAAGCCCCCGAGGCTCTCATAGAGTTTACGCTTTAGAGCAGGATGGGTCTGAAAACAAACAAATAAGCAAGGTGACTTCCAAGATCAATACCTGTTATGAAGAAAATAAGCTGGGAGAGGATATAGTGATAGAGAGTACCCTGGCATGTACGATTGGGTAATCAGGGAATGTTCTCTGGAAGAGGTGCTGGACCTGAAAACCAAGTGGCACCGAAACAGCCTTCTGAAGGCAAAGTGCCCCAGGTGGAGGGAACAGCAAAAGCAAAAAAAAAAAAAAAAAAAAAAAAAAAAGGCTACAGGGCTAGGCCTGGTGTATTTGAGGGACAGAAGGGCAGCCAGCTCGACTGGGAACAGCCTGAGCAAAGGAGTGCTGGGGGAAGACCACCGAGGGGCATCCTAAGGAGGTTGTTTTGGAGGAGTTCCATCTGGCTGCTGTGTGGAGAAAAGGTTGGAAGCAGGGAGGTGTTGCTTACTCTGGGCAAGAGATGCTGATGGCTCTGACCAGAGGGCAGCAGCAGAGACAGACAAATACATATATATATTTTAAATATATTTTTATTGATTTTTTTTTTTCAGAGAGGAAGGGAAAGCGATAGAGAGCTAGAAACGTCGATGAGAGAGAAACACCAACCAGCCGCCTCTTGCACAGCCCCCACCAGGGATGTGCCCGCAACCAACGTACATGCCCCTGACCGGAATCGAACCTAAGACCTTTCAGTCCGCAGACCGACGCTCTACCACTGAGCCAAACCGGTTTCGGCCAAATACATACATTTTGAAGTAGCGCTCACAGGACCAGCCGATGGATTGGAGTGGGGGTGAGGGAAAAAGAAGAGGTAACCATGTCACATGCTACCCCAGGTTGAATAAGATGAGCAGATAAACGTGACTTTGCTCCTTGTAGTAGTGATGTCCATGTGGCAACAGTGGGGACATGGGGTTGGAGAGAGAGGATGCTGGGAAAGAATGGCTGTAAGGACTTTGGGAATGAATGAATCTGGCATCCCACAGAGGACACAAGGGTTCGGAGCCACTGACAAAGCCAGGCTGATAACCTGTCTGTGAGGCCAGGTTCCTCTGAAAATGTTACTGCCAAGGGTTTTAAGAAAGAGGCCTGCCTCAGACTGGGGACCAGCAACCTGGGTATGTGGAATTGAACTCACCACCTTTTGCTGTGTGGAACAACACTCCAACCAATTGAGCCACACCAGCCAGGGCTGTTCATCTCCTTTTTGCCTTATAGGTAACTATCTGCCTGTTCTCACCCATTCTCCCTCAGCCTCTCTCCTCTCAGTAGATTATTCAGATGTATACTATCTTCCAGGTCAAGCAGGAAATTCTGCACTTAATGGGCCGCCCTGAGTAAATGTGTACTGAGATGCAATTAGAAGTGCTTGTTTTCAGAGGAAGAGAAAACACTTTTGCTACTTTGTTTCACCCAAGACTTTGTTTTACTCTCACTTAACAACTCGGGATGTTTGACTCTTTTGCCTGGGAGGGGACATTATCAGGCTTCTTAAATATTTTGTGTTGGCTGGCTGGCTAGTTCAATCCCACAGTCCCCTGCAATACCCACAGCAGGCCTGCAGGGGTCCTCAGCTCTCTCTCTCAACCACTACACCAGGCATGTCCTCTTTAGCTAACATTATCTTTTATTTAAACAGAAACAGTAGCCACCAATCTTGTTACATAACATACCAATATCCTAGGGTGTTAAACTAATGTAATATCTACTGTTAGGGAGTGGTAATCTGTCAACACAGATATTCACTAGGAGAATATTTTGGAAACATTGTAATAGGTTTGACTTTCTGGCCTTACTTAGAATTTTGGAGCCAGAGGGAACTTTAGAGATCATCCGATTTCATTCTGCCTTTTATATTTAGAAAAACAGGCCCACAAGAGGTGGCCCAAAGGCTAGCAATCAAACTTTTGATAATCCAAAGAATCCATCACACCTTCTTAGATTAAGTGTTAAACCCTTCTTTTTTTCTTATCTCAAAAGCCTTATTTTCTAAGATTTTCAAATTTTGTCCATTGTGAATAGTGACATAGTGCTCCTGCTTTTACTGACAGTGCACATTTGAGACTGATAAACATGTACAATACTGATGTATTTAGGGTAGCTTTGTTGTCTTTATTTATTTACTAGCATTAGGACTGGGTTCACACCCAACCATGCAACTTATATATTAACTGAATACAATTTGAATGCAACGCATATTAACTGAATCAAATTATTTTAAACCCAGCTGGGTGGAGTTATGGGTGAGGGGACCCACCCCCCTACCATTCTCATTTCTGGTCTCCGGGGAATTGCAGAAACCTCAGTGGCCAAGTGAAAAGGCTGGGCTGCTCTCTTCCCCTGACCCCTGCCAGCATTCTTTTCCAAACTGACCTGTTTTCCTGCTGGGAGACTGCCCCACTCCACCCACCTGGTGCCTCCCAGAATTTCCTGACTGCCCTGGGCTTATTTTTTAACCTTCTGTTCCTTGAAAAGCACCACCCCACTGACCCAGAATGTGGGCTCCTCCCCCTCTGGTCACTGACCCACCCACTCTCCCCGGGGTTACCATCCCGGTCTCTTTCTCAAAGTCTTGGAAAATCAGCAGCAGTAGGCGGATATATGAGCGCCAACCAATTTCCCTAAAGGCTCTTTCCTACTTTGAGCTCACCGAAATGGCTTGCTTCTGAGTAGGGCCTGGTTGGCACTCTCTTATTCAACAGCCCCAGGGTCTGAGGGGCCTCCTCAGTTACCGTGGGCTCTGGGTCAGGGATGGCTAAGGTGTAAGCAGAGTTCCCATCTTTGGGCCTCTAAGCAGAAGCACTATAAAACCTCCCTTCTCCCTACCCCAGGTTCTGGGAATCCCAGTTTTGATCTGGGGACAAATCCCAAACCCAAATAAAAGATCTCCTCCTCCCAGGCGCTGAGAGCCCTCCCATTCTCATCACCCTTTCTCTCCGCTCCTCCGGCTAGCCGCCCCGGGGAGCCGAGTACAGCTGGCCTGAGCCTTGCGGGGGCCAGACCCGTGCAGCACAACCCTCCCCGCACCCAAGCCCCGCCAGGGCAGCGGGGTGGGGGGTGGGAGGCAGGGGAAGCGGGGGGCGGAGTTCCGTCCTTTCCTGATTGGCTCGGGGTGGGTGGCTGCGGCCGCGCCGAGCCAACCCGCGGCGTGTTGCTATGTGCCGAGCTGAGGGGATAGGCGCGGGGGCGCGTCCGTCATAGGGCAGCCCCCAGCCCCGACCCGGAGGGATGCAGAGTGGCGGCGGCGGCGGCGGCGGAGACTGTGGCTTTAAGAGAGCGCCCGGAGCCCGGGATCCGGCCGGGCGGTCCTTCGCTGCGGCGCATCCCCGCGGAGCCGAGCCTGGCGCGGGCCGGACGGTGCAGCTTGCAGCCGGGTAAGCGCGTCGGGAGCGCGGCGCAGGCCGAGCGCGCGTGGGCACGGGGCGCGCTGACAGCGGGAGCGCCGGGCACCCAGCGCCGGGCACCGGCCCCGCGGCCCCTCTGGGGCCCCGTCTGGCGGAGCGCGGCGCCCCCTGCCCCGCACGGCCGGGTCGGACTCGGGCGCGGGGTCTCCGCGGGGGCCGCGGGCGCAGGGGGCGGGGAGCTGGCTGCCGGGCCACGTGACCGGTTTGTTTACAAACACTGGCGGGCCCGCGGCGGGCGCCGAGGCGGCGCGGGGTCCTCGGGCCCGGGTCCAGACCGTGTTCGGCGAGCTGGGCATGTCCGGGGCGGCGATTGGGCCGAGGGGACCCGGAGACCCGACCGCTGCTTCTTTCTCAGCGTAAGTTCCGTGGGTTCGGACTCCCGTGGGGGCCAGGGCGGGGGCTTTGGGCATCTCTGTCCCGGGCGAAGCTCCAGACTGCCAGCTGCAGACTCTGGGTGTTGGGAGCGCCGTCCTCGGGGACCCCGCCTTTGGGAGAATGGCCGCTTCAAAACTCCCGGGAGGGAGCGAGCGCCGCGCCGAGGTGACCGCAGCCGAGTTCCTGCTCGGCCGCTTCCCGGCGCCTCCCCAGTGCCCTTGCCAAAGGGGGTGGGCGCGAGTTCGCTCCTGCCCGAGGGAATGGAGGGGCCTCTACAGCGGCTACCGCCCGGGAACCTCCTGCTTTTTAAGTTCACCCTCCGTGGCCGCTGACCTCTCCTGGGTGTCTTCACCCAAGTGGTGGCTTTTCTCCGGTTGGGGGTTGGGGGAACCACCTGTTCTTTTGGACCCAGCCCAGGAGCCTGCCACCTCCGACTTCCCTCTCAGTTTACAATTGTTTCTAAAGGCGAGTGAGCGAGTGTCCTGTTTTCCTGGGCTCTGCACGGGCTGCTGTGAATGGCACGTGGAAGTGCTTCAGGGCTCTGCTGGAGGGGGAGGGGGCTGCTTTCTGGCCTGCTGTTGGATTTGCACTTGTGGAGATTTAAGGCTTTTGGAAGCGATCCCTTGCTTCGTGAGTCTGAAAGCTAACAAGACAGCTAGCTACTCGTCCTCGTTCCTTACCTGGCCTCCCTTTTTCTTCTCTTCAGATCCAGCAAGATATATGCACGATGGGGCTCCCCGTGCTGGAGCAGTGGGCAAAAAGGGGAACTGCTACCCTGTACCCCACTTGCTCACGGGGCATCCGTGGTGCAAGGAACCTGGGGTAGGGATGGGGGTTGAGAAGAAGTTGAGCGATTTGCCCAAGATAAACATGTCACTGGCTTGGGTGGGACTTGACCTCACATGCTTGATGTAAGTGCTCTTGATTTTGAGAACTTGACCTTGTGATCAGTAGGATTGGATTCAACCTTCTTTCTGGCTTTCCTTTGACCTAATCACGGCCACAGGACTTGCAGATGTGGGCTGAACCTGACCGGGACTCCTGCCCATCGCTCCCCTCATTGCCTTAGCTGCACTTCACGCCGAGGCTGAGGCTGCATCTTGCCCTGGTGAGGACTATGTTGATCCTTCTGCACGGTGATGTGAGTGGCTACAAGTTTTGTTCTTATCAAGGACAGGTCCAACCCGAGTTGCGCAAACTTCCCGTTGACACTGTCCCTTGTCCCAGCTCCGCGATCAGGGTGTCGGGTTGGAGTGGAAAGGGGCCTTGGGCTCATCCCACTCCTCGTTCGGTTTGGCCTTGTCAGTTTAAGATTTGATAACAGCATTTCTGGGATCTGCCTTGATTGACAACTTGCACGAAAGTCAGGCTTGGAGTTAGCGGTGGAAAATAGAAAATTAAACACCATACACAAGAAAACTTTTCCATCTAGGGGCGGGGTTTTCAAACTTTGGGATCCACAGTAAAGAATACATTTCACATCACTACATCCCGGAGCTATGAAACAATTGCCCTTACGACCTGCAGTATGCTCTACTTATAATTAAAACAAACAAACAAAAACAAACCACACACACACACACACACACACACAAAACTACTGGCCATGACCCATTAATTTGATTTCTTGACCAAATAGCTCTAGGCCCCCCCAGTTTCAGAAACATTGCTCTAGGGCGGAGGTTTTTAAACTTGATGTGCATCAAGATGACCTTGGCCATGTTTAAAAATGCAGCTTGTCAGTCCACTCCGGTGGTGTTTATTCTCAGCGGGGCACATTTTTCATAAGTGGGCCAGGAGGTTGCGATGCAGGTGGCTGATAAGAAACTCTGACCTCGTGGGACTGGGGGCAGTGAACAATGAAAGGCATTAACTTAGGTATGATGTGCAAACGCCTGGCTCAGAAATGTGACCCACGCTCTGCAAACCTTAGTCTCTCCTCTGCCTGTGTCAGTAGGCTGTAGTGTTGTTTGCTTTCAGCTGCCATGAAACTTGGCCGTAAGAGGAGAGATAGACACCCCTTCCCTTCTCGCCCCACCCCACCCCATTTGAGGGCTGCTGTTCTCTGTTCTGTGCTACTGTTTTTAGATGCCTGGGGTTGGGATCAGGAGTAGTTCGGAGGACTTAGCTACGCTATTTACACATTGTGTTAAAAACCATCACTGTTTTAATGATTTTTAATGGCTTTTGAGTTATCAACACAGTCATTGTGCCTGGGATGGTAACAAACGGCCAGCAGAAGAGGTTGATTTTGTTTAATGTCTGGGTATTCCAGGCTCTGTGGTCTGGGGGAAGTGCAGGCTGAGGGTTTTGTTTTGTTTGGAGGTGGGGGTGGGGGTAGTGTCACAGGTTTGTCTGTCGGCAGTTGTTCATAAGAGGCACAGTTCCCCACCTCCTTGCCTTCCTTGGACTTGGTCCTTTCTTGTGGTGACAGCTCGGGCTCCTGTCTGTATGTGGATTTGTTAGTCATCCAGTTTCTAATGCTGTTACCTCTATCTCTGCCTTCGAGCACAAACATACACAGATCTGATGCCTTCACATGTTGGGTGTTTCCCTCTTAGTTCCAAACATGTTGGTTAAAGAAATTTCCTTAACTTAAAGCTGCCGTTTAGCTTCAAAAAGGACTCTACATTATCCAAATTTAAATTCAACTGTGGTCCTTCCTGCCAAAGGTATGCCTTATATGGGGCTACTCACTGTAGGATTGTTGACATTAATGATGCTCCCTTTTGGTCAAGCAGGCCACACTGAGGCTGTTTTGAGCCAGTGGAAAAAGGAAAGCAGCAAACGGATGGCAATGGGTAGGATATCCCAGGCGAGGAAAAGCAGAGGGCAGAGGTGTTCAGGTGCCGTTCAAATGGAGGATCAGGATGAATTTCCTTTCTACATGATCTTGTCACTTCCCGAGGATCTGTGGACCAAAGCACTGGATGCTCTGAAAACTGCATTCTTGCCGAAGCCCGTTTGGCTCAGTGATAGAGCGTCGGTCTGCGGACTGAAAGGTCCCAGGTTCGATTCCAGTCAAGGGCATGTACTTTGGTTGCGGGCACATCCTCGGTAGGGAGTGTGCAAGAGGCAGCTGGTCGATGTTTCTCTCTCATTGAACTTTCTAGCTCTCTTATCTCTCTCCCTTCCTCTGTGTAAAAAATCAATAAAATATATTTTTAAAAAAATGCATTCTTAGCATGAAGTGAATATTAAGCTCTGGAAAAAGAAGATTCTTTTGAACTTGCGCCTTCCGTGATGGAAAGCTAGGGCCTGCAGGCTAACGGTATAGTTTTGTTAGAGTTGATAGTTTTCAGTGATATCATCCTTAACAAAATAAAAGGTGGTGGTACTTGACTTCCATCCTAAAGAACCAAACTTACCTGAATTTCACTTGGGAGCAGTGAATGTGACCTTGGGAGGTGGGGAGGTAAAAGTAAACTGGATTATGCTCCTCCCTGTTTACCATTTTTCAATCATAATCCCACTGCTCTCTCTGAGGCCCTCCTCTCTTCCCGAACTTCTTCCTTGTCTCCTACCAGCCCTCACCGGATCCATTCCGCCTCCCTGGGACCCAGCTGCAGGTGGCTTGTTTCTGTCACAGGGCCTTTCCTCCTGGCAGTTCCTCTTCCAGAATGCCTTTCCTCCACCTTTCTGCGGGATCGGCTCCTCTCCCTTGGGTCTCAGAGAGCCCTGCCTGACCAGTTATCTAGAACAGCTCCTCTCCTCCCTGTCCTTCAGCCTTTCTTAAGCCCCTTTACTTAATTTTTTTCCAAAGACCTTTAACACCATCTGGAAATGCCTTGTCTACTGGAGGGCCACATTGGAAGCTCCAGAGCTGCTCTGCCTTGCTCACTGCTGACAGTGCCTGGTGTGGAGTAGCACTGGCTAAACTATCTATGTTGTTGGAGTGAATGAATGAATGAATCAATGACATAAGAGCCAAGGCTAAGTCTCCAAGAGTAGGAAATAGTACTTTATTTTCAAGAGAAGAAGAGATAAGACAACACAAGCATTTTGACCAGTAACGACATTTCATTAATGCTAGGAGGCATTGTAAGTAGGGGTTAAGAAGCCTGGGCTTTGGAACCAGAAAAATCTGAATAATTATCACTGTGATCTTGGGCAATTTGCTAAACTTCTCTAAAGCTCTGTCCCTTATTTGTAAAATGGGACTAGTAATAGTTGCTATCACACAGGCTTGAGGGGAGGATTAAATGAGAGAATGCACGGAAACCAGATGCTGAGCCTGAGCGCTTGGTCTTAGCTATTCGTGAACACGCTGATGTTAATGGGTAGAGTCTCCCTCTCTGACTGGCAGGGATCCCCAAAACCTTGATTTGAGAATGGGCAGTAAGAGGTAAAAACTACTAAATTATCCACATAAGAACGCATCAACCTAAGAGGTTATTTGAGCCAATCTAAGGAAGATTGCTTGAAGGTGGGAGAAAGCAAGGCTGGGGTTGGATTACAGGGCAGTTAACAAGATTATGTGCCCTCTTGAGGGTGGTTATTTCAAAGGTATGTTGACCGAGATGCTCAACAATGGGGACAGGGTTTGTTTAAGGCAAACGCAAACCTTTTACTAAAAATGTTATCTGTCGGAGGTGTGACAGCCCACCAGAAACTGTTAGGAATGTAAGATGAGGTCACCCCATGAGGTTACTTTTCGGAGAACCCCTTTTTTCATCCGTAAACTTCTTAACGTGTAAGTGAAGACAGTGTCACTTGGATCTTTCAGAACTGGAACGGAATTTAGAAATGCATCACTGTAAATAAATACCCATATGGAAGAAGTAATTTTCATAGAAGTTTTTGGAAGGAAATGTCTTACTTGTTCTTTTATCCTTGGATTAAGGTGGGGCAACTGAAAGCTGTTTACTGGGGCCATTGATTTCCCCCCCACCCTTGTTTTCACCTCATTGAGGTGTCCTGCTCTTTGTTTTTTTTGGAGGGACACTGTCTGAAGTAGCTGTGTATACCATGATACTCCATTTCTTATAAGGGTTTATATTGTTGATAACTAAAGCTGCAACTATAAAAAGTTAATGGAGCCGAAACCGGTTTGGCTCAATGGATAGATCGTCGGCCTGCAGACTGAAGGGTCCCAGGTTCGATTCTGGCCAAGGGTTGTGAGCACATCCCCAGAGGGGGTGTGCAGGAGTCAGCTAATCGATGTTTCTAACTCTATCCCTCTCCCTTCCTCTCTGTAAAAAATCAATAAAATTTATTTAAAAATTTTTTTTTAAATAAAAAAAAGTTAATGGAGAAATTACTTCCAGAATCAAGTTCTCTGAAAAGCTTTGTCTCGTCCCAGGAACTGTTATGATTTTTCTTTAGACAGTTGGAAATTTACAGCTGATCACACGGTTCTCTTTTTTGCTTTGGCTGCCAGGAAGCACAAAGCCAAATTTGTGCTTGAATTTAGTAATCATAGGGCCCTGCATCCTAACTTTTTCTGATGTGAAACTTGTAATTTTTATTTTCTTTAACTTCAAGTTAATGACTTATAACTTTTTATTAGTTAGGTATGTACTGGATTGGGCATTAACACCTATTTTATGTATTACGTTGCAGAGATATAAACGCTGAGGCTCAAGCTGGGAAAAGGGCTTACTTAAGACACAGAGCTAATTAGGGCAGAGCACAGACTATAAACCATCCCTTTTGTTTACTAGGCCCAGGGCTCTTCCTCCTCCTGTACATTCTGGGAAAACACCAGCTCCTGACTAAAACCCTAATAGCCCAGAATGTCTCAACACCAGGCAAAGCCTGCCTCCTCTCCGATAGGGCAAAGGAGCATT
Source organism: Pipistrellus nathusii (assembly GCA_963693515.1). NCBI lineage: Eukaryota > Metazoa > Chordata > Mammalia > Chiroptera > Vespertilionidae > Pipistrellus > Pipistrellus nathusii. The sequence goes on along the minus strand of OY882873.1, from coordinate 29,399,436 downwards.
CTGCCACGGAGGTGCCACTGTGCCACCCACATTCCCATTTCCTGGTTGAGTCAGCAACATCGTGTGCCCGCCCGCCTCCTGAGCTCCAGGCCCGCCAGCCTCCCCTGAGGTCTGGAGAATGTGGTGTGTCCAGATCTGAAACTAGATTGCCAGCTCAGAGTGAAGACACCCTCTGGTGTCTGGCGCTCTGTTTGTTGATCTCCAGGAAGGAAAGCTTGATGTTCAGGTGGCCAGTGGGTGCCCCCGAGCCTCAGAGAGTTTTCTGGGTGCCAGCCGTGGCTGCGTTTGGTTGGACTGAAGAAGAGTGCTTTCATTTGATCTGATACTAAATTTAGTTATAGGAAACACTAATTTTGTTTTCTTTTCCCATGGTGCTCTGGTTGGGAGGACCTGGGGCAAGAGGGCGCAGACTTGGAAGGCATCCTGCTGGATTTCTATTTTGAATGAGAGAAGAGAACCTCTGGCCTGGGGCTGAAGCTCAACCTTGGGCTTTGTTTTATTTTGCCGGGTGTTAATCATTGAGCAGATAGAAGACCTTGGGGAGATAAGGATGAGTTAAACACGGCCTCTGTACCCAAGAGCAATGAAGGCAGATGTATTAGTAACGATAGAGTACCAAACCAGGTAGACTTTAAATTCATCACAGAGATACAGAGAAAAGGGGAGGCGTGCTGAAGACGAGGCGGTGAAGAATAAAGAGGACTTCCATGTAGAAACACTGCAGTGGGTGCAGAGCCACAGAGGTGCGATCAGAAGAGGCAGCGGGTGGGGCATGCGCAGCAGGCACAGGAGCTGTGGAAAGGAGACAGCTGGGATATTGCCACCGTTTAGAACACCTCCGTGGAGGTGACCCGCGGCTTCCATTCACAGTGGCACTCTTGAGCGTGCAGCCTGTGAACAATGGTTGGTTGACACAGATAATGCTTAGGCTTCCTCAGGGCCCTTCCATCCTGGCCGCCATGGAGAACTCCCAGCCCAACCCAAAGATGGATGCGGTCAGAATGCTCAGGATGAGGACTCTTAACAAAAGCAGGCGTTTAACAATCCCAAGAAACCGCTCCCAGGTTTCTCCAGTGCAGCCATCCCACACGTGTCTGAGGTCTGGAAATCTCTAAGGCAGTCGCTCTTCCTGGCAGTAACCAGCGCCTAATTAATATCTCTGACCTTCGGCCTCCTTTCTCACTTCCCCTTCTTTTGTTTGTATGTATGACTCCTGCGCGTGTCAACCATTCTTGTACCTCTCCAGTCCCTGTCTGTTGAAAGGATCCCTCCCAAAATTGATCCACTACCCAATGGACCACCAGGTAGCAATGAATTCTCTCTCAGTATTTACTGCTTTAAAGGCATAAACACGTACTGCGTAAACACCAATAGGGCTGCTTCTGGTCCGTTTTGCTTCTGTGATTCTGAACTTGTTTCCTTCAGGGTTTGAGGCAAGACGTGCCCCACACATGACTGCAGCCTCCAAGCCAAACAGCCCATTAGCAGGAAGATACTGAAAACGAGCTTTTCTTGTGGCCTAATCTCTTGATTCACCTTCTGGTTCAGGTTATTCCCTACCCTCGTTTGTTTTCTCGGGTTTCTGTAATTGAAAGTTGTAGCATTGCGCCAACCCTGAGAGTCTGAAATGTTTTAGAGAGAACTTAACATCGTTGTCTTGCGTTATAATTACTCGATTTCGGCTCTCCCTCTGGGAGATGCTCTGCTTAGTGCCCTAGGAAGCTCAGGAACCTAGGAGGCACACATCCAGGCCTGGCTCTGGCCTGTCTAAGCTGAAGAATCCATGAGGGCTGGGAGGGGGAGGGCCCAGGATTCAAATGCTGGTTCTGGTACTTTCCAACGGGTCACCTTCATAAGGCCTGCCTCCCCGGGTTGTTGTGAAGATTAACCCAGAAAATACATACCTAGGGCCCCCTCCCGGGCCCACAATAGGAAATGAAGAAATTGTCCTGGAGGCTAACTGACTGGTTGCTGCAGAGCCTCAGGTGACTCCTCCCTGCCTCCTCCCCACACTCCCACCTCTTCCACCAAGGCCATTTGCAGCTCTCGCTGCCAGCCAGCCAGCCAGCCTTTGGGCTGGGGATGAGGGATGATTAACTGGTCCTGGCCTCCGGCCAGCCATGGCTCACAATCTACTAGTAGGAAGGCTGACCCATCAGCAACCAGCTTGTGGAGGTTTCTCCAACGCTAGGGAAAGGCCGTGTTGGCACAGGGCACGTCCCCCCTTGGTGTGCCAGGCGTGGAAGAGAAAAGAGGCTGTAATTTTTCTAAAGCCGACCTGCCGTTCCCATAACAGGAGGAATCCACCCCCTCTTCCTCCTGACTCCGTTTCCTTTCCTTTAAGATATGGCAACACTAGGTGACCGTTTAATCCTTAGAACAAAATATGTCCCTCTTTGTCCTCGTGAAGGCCAGGACTTGAGACCTACAGGTCTTTCTTTGGCAAGTGCCTCTGCCCTTTCTTTCTCATGAGTTTTAAGTTTAATTTCCAAATTCCAGTTGTGGAGAGGCAGGGAAGGGAGCCCAGCCACAGATGTCAGAGTCTAGAGTTTTGGATTTATTTGATTTGGGAGATTCAAGTGGGGGAGCCAGAGCATGCTGACAGCTGAACAATGAAGTTGTATTGACAGATTCGGGGATGGATGGGTTGTAACTAATTGGGGCTCCAGCTGTGAAAGAGGAATCAGGGCCACACAGCACCCATAGTCCAAAGGACATCTGTCTATTTAGTAAATAATAGTTGATATTATTAGTGTGTGAGACACAGATGACAATCAAATAGTGACTCGAATAAAAACACCATCACTGTGAAAAGCGCTCTGCGTGTGGAATAGGGGGCCTGACTTACGGGCGTGGAGGGAGCTCTGAGAGGGCTCTCTAGCCGGGGAGCTTCTGAAGACGGGCCACGTGTCTTGCCCTACTTTCGGCGATGTCTCCTTGATGCATCTTCTCCACGGTTGTCTTAGATCTGGGGTGAGAAACCTTTTGCCTGCCAAGGGCCATTTGGATATTTACAATATCCTTCTCGGGTCACAAAATTATCAACTTAGAAATTAGCTTGCTAGCGATCAGACTTTCAAACCTCAGAGGGAAACTAGGGGAGGGTGGGGGTAAGGGGAAGAGATCAACCAAAGGACTTGTGTGCATGCATACAGGCCTAGCCAGTGGCCATGGACAATAGGGGGTGGGGGCATCTGTGGGGAGGGGTTTGGATGGGAATGGGGGGATGAGGACAATTATGTGATACCATAATCAATAAAAAATAAAAATGATTATATATATATGTGTGTATATATATATATATATATATTAGCCTGCTATATTTGGTCAATTACCCCTGATGCCTTGGCAGGGCCAGGCCAAATGATTTTATAGGCCCCTCCCCCTTTTTTTATAGGCCTTATATGGCCCTCGGGCTGGACATTTCCCACCCCTGTTTTGTTTTTGTTTTTTAATTATTTTTTTTTAAATACATATATTTCTTATTTCAGAGAGGAAGGGAGAAAAGGAGAGAAACATCAATGATAAAAGAGAATCATCAATCAGCTGCCTCCTGTTTATGCACACCCTGCAACCCAGGCATGTGCCCTGACCCGGAATCGAACTGTGGCCTCCTGGTTCATAGGTTGACGTGTAGCCACGGAGCCACACTGGTCTGGCATTCCCCACCCCCGTGTTATAGATCATAATTCACGGTGAGCTGTGTCTGGTCCCTCTGTGGGTGCCAGATCATGGAGAAAATGTATTTGTTTTGTTTTCACCAGGATTGTCATCTCAGAGCATGGCCAAATACAAAACAAAGGGCTGATGCTGAGGGAGGCAGTCCGGGGCTTGGGAGAAAAGGGCAGGTCTGGCCCTCTTTTACACGTGGAACAACGAGGCAAGCTTCGTGGTCCCCTTCTCGGCCTGAACTAAGCCTGACACTTCCTTTTCCCCTAACTCGGTCATTTAACACAGTAGCTCAGGCTGCCCTAGGGTTTTATGGGGACCACCCCAGGAGAAAGAAGGTTCCTGTGTTGACAGTCTTGAGGGTTTTTCTAGGGGTCCAGAAGCCACCCAGGTGATGCAAAGACGGTGCGAAGGGCCAGGGGAGGCGAAACGGGAAATGCCTCTGCCATCAGACAACAGCCAGCGAAGCCACCAGTGGTCCATATGGTGGGGTGGATGGGAGACACAGCACTGAGTCTCAGACTCCTGCCAGCCCACGTGAGTAGAGGTCACAAGAGTTTGCTGCCTTTTGAACTTAGTGGCATATAAACGGTGTGTGAATGTCCCAGTCATGTCCAGGATTAGATTGATTTTCCTAATGGATTTGAGAGGAAGAGGGAGGGGAAGGGAGAGAGAAACATCAATTTGCTGATTTACTTATTTATGCAGCCATTGGTTGCCTCCTGCATGTGCCCTGACCAGGATAGAATACACAGCCTTGGGAAGACACTCTAACCAACTGAGCTACGGCGAGGGCCAGAACTAGGTATGTTAAATGTCTTGCATAGGGGCAAAGTAAGTAAGGAGATTTAAAAAAATATCAGTGTTACAGGGCAGCCTGGTATTCAGTTGACACCAAGAATCTCCAGTGAGCTGGACACTAGGTAGGAGTCCTGGGCCAACCATGACTCTGGGGAGGGGTTGGGTACACTGAACTTATGACTTCAGTGAGTTCCCAGTCTGGAGTCCGACACGGGAACAATGTGATCAAGGGCCCGGGGGAGAAGGCGGCCACCAGACACTGTGCTTAGCGTCTCCCTTGAGCTAGTATTAAGGGGCGAGAGGCATCGACCAGCAGAGAAGCTAGGTTAAGGCGTTGCAGGAGGCTGAAACAACTTGAGAAAAGGCAGTGAGGGAGCTTGGTTTGCTGGGGAAACAGGTTTAGAGCGAGGTGGGAAGGTGATGAGAAGATAAGCCACCAGGTTCTTGGTGCCACCTGAGGTGTCGGGCTGGGTCCTGCAGGCTGCTGGGAAACCTGAGAGAGATGCGATCAGATTGTGTTGTATAAATAGAATTCTAGAATGGGCTGGCGAGGTAAGCGCTGAGTCAGGGAGCCCCGTCAGGAAGCTCTCCCCGCTGTTCAGGATGGGAGAGGACGGGGCTCACTCAGTGAGCACTGCCCCGGGGAGGGTGGCCGTCAGAGGCAGAGCCAGCCGTCCAGGGGACCGAGGAAGTATGACAAAGAAGGAAGAGAAGAAACTCAAGGTTGTTTTCTATTTGGGCAACTGGGCTTGCAGGAGGAAGGAATAGGATTGGGGTGAAGGTGGTAGGAGCCAAGGGAAGAAGAAAGATAGTGTAGTTGGGAGTGCCATCCGAGGTGCCAGACAGAGGCATCCTTTGGAAAGGGACCCAGGTTTCAGGAGCGGGAGGCAGAGGTTCAGAAGACTTGGGTGTGGGCGAGAACACAGTCATTCGCACAGGAGTGGGGGTGGGGGGAAGAGCACCTCCAAGGAGGAGGAGGATGGAAGAGGAGCAGCCAGGGAGCCGTGAGAGGGGCACCATGAGGCCCAGCAGGAGAGCTGTAGGGACAAGCAGCCCATGAGAGAGCTGAATAGTGTTCGCATTCAAACGTTTTAGTGTTTGGGCTTGGCACGCTGGATCTGCCCATATTTTTGTTACTCAAAAGCCTGGTTGTGATAAATGATATTCCTGGAGCAGTGCCAGAAGGCGCTGCAGCCCTTCCATTCCTCTGAGCGCCTGCATCGCCGGGTCCAGCCAGACCATCAGAAAGCCGCGCGCTCAGGCTGCCCTGACGTGACCCTGTCAGAGTCTGTTTTACTGCATTGGAGCCCTTTGGTGTTTGTTCTGATGTCTGTTTTCGTGGAGGGACAGTCTCGCCAGAGGGTTTACTTGGTGGGAACTTTTGGGGTACTTGTCCACGGGCTTACTCATTGTCTCCTACTCATAGGATGTCTCTGAGAAACGTCTGTATCCTGAACAACCAAGATTCTTTGATTTTATAGAAAATATAAACTGTGTAACTGCTGTTTTCTTCTCTGCCTTGGTTACTGGGGAGTTCAAAGCCAAATTTGCCATTGAAATTCAGTAAATGTTTAGCAATTTAATAGCATGCCTTTTATACCCGAACTCTCCTTTTTTCTTCCATTCCTCCCACCCTAACTCCTTAACCTATTTTAATAGTATTGTCTTGCTTATATTTTTTGTGAGCCTCTTTAAATTCTTTTTGGAACTAGAGAAGGAAGCCATCCTGTGTTTCCTTGCCAATTTATTTTCAAACAAGTAAGCCAGGCTCTTTACATTATTATTTTTTTATTTAAAAAATATATTTTATTGATCCCCCCCCCCCCCCCCCCCCCCGAGAGGAAGGGAGAGGGATAGAGAATTAGAAACACCGATGAGAGAAAAGCCGCCTGCACATTCCCCACTGGGGATGTGCCCGAAACCAAGGTCCATGCCCTTGACCGGAACCGAACCTGGGACCCTTCAGTCTGCAAGCCGACACTCTATCCACTGAGCCAAACCGGTTAGGGCTATTATTATTTTTAGATAGGAAGGCTTATTTAGAAAGTCACAGAGATAGAATAAGTGAGCTGTAGGAAAATGGGCTCAGGAACCTAGTTACAGGCAAAAGAAGGGTCCTTGGAGCTTGGGGGAGAGAAGGATTAAAGGTAACTCCCTTCGGGGAAAGGGGAAGGGACAGGAAAGGCACAGACGTGCTCCCAAGAGGGAGAGCACCCCATTATTTTTTTTTATTGAAATTGTAGAAACTACCCAGAGAGATACCTGATCTCTTCATAGCCAGCTAATAACAACAGCTATTTTTATCTAGTACATTACACGCAAGTTTCGGGATTTTCTGGGGGCACTGCCTTGTCTCTATGCAGATGTTCACACAGATGCAATCCTCCCCTGGGGCCTCCCAGGCAAAACGCTGAGCTAAGGGCCATGTGGTGAGCGCATTGCTGTGTGAACAGATGTTGCAGAGGCACATCCAGCAGCCATCTCTGAGCAGACGGCGGCTGGCATGTTCCGTGCCTCGTTGAAGTCAGGGTCTTAGCAGGACAAAGGTTGGTGGGCGGATGCTCTGCTCTGGGGCAGGGCTCGGCTGGCAGAGACGTCATTACAACATGGAATCAGGACTTTGAAAGCTGAAGGAATCCTAGAGATCACGGAGGGATTATCGTCTGACAGATAATCCCCACGAAACCAAGACGAGGCCTGGTATCCAGGATAGGATGAATGGTTGGTTTTGTTTGTGAAAGAGACTGGTTTCTTGAATCTCCAGGCTGGTGTTTATTATCCACTGGGTGGATTTGGAGTGCCACCTGGCTCCAGTGCCATAGAGTGGGAAACCCTGAAACATGAAACACAATGACATGATTTTCCTGTGCAACTTGCATGTCAGCTTCATGGCAGGTTTTTTTTGTTTTTGTTTTGTTTTTAAATATATTTTATTGATTTTTTTTTACAGAGAGAAAGGGGGAGAGATAGAGAGCTAGAAACGTCAATGAGAGAAACATCAACCAGCTGCCTCTTGCACACCCCCTACTGGGGATGTGCCTGCAACCAATGTTTGATCCCTTGACCAGAATCGAACCTGGGACCTTTCAGTCCGCAGACCGACGCTCTACCACTGAGCCAAACCGTCTTCGGCTTCATGGCAGTTTTAAATGACCACAGCCTTCTCTCAACAGTGTAAAGATTGTATTTTTTTTTTTTTTTTTTTTAAGATTGCTTAAAATTTATTCTTAGAGGGAGGGGAAAAGAGAGGGAGAGATAGAAAGAGAAACGTCCATGTGAGAGCAAGACATTGATTGGCTGCCTCCTGCACACCCCTTTGGGAATTGAACCCACAACCCCGGGCATGTGCCCTGACCGGGAATCAAACCAGCAACCTTATGGTGCGGGGGACAATGCCTAACCAACTGAGCCACCCCAGCCAAGGCTCAAGGCAGTTTTCATAGGGGCATTTCAGCGAAGTTCTCACCAGGGGTTCCGCCCTGGGATTGCCGATCCAGAGGTCCCTTGTCCTCTGCACTAAGCGATGGAGTGGTCTGTTGTTTGGAATGACATAGCAATAATACCAGATCCCCAGCTAAGCCCCAAAAACTCACCTAAACCACAGTGTGCCTTTAAGTGGATTAAGTTCGGTCCTAACCCTCTAACCACCGTGAGTCAACTGGAGACAGGAGCGCTGCTCCGAAGGGTCCTGTGAATCAGCAGTTCCTGTGCTTTTTCATGCTTGCTGGCCAGGACGGTGACAGCTAATCAAGGTAATTGAGGACTAGCCATCCAAGTGTGCTGAATGCTCCCCTTGCATGATCTCATCTGATTCTTTTGTCTCCTCCGAGAGGTAGGCGCTGTTTGTTGCTCCTCCCTTTTAGGCAACTTGCCTAACGGCGGGGCAGCTAGTGAGAGGAACCAAGACTGAATCCCAGTCCCTCTGCCTTAGATCCTGCACCCACCACTGGACTCCACTGCCATCACTCCTCCTGCTGGGCAGCCCAGGGAGACTGGCCTGGGTGCAGGATTCCGGTGGCGTTAGGAATGGGGGAGGAGGTCAGTTCTCTTGGGATAAAGGCCATCCATAGCCTTTCTATTTCTCTTACCTGTATTGTCTCCGGTTCCAGAAATGGCTGGTCTGTTCCCTTCCTCTGCTGTCTCCTGTTTATTGACTCCCAATGGAACAGGGCTGCTGGTCCCGCTCCCACACTCTTGTCCTGTCCTCAAAGCTAGCAGAAAGCCTTCCTCAGAGCTCCCACTGTGTATATGGTCCTGTAAATGCAAAGCATGGGCATAGATGCCAGTGACAGGTCTTTATGGGTTTTATGGAGCCTGGAGACCCCCCACCCCATCTCATTACTTGGGAAAAGGGAGGGGCCTCAGTCATGTCTGCTACCCTCCTTGGGTGGATGGGCTGGTCCAGGCAGCAGCCCAATGAGAGGCAGAGGGACTTCAGGTCCATGAGTTCAACGGGTACAAAACGACTGAAACACGGTCTCTGCTCTAGTGGAGGAAACAGGCAGAAAAGGGTAATTTCTCTTTCAGTGGGGTGTGAACTAGAGGTGAGCACAGAGGAGGGGCCAATAAGCCCAACGCTGAGGTGACTTGTGAGCTCCGTCTCCATGGTCAAGTAAGGGCCTGGCGAACAGAGCTGAGAACGGTGTGTCGGGCTGAGGGAATGGCATCAGTGAAACTTTGATGAGTGAGATGCAAGGGTGGTGTATGAGGGGGGACCACAGAGAGTTTGGCTGCCAAATCTGAATGTGTAGGGGAGTTCCTGGGAGAGGGAGAGATAGAAAGAGAAACGTCCATGTGAGAGCAAGACATTGATTGGCTGCCTCCTGCACACCCCTTTGGGAATTGAACCCACAACCCCGGGCATGTGCCCTGACCGAACTTAATCCACTTAAAGGCACACTGTGGTTTAGGTGAGTTTTTGGGGCTTAGCTGGGGATCTGGTATTATTGCTATGTCATTCCAAACAACAGACCACTCCATCGCTTAGTGCAGAGGACAAGGGACCTCTGGATCGGCAATCCCAGGGCGGAACCCCTGGTGAGAACTTCGCTGACATTTAAGAGTTCCTTTAAATGTCAGTCCAATTGGTGGAGTGTAGAGGATGAGGTGGTGATGAGTCTGAAGCCGTGTATGGGTGTGTGGATAAGAAAACAGTGGTAGATGGTGGTCAGCGGCCGTACACGTTAGAATTTATTGTATACTAACCACATGTCGGGCACCTGTGCCGAGTACTTTAATGGATTAACTTCGTTAGTTCTCACACGAGTCCTATGAGGCAGATACTCCTATTCTTCGACGAGGAAAGGGAGGTCCACAGAGATCCGGCATCGCACGGCTAGTCAGTGATAGAACTGGAATTTGAAATATCGGAGTCTGGGTCCAGAACCTGCCTTAACCACTGCCCCGTAGTGCCTGTCTGAAGGCTGTGAAAGTGGTGGCATGGTCAAGTCTGCTTTTAAAATAGACCGGGCTGGCTGACAGCAGAGAGTGGCTATAAAGGGCACAGGAGGCTCCTGGGCCTGCCGGGGCCGTGTGCCAGCGTTGTGAATATGCACTTACATCATCTCATTTAATCCTCCTAGCCTCTGTAGGCTGGTATTATTAGCGTTTGGGGAAGCCGAAGGTCAGAGTGGTTGAATAACTTGCCCCAGATCGCTCAGCCGGAAAGGAGCAGAGCGGGTTTGTGATTCCAGATCTCACGTCTTCTGCAGGCAGTCTTCGCCTCCCCTCCACCAAAACATCCCACAGACACAACACGGCACCCCACACAACGCCGACACACCGGGCCCGGCCTGTGGTTGGAGGTGTCACTTCCCCTGTGAGTTCCACCTTCGCAGCTTCTGTGGCGCTGGGTGTGTGTCAGGAGAGCTTTGCTCCCACGCCCTTGGCGTACCTTCATCCCTCTCTCCCTCCCTCCATCCTGGGGACACACACAGCTTCTGTGTTGAGTCCCAGCTGCAGTCGTGGCCCCCTGGGGAGCAGGCCTGTCCGTCAGGCGGACCAGCCCATTTCAGCCCGTGCTCCCTCTCCTATGCACGTGGCTCTCAGTGGTGCATCGAAGGTCTTTGTTTTTAATCATAAACACAGTCCACATATTTTCTTTCTGTGCTGGTCAGCGGGAGCCAGCCGGGGGTGGTAGCAAATCTTTCTTTAATTTCAACTGTGATGGATTATCACTTCCCTTAAAATGGTGTTTCATTTGTACCTGTGCCCAGAGGTTTTTAAACTATTGAGCTCATTTGATTATTACTGGAAATCAATAGGTTGGCGTTAGGAAACTCCATGGAGCCTGTAGCCCCATCCCCTCAATTTCTTCCTTAAAAAACAACATCAGCAACATGCCCCTTACTTATGTTATATTCCTTCCTACAAACCAACTCAAAGAAGCTTTAAAAATCTCCCCGTAAGAGGGTAGTTATTTTCCCGCCCCTGACCGGCATCTGCTGTCTTCCCTCTTGTTCGGTCTCTTCTCTCTCAGACACAAGGTCCTTTCCTGATGCTGCTTCACCTTGCTTTTCACTCATTCCCCCCCCCCCGCCCCCCCCCCCCCCTTATCCCTTCTCGTTTGCCCTGGGCCAGTTGAACAAGATTCATGTCACAGCCCTACGCGCCTCCTGTCCTTCCCTCTGGAGCCAGGAGCCTCCTGTGCCCTGTGAGGGGGGAGGCAGTGCCTGGAGCAGCGCAGACAGCACTGGGGCCTGGCTCCCGGGCCTCTCCCAGCCGCAGGCAGCCCAGGCCATTGCCTGCAGGGCTGGCCTTTCTCTGTCTTTTCCAGTTCAGAGCTGCGGAGTGCAGTGCATGTGTGTGCCTGGGCATGTGTTTGTATGGGACATACGTCCAATACAGGCCGTGTAAATGCCTGTTGCTCAGAAGGTAGGTTTGAATACGTTTTGCGATTCAGATTTAAAGCAGAGCAAAACCAGAACCCCCTGCCTACAAACTTTTTTTTGTTTGTTTTGTTTCCTGCAGAAGAGAAGTGAGAGCAGAAATAATTCTACTCTGGGGAAACCATAATTTAGAAGCCAGCTGCGCGTATAAGAAAACAGACCCTGTGGCTGCTCTGTAAACCCAGCCGGGCGGCCGGGCTCTTTGTTTCCTCTCCGTCCCTCAGTGTTTGTCTAAGACTGAGGAGGCCCGCTCTCCTCGCTCCCCCCCCCCCCTGGGCAGCGAAGACACGGCCTCCGGGAGCCCAGCCCTGAGCAAGCCTCCTGCTCGCTTCCCTCCTGTCTCTTCTGTTCCTTCCCTGAGAATACAGGACTCTTTCCTGGGAACCCTGTGCCGTCTGAGGGTGGGACAGGAGTGTGGGGAAGTGCGAGGGCATTTCAGGAACCCAAGTGCCCTGCGACACTCCCAGGGGCTTTGGTTTGGCCCGCTCCCAGCGTGTGTCCAGCGGGAGGTGAATGGGACCTGGAGCCAAGGGCCCTGGGAATTCCTGCCCAGCACTGAGTCAGTCAGTTCTCACCTCCATATTCTTCAAGTTACTTCTGTAATGTCCAGTTTAACCAGGTTGCACAGCTTTCAAAAGAGACTGTGCAGAGGGAAGACTGGGCCCCTACAGGCCGGAATTCCTTCAGCGACTGGACATCTCATGGGTGTGGACCCTGCTTGGCTCCGGGTGCACAGGGACGGGGGTGAGGGTAGTGCCCAGGGCTGGCGGGCGGGACTGACGGCTCAGGAAGGTGGAGTTCCAGGGAGGCAGCGACCTTCCGTGGCTGCTGGGGGCAGGACGGAGGGCAGCCTCCCTGGGGTAGATGTGGTTCCAGTGAGGTTTAGAGGAAAAAGAGCTGTGATTTGCAGACATTCTCTAGATAGCCAGATGGATTCCAGGCATAATCCAGCCAGGAAGATTGGTTTTGTTGATCTTCCTCTCCCATCTCTCTGAATAATTTTATCTTCAAAGCGTGACACAGGTGGTAATTAACACTCCGGCTCTCCTGGGAGGGTGGCAAATGGGAACACCACCCCCGGAGAGTGAAGCCAGTGGACTAGGCAGGTCCAGAAGCCTCAGGCCAGTGAGCTTGAGCTGAGGGAGGCTGAGACCTTGGGGCCCTCTGACCTTGACGTGGACACACCCTGGGAGCCATCCCACAGTCTACAGCGTCCTTGGTTCCCAATAGAACTGAGGTTCCGATAGAGAGATGGCACCGGGGGATGAGGGCTGAGGAGGGATTCTGGTAACCTCCTCACTATCCTTGGGAATCTTAGGTGCAGGAGTTTATTTCACTGGTTTCATTTATTCACTTCAGAGTTGTTTTTTTGTTTGCTTGCTTGCTTGTTTTTAATATACTAAGCCCCTACTTCTGGGCGAGATAGGGCAGAGGGAATAACTTCTCCCAGAAAAGCTGGCCAGCCACGAGGGACCTGGCTGGTCGGGAACTCGATCCTTTGTACCCCATGCGTTTAGTCCATTAGCAAAGGGCGGTGTGGGGGTGCCGTCTCCACAGGTGGGGGTTCACGTGTTGGAAACGGATGAGAAATCCAGATGTGGCTGCGGATGTGATGACTCTCTGGAGGCTGAAGGTCTCCTTTCCCTCCTGCCATTTGTCTTAGTCGCTCAGGATGGGGGGGCCCTTCGGAGCCCTCTCCCAGGGGTGACAGGGAGCACGCTTACGCCCGCCCTGTTGCGGGGCTCCCTGGGATGGGGATCCTGCCAGTTTGCTGTATATCAGCGGAGGGACTGCTGAGATCCCGAACCTCCAACTCGAGGGAAGCAGCAGTTCTGGGATCTCCGGTGGTTTCTTCTCCTTCTGGGGGCATCTTGACACCGTGCAGGAGGCAGAAGGGGGTCATTTCACCCTAAAAATGTTGCCCTCCTGGTGGCAAGTTGGACTCGACTCGCTTTGCAGGAGCCCAGCTCCCTCAGCTAATGGTATTCCCTGATCTTGGTACCGCAGGCTGCTGAGCACCGGCCCGAGACCTCTGCTTGAGGGTCCTTCCTCTGAAGACATTGCCAGTGTGTGGAGCCCGCCCCACACCCGCCCCCCGCCACACCACGGCCTTTACCTGTGTCTTCCGGTGTTTCCCCTGCGACCCGTCCTGTGGGAGTGCCTCGTGGGCCGCCCCGGAGTTCACCCCTCGCTCAGCGGCACCAATGGTGAAGATGACAAGATCCAAGACCTTCCAGGCCTACTTGCCCTCCTGCCACCGGACCTACAGCTGCATTCACTGCAGAGCCCACCTGGCCAACCACGATGAACTCATTTCCAAGGTACACGTTCCCTGCAGGCCCGCCTCGCCTTCCCTGGGGAGGGCACTTCCTGCCCCTAAAGGTGCAGAGGGTCACAGCTCTCCAAGAGCCTGGGTATTGGTGCTGCATCTTCAATTCGGGGGCGGGTTGGGGGGGAGGGACACGCAGGGGGAGTGGGGGTGTGTGTGTGGGAGTGGGGGAGGGGCTGACCCCCATGGCTGTCTCATCTAGCTGAGAAATAACTGAGTTGGAGAGGGCGTGTGCTAGTTTGTTAGTTTGGAAATTGGATGTCATCCCTGTTGGAGGCTGTGGGGAATGGCGGTTGGCAGGCCAGAGAGGGGAGAGGGGCTAAGGCGGGGTTGGAGCCTCTGGCTCGGCTTGCTTGGCGTAGGTTGGCAGACGAACACGGTCTAGGATGCTGCCTGCCTGGAAAGCGAGTTGGAAGAGAGTTGGTGGGCCGGGATGTCTTGTAGCGGGTTCTCAGCTGAGACGAGTGAGGAGACTGCCTTTCAAGGCCAGGAGACTGTTGACTTTGGGGAGGACCAGAGAGACTTGGTGAAGAGCTGACCATTAGGGCCTTTTCATGGCATTTGATCCCAATCAGAAGAGAAAAATGGAACCCTTATTTTCCAGAGGAGCCTTGGCAACTGCTTTCTGAGGTTGGGGTGGGGGTGGGGGGATTTGAAAAAATAAATAAACCCCACATCTCCGCTGTACAGTCTAGGAACTGGCTCCTTCGAGTAGCTCTCTCAGGGGAGTGCTTCCCTCCGGGCCCTGAGTCCCCACGGGAGGAGAAGCAGGTTTTACGAGGCTGCAGGAAAATCGTCTGACCCTGTACTAGTGCCATTCAATCAAAGAAAAAGAAAAGAAGGAAAAAAAAAAAAAGATAAAAAGAAACAAACAAGCCTTTATGCAGACCCAGATTAAGTTTAAAAAAAAAAAATGCTAGAAAAGGTGGCATCATTTTCCCTGCCCTGGGCCAGAGAGGGAAGAAGGAGCAACAGCTCTACAACCGTCGTGTCCAGCTGGCTGGCCCACAGGACAGGAGGAAGGCTGCTGAACGGCCGTGTATGGTGTAAGGGTTCGTAAGTCAGGACCGGGGTTAGCCGCCGCCTCCTAGGCCCATTCCAGGGTCCAGGGTCACCACCCAGCTTGAACCCTGGAGCCTTCCGAGTCCTGACACCTGGCCCACCTCCCTCCTCTGGGTTTCTTCCGGTTACGCCCCTTCCCGCTGTTGCTGCTTCAGCCAGCCTCGGGCTTCCTCCTCTTTCACCTAACTCGTGTTGTCTCAGGTGCCTTGGATCTTACGGGAACCCCTTGAGTGTGGAAGTTTGGATGGGGGAGGCTGTGTCAGCGAGGGAAGACAGGATTCAGTCCTCTTTGCTTTGGAAGAGTGCCTGCAAGCTTGAAGGGAA
Source organism: Pipistrellus nathusii (assembly GCA_963693515.1). NCBI lineage: Eukaryota > Metazoa > Chordata > Mammalia > Chiroptera > Vespertilionidae > Pipistrellus > Pipistrellus nathusii. Next base: position 29,384,364 of record OY882873.1, on the reverse strand, counting down.
AATGTGAGTTGTCCTGTTTCTGAAAACCTCCAGAGAAAGTGGAAGCCAAGATGTGTTGTGTTTTTTTTTAATACCAGGAAGAAGTGCTCTGGATCATAAGAAATTGAGGGACCAGTGAAATGCATTTTAGCGCCTTCTCTGTCCTAAAAACCTGCTACTTGACATTTTGTTATCCCACTTAACCTTCGTAAGAAGCCTTTAAAGTAGGTGACATTAGTCATATTTCGTTTTTTAAAATATCTTCAGCCTTCTTTTTCCCCCTTTAAATGTGTGGGGTTTTTTTGTTTGTTTGTTTGTTTTTTTAAAAGAGAGAGAGGAAGGGGGAGGGAGAGAGAGATAGACACATCAATGAGAGAGAAACATCAGCATCGATCGGCTGCTTCCTGCACGCTCCCTGCTAGGGATTGAGCCTACAACCCAGGCATGTGCCCCAATTGGAAATCCAACCGGAGACCTCTTGATGTATGGTTTGATACTTAACCACTAAGCCACACCGGTTGGGCGATATTAGTCATATTTTATGTAGATGGAGAAGTTGAGAGTTATAAATGTTGTCCAAGAACTCAAACTGGAGGCTCAAAGAAGAGGAGCAATTACTGTGAACATGTTTAAGGAGGATTTCTGGAGGAAGTGGGCCCTGTAGGATGGGCGGAAGTGACTATGGGGAGATGGCAATGACCTTCAAAGTCACTCTCATCTCTGGCCTGGAATACGGGTCCTGAATGATCTGGCAAAGCCAGCCTTTTGCGTTAGGGCTCCTGCCAGTTCCTTGCTTGCTGTTCCAACCACTTGGAACTAAGCAGCATTCCCTAAATATACAGACAGGATTTCTGGCCGCTGTGCCTCAGCCAAGGGCAGCCCTTTTTCCTCACCTTCCTCTCTCCCAGGAGCCCCTACACAGTCTCTCCCACCTGGGGCCATTTCCTGCTAGCTCTGTATCGCTGGGTCAGAGTCCCACCCTCGGCAAGAGCTCAATACGTGATCAAATACATGCATGGATGGAGCCTGAGCTTTGGGAGAGGACAAGTGACGAGCAAGAGAGACTTTGTTGGCCTCCTGTCCTCTCTCCAGGGCCTTCTGGGGCAGAAAGGCTCATTCACAAATCCAGGCCAAAGTCAGCACAGGCTTCAGTTTGGTTGGCCACAACCGGTGTACAGATGGAGTGCATTAGAGCTTGATGATTTAAAGAGTTGGGTTAAATGCCTGGCTGTGGGTTAGGACTGAGGGAGCCGTGGCTGGCACCACACAAAGGTTCCTTTATTCCACTCCGCAGCCACCCCCGGCGTTAAGTAATCTATAGATTCTTCTGCAGGTCTGCTTAACAGGAAGACCGTTGCCCCAGCCCCCTCCTTGGAAAATGGGCCTTTCTTTTCATTTTGTGTCTCCCTTCCATCTAAGAAAGTTCAGGGAGAGAATGTTTCTCCTGTTCTCCCCACTCGAGGTAATCTGTGTGGTTTCACGGTCAGCCCCGGGGGAGGGAGGCGCTGGGAAGCAGATAACTGGAGCAGCCGTGTAATTAAACGATATGTTGTGCTTGTAATAGAGCCTTTGATCTGGAAGCTTGACATTCCATTGTTTGGTCTAAAAAAAGAAAAGATGACGACACAAAGGTCCAGAGAACTGCTGCCCTGAGTGTTGGGCCAGCAGAGGACGGGGGATGGAGCCAGGACTTTGGGCTCCCTTCCTGCCAGCGTGGCTGGGCCCGCGGGGAAATGCGTCGCCGTCAGGATTGGAACAATTAGAGCATATTGGCACGTGGTGTAAAGAATCTATCTTCCCAGCTTGCTCTAGATCCCCAGACGCCTGGACTCAACGGTCCAGCCTCTGATTCCCCGCTTCTCACTGCGCTAGAGGTGATAATTCGCTGTGTCTAATGCCTAGGAGCTAGCACTGTGCTCACTGTGTGTCCTCCCCTAACAGTGCCGTGTGGTAGGTGTACCTTATTGTGTGTGAGGCGGGGGGGGGGAGAGCAGGTTTACCTCATTGGGTTGCTATGAGGCTGGATGAGATCATAGATGTGTGGGTGGTTTGTAAATCAAAGAAAGCTCTATGCAAGTATAAAGTGGTTCCTCTGCTTCTCTTTGCCTTGCTGTCCAAAAAAAAAAAAAAAAAAAAAAAAAGGAAAGACAAGGGAGTGGAGAGGAGGGGATTGTTCCTGCTGACTCCAAGCAGATTTCCACCAGCCAGGATAGTTTCACTTTAGACCATGGAGCACAGGAGTTAGACACGGAGGAAAAGGCAATAGAAGGAGTCGACAGCCAAGATGCACATGTCTGCAGAAAGGTAGCAGCTTTCTCTCGGCAGGGTGGGTGATGGCTGGGGTGGGTAGGTGAGTCGATGAGAGGGCTATCTGGGGAATGTGCTGAGGCACCATCCTACAGCTTCTTTCTCGGGGGTGTTGTGCTCTGAATGTTTGCCTGCAGAGGTGTTGTAAGTTGGCATGAGGAATTGCTCACACTGTAGTTTCTTCCTTTATGGTGCAGGCCCCAGGATAAAGTTGTACCTGGGTTATAAATAATATGGTTTCCACTGGAACCGTTAGTTGCCCTGAGTCAAGAACCACCCAACTCTCATGTCCGTGGGGGCAGTTATGGGAACCTGGATCTTCACAAAGCTTTTCTTTTTAAAAAAAAAAAAATATATATATATATATATATTTTATTGATTTTTTTACAGAGAGGAAGAGAGAGGGATAGAAAGCTAGAAACATTGATGAGAGAGAGTCATCGATCAGCTGCCTCTTGCACACCCCCTACTGGGGATATGCCCGCAACTAAGGTACATGCCCTTGACCAGAATCGAACCTGGGACCCTTCAGTCCCCAAGCCGACGCTCTATCCATTGAGCCAAGCCGGTCTCGGCTTCACAAAGCTTTTCCCTGAAAACTTCCTCTGCCTCGTCATTCGCTCCCCTCCCCGCTGCTAACCCTTCCGTGGCTTCCTGGAGCAGGCCCTGTGGGAAGAGCGAGTTGGGTTCATCTGTCACAGTCCCACTCTAGGGATAGTGGCTTCATTTGGAGACCTGCTGCGGTAGTTACTGCTCTCGGTCCTTGGAGGGAAGGTGTAGGCGGCTCTGGAGGGTGGGGGTGAGGAGTCCAGGGAAGGCAACAGGAAGACATCTTTTGCTCACTCTCAAACTATTTCTTACTCTGTCAAACCTGCAGGTCAGTTATCTTCTGGTGACAGATACAGAATTCCCAGAGTTTCAGGTCACGGAGCCCAGCCCCTCTTCATGAGGAAACAGGCCATGGGTCACTCAGTGACCAACTGAGGCTCCATAGGCTCAAAACCGGGTGTGTCTGGTCCACACCACTCGGCTGCACTCTCAGCTGCTTCCATCTCAGATGGAGAGCTCCTAGGAGGCAGGTTCTTTTCCTTCCCTCTGGGGTTCCATCAGGCTGGCAGTGGTAGCGTTTGGGTTTTCCCTTCGTGCCTAGACACTAGACAGAGTGTTTCTGTCATCATGCAGAGCAAGCCCTTCTGAAGGCTTGCGTGGACCTCACAGTTGCTGAGAGGCCCCTCTGCCTCAGTTTCCCAGCTCTGCTTTGGAGCCTCGTGCTTGATCCTTGTGGTTCTCAAAAAGACCTGTACCCCCAACACCATGGCTTAGAGGTAGTGGGCATGGAGGGGGTGTCAGTCTGGAATACAGAGATCCAACCCATTTTGTCTGTCTTGATAAGTTCCTCAATTATTGTTCCTCAATTCCCAGCCTCTACGAGCTTGTCTTTCATGTACAATAAACAAACTCTCCAGAATGTTTTTTTTTATGTTTCGAAAATCTCATGTTAAAAAAAAACAAAAAACCCACACATGAACAGAATTTGTAAAAATCGACTCATTTCATTTTCTCTAAGTACTCTGGAAAAGGTTAATAGTCGGCCTTGGATTGTACTAGTAATGTTAGTGACTTCTATGCCACATCAAGCGGAATAAGCCGTGAAGAACCTACACAATAAATGTGTCGCGTAAGGTAATTCTTGCAAATTACATTTTGAATTCTAATTTTATCAATTAAGAGATTTTTGGTATCTAGTGGATATATGCCAGTGATTTTTTTTTTTCTCACAAAAACCGTGATTCAGTAGAATTAGTATTTCTATTCTAGCAAGATGATTGTATGTAAACCTGTGAATGTTTATCTCAAAAAAGGTGAACTTTGTGTTTCTGAAAGAGTGGGGCCCAGGCTTTCTCCAGAGTGACCGATGAGCTGTCAGCAACAAAGGCTGAGAGCAGCCCCACAGATAAAGTGCCTTTGTTGCTTTTGCAGTGTTTGCACATCATGGTTGAATGTTTGTCAGTGTTTCCCAGAGAGCATTTCTGAGGTACGGCAAAGGCAGGGGTGACAAATTATGGAAGAGTTCCAACATAAGCCAGTGAGCCCAGTTTCAAAGCACAAGTCCATCAGTGTAGCTCCTGTAGAGAAAATCACATAGGGAACCCAAATTACTTCTTTTCTACAACTACTTGACCTTGGCAAGTCCCAGTCTCCTACCCGGGAAGCATTCGTTCTGGGAGAGTGCGAACAAGATGACCTGTCGACCACCCAGGAGGGAGTGACAGGTGAACCAAGTTTATACAGAAAATCTCCCAACAAAGAGATGTCCTCGGATTACAGTGTTTCTTGGTGAAAAGAAACCATGGGAGCTTATAAGATGTCTCCTAGCATCTTCCCCTCTACAGACAGAGACTGAATCAAATTCAGGGTGAGCTCAGCCATAAATTAGGCTGGGAGGTTTGTGTGGCGTCATTGTTTCGGGACGGGACGGCCACAGCAGGCGCTCAGAGGCCTCTGGTGTGCGTGGGTGATGGCAGCGGGGACTGTGCCCATACTTGCTCTTTTGTCTCATTGTCTCTGCTCTGTCACTGCACAAATGCTAAACGTGTTCTCTGTGTGTAGCACTGTCCTAGATCGCATGCTGCTACCCTTAAGGATTTTATCTTCAGGGAACTTGAAGTTGGGGAGATAATAGGTTCCTCTAAGTCATCCCTTCTTGAAGTTTGTACTTCACCTTGTGTTTGTCTTAAAGCAATTTGGTCTCAGGGTAACGGTGCAGGTCTCCCATTAGCTTGCTAACGACTTGAGGAGATGCTTGTGCTGCCATCTTCGTATCTTTAGCTCCTAAAGACTGGTAGATGTTCATCGGATATCTGAGTGAATGATGAATGGTACCCAGGATAGAGACAGGTCTAAATTTGGGGTCCCTGGACTGGCTTCCAGGGATCCCTGAAGTTGTGTGTTTAATTCTGTGTGCATGTATCATTTTCTAGGGAGGTTTCCATGGCATTCACTAGGCTTTCAAAGGAGTTGTTGGTCAAAAATGAACTTCTTGGGCCAGATATTGAGGGGCTGTGATGGAAGAGGTAGGTCGAAGCCAGGTTGTTGGAAGAATACAAGTTTGACTGGATCCTGCTGGCAGCTGGGTACCACTGAGGGCTTTTGAGCAAGTAACTAAACGACCAGAGCTTTGCTGTGAGAAGGGAAATGTGGTTGTGATGTGATAGTACTGCTAAAGAGACTAGAAGTGGAAAAACCAGTGCATGTGCATTGCAGGGATCTGAAGATATCCCAGGCATGTGGTGATCATGCAGTACATGCTTGTGCACCACTGCTTGAGAGAGAAACGCTCACATTCTGTCCTCATGAACAAGAGGAATCGAACTCAGGAAGTCACACGCTTTGGATGGAGGCAGACCTCTCCCACTGTGTTGCCCGTTCCCTGTGACAGTGAACCTGGGCACAAGTAGAATTGCCCACTTTATATAATAATAACCAGTTTGTTATCCAAGGCGCTGCCAGGGACAGAGTGTGGTGCAAGCAGCAGGCACACACAAATCTGCTTGATTGGGACCCTTCCTCTGTGGTTGCTTTAAATACCAAAAGGAAATGTCAGCTGAGCTCTGAAAATTAACTCTGTGGTTTGCAAATGTCTGTAAGGATCCAGTCAAAGGTTGGTGGGTACGTGAGTGTCTCGGCATTCGGCGAGGACGCTGGTGATGGCGAGCTTGTGTTCCCAGTCAAATCCAAGAAAATCCTCTTCTAAAAAGGGAACCGGTGAAGTGGGTGAAGGACACCTGCCCGGTGTGTGAGCACCGATCCTCCCCCACCTCTGCACCGATGCCGGTGTGGCTGCTCATATGCTGGGGCCTGACCAGAACCCACTGTCATATACCGCATGTTCGTTTCAATATTATTTATTCTTTGCATTAGAAACAACAAGGCCCTCACCTTGGTACTAGGCATAGGGAGAGGAAGCCAACAGTAGTCCAACAGAGGAATGAAAGGCTCTCTGGGGAGGGCAGAAGGTCACTGATGAGGTTGTGTTGGTGACATAAACAGCACAGGATGGAAAGTCTGTATTAATGCTATTAACTACTATTTATTGAACATGTCCTGTGTGCTAAGGACTCCTTTAGATGTTTCCTTTATTTCATCACTTTACAGCATCCTTTTGAGAGGGCAGGGCCGGGTGAGGATGAGCTCCTGACTCCACTGTGGGGCAGGGCGTGGCAGGGCGGAGTTATCCTCCATTTTGTAACTGGACCCAGCCCAATCAGGGTTAGCCCAGGCAGTGACATCACCACCGACAGGAGTAAAACCCCTGGACTGGGCGAAATTCGCTCTCTCTTCCGCCATGCTGCCGGCGTGAGTGGGGGGGGCCCATGCTAGCATGGAAAAGGCTTTTTTGTTTATTGCATCGGACTCGGCTCCCTGGTGGTCCTTGGGGATCACGAAGTCTGGGCGTAACACTTTCAAAGTGGGCATTAGCTGACTTGCCTAAGCCCTTAGGTTTCCAAGAAGCTGTATGGGATACAGATTGAGATACGTGTAGTCCCATTTAAGGACCCAGGTTATTTTCTGGTCTCGCTCAGTCACATTGGTGGAGAATCGTACCCTGTGTTCCCTCCTTTCATGTCCCTTGCCCGAAGAATACTTTCTTTCTCTAGATCCAGTTTCTACCCATCCTTTTTTCTTCTTTTCTTGCATCTATTCATGCATTTTTAAAAAAAATTGAATATGTGGTAGAAAATTTTAAAATACAAAATACAATATGGTTATATAATATATAACCAGATACCCTTCAAGTCCACATTAGTGAATTCACCATGTGGAAATTTGATTAAATGCTGAGGGAAAACCTATTTTGCTTTTAAGCACCTTATGTGGCCATATGTACAACATATGTGATCATTCATATAAAAAGCTGGAAACTGCAAAACAAAGCACCAAATACCAGCCAAATACTAAAACGGTCACTTATGCAGGATATTCGCATAATGGAAATAAAATCGGGTTCATGAGGCTATGCTTTCTTTATTAACCACCTAGGAAAAGGTCAGATAACTATCCTTTTCCTAGTAAGAACACGACGCGAACTGCAAAAAACTGCAGTTTATCCAAGGCATTATATTAGGCCCGTGGTTGGCAAACTGCAGCTCGAGAGCCACATGCGGCTCTTTGGCCCCTTGAGTGTGGCTCTTCCACAAAATGCCATGGCCTGGTGTTTTGAAGAAGTTTAAGTTTAAAAATTTGGCTCTCAAAAGAAATTTCAATTGTTGTACTATTTTTTATTTGGCTCTGTTGACTGAATTTGCCGACCATTATTTAGGCAATTACATTAAAAAGCTTGTAGAATGATATGCAGAACACCATTTTTATTGACTGTTAAGAAATAAAAGTGTCTTTTCTCAATGAGCATTTCCATCCAACGAATTTCATGCAGGGGGGACGGGGGAGAGATGGTGTTCCTCAGCCCAGCCTGCACCCTCTTCAATCTGGGATCCTTTGAGGATGTCTGTGACTCTGGATTAGGCCTAAATGGGCAATTGGACATCCCTCTCACAGTCCAGGACTGCTGGCTCCCACTGCTCACCTGCCTGCCTGCCTGCCTGATGGCCCCTAACTGCTTCTGCCTGCCAGCCTGGTCACTCCTAACCACTCCCTTGCCAGCCTGATCAATGCCTAACTGCTCCCCTGTGGCCTCATTGCCCCTAACTGCCCTCCCCTGCCAGCCTGGTTGCACCTAACTGTCCTCCCCTGCAGGCCTAGTCCCCCCCAACTGCCCTCTCCTGTAGGCCTGGTTCCCCAAACTTTCCTCCCCTGCTGGCCTGGTCATCCCTAACTGCCCTCCCCTGCTGTCCTAATTGCCCACAACTGTCCTCTCCTGCTGGCCATCTTGTGTCTATATGGGGACAGCCATCTTTGACCAGATGGGGGCGGCCATATTGTATTGGAGTGACAGTCAACTTGCATATTACTCTTTTATTAGCTAGGATACGTAACCTCTACTCATTCTTGAAGAGCAGCTTCAGTGTTTTCTAGGATGTCTTCCTGGGCTAAGGGTTGTCTGTTTCCCTCCACTGAATGTCTATAAAACTCGCCACTTGCTTTTTTGTTTAGCAATTAATAATGACGTCTTGTAATAAATAATATGGTCCGTGTGATTGTGGTCACATGCACTTTTTATGTATAATTGTCTTGTTTCCTAAGAAGAGTTTAAATGACCTGGAGTCACAGACTCTCAGAACATGAGAGCTGGAGGGACCTCGGAACCTGGGTTTTCTAGTTCAGCTCCTTGTACAGATCAAGAAAGCACTGAGTACCTCTTGACTTTGTACCTTGCCACCTCCTCCCCGCTGCACCGCCTACTGCCTTGCACCTCACGGTTGCTGTCATGCTGGAGGCAGCCCGGGGAGAGGGCTGGCAGTTGGGTGAATTAAAGTATCAAGCTGTATGATCTGGGACAAGGCTGGTCTCTCTGGCTCTCCTTTTTCTTCCTCCTTCCAAATGAGGCGTCAGATGAAACTATCCTTAAAGGTTCCTTCCATAGGCCCCTGATTATAATGCAGCAGCAAAAGGTGATGTGAAGCAACGTAAGTCCGGGTTAACAGGGTAAAGTCTGAGCCAGTTGAGACTCTGGCTTCTTTACTTAGTGGTTGTGCAAGTTAAGTAACCTTGTCTTAACGCCCTATTGGGAAAATGGGAATACTTTTAATATCAGATGTCGGATAGAATTTTTGTGGAAATTAAACGAGGTAATCAGGTACATAAACGCTCAGCAAATGCTGCTAACTGTTATTCTCTATGAATGTTTTTTTTTAAAGAAAATAACAAAGTGCCACTCAAACATAACCAGTTCCTGGCACCCGTAATTGTCCTTCTTTTTGAGACTCAACTTTTGCCGGTAGCTATACAGCGGATCTTCTGCAGCTTTCTGATCCTTGTTCCTTACAATTCCAAAGGGACTGACAGGCCTCTGGAGGCAGTTCAATCACAGAAGCAGCAGCCTTCATCCTGCTTTCTGGGGCCTTGCCTGCAAGCACCTGCGAGGTCCCGCTAGCATTTTAAGTAGAAAAATCTGTTCCTACCCCCTTCTCTCCTGTTGTGTCAGGTGGTTACTCTGCCTCAGACCTACAGAGTTACAGAGACCTACCGGGACAACAGCAGCCAGGCAGCTGGGAGAGAGGTCGGGGCCTGGGTGTCAGGGCCAGAGCCAAGAATTGCTTGTCAGTTTGGTTAAGTCTGTGATGATGGTTCAGGTGTGTGGGAGGCGGGGAGGCCGAGCTTCTTTGGACAGAAGTCATTTTGCTTATCCTAAAAAAAAAAAATCTCTGATACCTTTGTTTCCAAAGCTCTTGGCCTGCTCCCGAGGGAGGCGGGGTTTGACCCGGTGACCCAGAGCATTGTCTCAGGTGGAGCTGCCAGCCAGGAGGAGCGCTTCCCCACCCTCTGCCCACGGCTGGTGGCTGGGCAGTGACGCGGGAGGAGGGAGCTGAGGAGGAGACTGGCTGTGCCAGCTGCTGCTAAAAACAACATCTAATCATTCCACAAGCTCCTCCCGCCAGAGCACAGTGAAGTCAAGAAGCAGAGCGGGTGGCGCTGGCTCCCCTCCCCGTCACCCCCAAAACCTTTGGATCTTTCTTTAAAGAGGCCGCTAATGGTTGTCAAAAGTTAAACGGGGTCTCTCTTTGGAGGCCCAGGAACTCTTTTTCCTCCCTGTGAGGGCTGGTCCCACCAACAACATTCCCGGGAACTCCATCCAGCTCCCTGACAGGTAGGCGAGGGCACAGGAAAGCATTTCCTGACCAGAACAAAAGCTCCGAGTGACCCGCCTGCACCGAGCTCCCTCCTCATTGGGTCCACATTTAGGGCGCTCCTCCGACAGGCTAAGGAGCGGTGACACAGTGGCACTCACATGTATGCGTGCCTCGCCCTCAGCCAGCCGGTGCCCAGCACCCTTTGGTTACTGGGAAGCCAGTGTCTAAGGAAGTGCTGGCCACCGCAGAGGTGGGGATCTGCACCCTGAGCCTGGTACCGCCATGTCTGGGGCAGCGAGGAAGCCAACATTTCCATGTTGTTTTCCATCCCATTTGCCTGATTTCCGTGCCCACATGTGTACCGCTTTTTCCTCGACTCTCCCCGCCCCTCCCGTCGTGCTGACCCGGGTTCAGTCCAGCCTCGTGAAAGGGCCAGCTGGGCCCCTGCCGCTTGAGGTGGCCGGTGACCGAGCCCAGCTGTTCCCTGGTGTGTATGTGGAGGAACGTCTGATGGCTGGACCAGGCCTCTCACCATGGCTGGTGGCTCCATTTTTATTTCTGGAAGCTGCCGGACTTGCCCCTCAGCGGGCCCCTCCCTTTTCCACGACACAGGATCTCAGTGAAAGAGGAGGCAGAGAAAGCAGACCCTCCTGCGGTGGGGCTCCATACGCCACCTTATTTTTTCACTCTCCTCTCAGCAGCAGAAGAAAAAAACAAACGAGAAAACAAAACAAAACGAAGTATATTTGTGGGGGAGGAGAGCGCCTCCCTGTCTGTCTCCTCCTCCAGTAAAATAACAGGCCAATCCGCCCTGGGCACTGAGGGGGCAGGTGCCGGGTAAACACAGAGGAAGGAAAGCCGATAAGATATGGCCTGACAAATGTAGGTCACCGGGCTGCTGCCAGGCACCTGTGTGACTGGTCACCTTGAAGCGGACAGGAGGGAGGAGGACGGACTTCGGTTCAGGGCGCAGACTGGCCAGCTTCCTATGCGTGTGTTTGTTTATTCGGTAAGCATTTCTTGAGCACCCTTACATTCCAGGCCACGTGGTGGAAGTGTTTCAGGCCCTTCTGTGTCTCCATTAGGCAAAAATCTCCTCCTGGATCCCAGGCCTGTAACTAGTGCTTAAAAAAAAAAAAAGACCAAAAAAAAAAAAAATAAAAAATACATGATGCCGAGACCGGTTTGGCTCAATGGATAGAGCGTCGGCTTGGGGACTGAAGGGTCCCGGGTTCGATTCCAGTCAAGGGCATGTACCTTGGTTGCGGGCACATCCCCAGTAGGGGGTGTGCAAGAGGCAGCTGATCGATGACTCTCTCTCTAACTATCTCTCTCCTTTCCTCTCTGTACAAAATCAATAAAATATATTAAAAAAAAAAAAAAAAAAAAAGACATGACATCGTGCAAAAGCCAGTCCACTGACTCCCAGAGTGGGGGCAGCCAGTCTCGGCAGACGAAGGAGCTGTTTGAAGGCTCACTTGCCTGCTCCCTCAGCTAGATCAGGGTGGGCAGAACTTTCTGTGCAGGCCAGACAGTAAATGTTTCAGACTTTGCTGGCCATGTGGATTCAGCCACTCAATTCTGCACCCATAGAATGCATCAACAAAGGAGTGTGGCTACATTCCACCAGAACTTTATTTGCAAAACAGGTGAGAGACCCAGTTTGGCCCTTGTGTATTGTTTGCTGACTCCTCGGCCTGATATGTGGTCAGGGCGGCCTCCAGCCAGAGACATCCCTCTGTGTCCTCGGTTTCTGTTTCCCTGCAGGAACAGATTTAAATAGGAGAGTACAGAGAGCAGCAAGAATAAGTGAGAGTTTACCTGCAGAAAAGGAATACTTAGGCTTAGATATAGTCGGAGCGGGCAGCTGAGCCAGCCAAAACCAAACCAAGGGCCCCTCACGCAGTTGGGGGTTTGGGGAATTTATACCCCTAGGCTGGAGTGCCCCTAAATAAGTCTCCTCCTCCATTATTTCTCGAAAATAAAAATATAGCTTCAAGCTGTAAGGCTCTTTCACCCAGGTGTTATATCACTTGGTATACCACAGCCTGGAGGGGCTCTGAATCTTCTCACTTCACGTTGGGGTCTGTTGCCTTTATAATCTTCCTTTGGTTTGTCACATCTCACAGGTATCCCTTCCAAGCCCTAAGTGCCTTACCCAGCTCATGTCTTCCTTGCTGCCTGCTCTAATTGAAACACGTGTTGGAGAAACGGGTTTGTGTGATTTCAGGAGGAATTCCAAACCAGCAGGTGGCTGGCTGCCTTTGGTGTGGACAGTGTCGGAGCTAATGCACTGTGCTCACTGACAAGGTTGATTGACACTCCGGTGTCAGTTTAGCCGCACAGACAATTCCACTTCACAGGCCAAACTTCAGCCTCAGCCACATCGCACGCCCAGGTTCCCAGCCAGACAGTGCACATAGTTTCACACAATCTCAACAGTCCAATGGAAGACAGTGAGGGGTGCTGCTGATGGGGAGTCAGTAGCATCATTTTATTTATTTTTATTTTTATTTTTTTAAAAACATATTTCATTGATTTTATTTTTTATTTATTTATTATTTTTTTTTACAGAGGAAGGAGAGGGATAGAGAGCTAGAAACATCGATGAGAGAATCATCAATCAGCTGCCTCTTGCACACCCCCCACTGGGGATGTGCCGGCAACCAAGGTACATGCCCTTGACCAGAATCAAACCTGGGACCTTTCAGTCCACAGGCCGACGCTCTATCCACTGAGCCAAACCGGTTTCGGCAGTAGCATCATTTTAAAAGCCCTGAATGAAGGATCAAGCCGTCTCCATTCTCAGTCTGGCTCTGCTACTAACTATTCATTGTGGCATTGATAAGTCACTTCACCGCTCTGCCCAGTCAGCAGATACTGAGTACTGGATGAGGCATGGGGATACTGAAATGGATGCAAAATTCTTGCTTTAAGGAGTTTATGATCTACCAGGGAAGAGAAATAAGATGCAGCGAAACACAGGGTTTGAGTAGGTGATTGTTCAGGATTCTGGAGGGACAAAGAGGCAGGATGAGTGTTTGTTTAGTGAACAAAAAAGGGGAGTCCATCCGGAATAGAGTCAGAGAAACATTCTAGAGGAGATCCAGCCCAGGGCATCACAGGTAAGAGATGGAGGAGGCATGTGAGGGGGAATCAGCAGGTCAGCAGGGGTGGATCATGGGGCCCAGACGCCCATGATCCAAGGAGGTTAGATTAATTCTGTATGCTGTGGGAGCCCCTGAAAGGTTGTAAGCCAGGGAGTCCTAGCCTCTGATTTAGATTGGACTCAACAGTCTCTCCCGTTCCCATAAACCCTGTCGTCACAAGCTACAGGGTTTATAGAAATGTTGGTATTGTATAAAGTTAATAAGCAAGAAAATTAAACCACTGGCTGTAATTAATAACCAGGCTCAGTCCCTTGCTGGTAGTGCCTTTAGGTAAACAGCAATCAGATAAATCATTGGCCAACACCAAGCACCCATAGCTCTGAGAAGAGGAACTTTCAAAGTTCCCTGGGATCCCTGGCGTGCTGGGCCAGGTACTCCCTTTGTGTGTGACCTTGTGGCTTCTGAGGCTCCCGGAGTCGTCACAGCCTGGCAATTGCAGCTCCACACTTAGGTGTTTTTCTGCTATTTTAAAGGGAGAACCGAGTGGCAGCATTCAGATGGCATTTGGTGTAGCTCTGAGGTTTAGGCCAGGGCAAAGGGAAGGGGGGCCGGGGCGGGGGGAGTGTTCAGTGGCTCTGCAGTCTTCATAATTTAGGGCATTAGAAAATGGGGTTTCTGGGCAGTGATTTCCACATCTGGCGGCACATCAGGGTAACCTGGGATGAAAAGGCTGATCCCCGGGTCCCACCTGCAGAGATTCCTACGGTGTGGGTCTGAATGTGACTAGGGCAACAAGTCTCCTAGGACATAGCAGTTAAGGAGGCATGCGTTCTTAGGGTTTGTACAAGTGCAGAGGCTGTGCTTCAGAGGGAGGACCTCCTTAAACGTTGCGTTCTAGCTTTCTGGCTGGCCTCCCCCTCATCCCAGCCCTAGGAGGGAGTCTTCCCTCTCCCCCTGAGATTCTGATGCAACTAGCACTCATAGCAGGAGCCACAGCTCTAGGACAAAAGTTCTCGTTTCTTGGGAAATAGCTACCCATGCTGCCCCCACCACCCGCGATCTCCCATCTAGCCCCATTCCACTGCCGGAAGGCCCGAAGGGTGGTTTTGACAAACATTTGCCCGAAAAAGGAACCAGCTCTTTGGAAGCATTCTTCTAATGAAGACAACAGTCATCCTTTCACCGAGAGTGTACTGAGCGCCAGGCCCTGTCCTGGGGACTTTTTTTTTTTTTTTTTTAAAATATATTTTATTGATTTTTGTACAGAGAGGAAGGGAGAGAGATAGAGAGTTAGAAACATCGATGAGAGAGAGTCATCGATCAGCTGCCTCTTGCACATCCCCTACTGGGGATATGCCCGCACCCAAGGTACATGCCCTTGACCGGAATCGAACCCGGGACCTTTCAGTCCCCAAGCCGACGCTCTATCCATTGAGCCAAACCGGTCTCGGCCCTGGGGACTTTTGATGGGACTCACATCTGTCCTATACCAGTCCGGAGAGAGAGGAGCCACTGCCGTTCCCATTTCCAGGTAACGAAAGGAAAGCTTAGACAGATAGAGTTGACCAAGGGGCCTCGGCTAGGAAATGGCAGAACCAGAATTGGAAGTTAGGCAGGGCCCCGTCCATGCCCCTGGAAGTACTCCAGGGCGAGGTGTTGGTTTTTTTTTGCTCCACATTAGCAGCAGAGACCAGCTCAACCTCCCCTCCTGGTGCCTGGCTCCGAAATCTCTAGGTAACTCCCTGTTTCTGGGACCAAACATGGAGCCCCCGATGTCATCTGTGTGTGTGTGTTTTTGTAAACAGACCCCCAGCCCCCAGAAAGGGAGGGGGGGACGGAGGTCCTCAGCAGGGGCAGGAGAGTTTACTCTTTCTTAAGCTACTTACTGATGGACTCCCTTTGCTCCTGAAACCAGAAAGCAGAGGAACTCAAGAGTCAGCAGGGCTCAGAGCCCTAATTAATTGTGGTCCAACTGGGTCAGGGGGAGTGACCCTGTGCAGTGGCCTTTTTTTTTTTTTTTTTCCTTCTTCAGGGACACGTGCGCCCAGCTCACTAGAGCAGAGTTCCACGCACAGAGGGGAGCCATTCCAGATCCCCCCTCCCGGGGGCGGGGTTATCTCTCCCGTGAAGCACGTCTGCCTCTTCAGTCCCTTCCTCCCCGGCTCTCTGGCCGGGCTCCTGCCGGTGTTAAGTTGCCCCAAATACCCAGTCTCTTATTTCACATCCTCAGGCACAGATCCCACAGCCAAGGTGCCCTTTCAGCTTAGCTTTCCCATCGCTGCTCGCTGACAGATAAGCTCCTAAGAGGAGTGAAGAGGGAAGGTGCAGGGAAAGCCGGAGCCCACCCCTTTGTCCCTTTGTCATGGGGCTCCGTGGGTCCTTCCCCCCCCCCCCCCCACCAGTGTTGTGCGTGATGGGGTGGCGGCCAGCGGCCTCATTGGCAGCTGGGACTTGACTTGGCCAAGCCCCAATGGCACGTACGCTTGGGCTTTACCTTAGGGTGGAAATTGGAGGCTGAAAGTTTGTTAAGTGTCAGGAGACCAGGAAACTGTTTTGTGTGTGGGCTGGGAGAAGGCAGGGCTCCGGAGCCAGGCTCTGTTTCTGTGTGTGCTGCCAGACTCCCAGTCCAGACCTCGCGGACATGGCTCACTCCCTGGGCCGGGTGGACGGAGACACGGGTGCTGCTGGGAATCTGGAGCGAGAAGGAGCCAGTGGACAGAATGTTCCTGCGCCTGATGGACCGGCCACCGCACCGGCTGGGCCCCTGCGGGTAGAGGCGAACCCTTGCTCGCTTAGTCAGTCCGTATCTTGAGTAACGATGGACTGCCGGAGGAACTGGTTCTAAGGTACCTGGTTCTAAGGAACTGGTTCTAAGGTAACCGCGATCTAAGCGGTTAAAATAAAAACGGGAGCGACCAGGAAGTCTGCACAGTCGGGTCCATTGGTCTTACTGCTCTGGGGAGCAAACCTGTATCCTGGACTTAACCTCCCACCTCTTCTCCTCTCTTGCCACGCGCCACCCAAGCAAGTGCCCGGGCCCTGGTTCTAGGGATGATGATGTGGAGTTGGTATTCCAAACAGGCTCAGCTCAATTCCCCAAGAAGAGGTCCCCGACCCTGGCCTCCAAAGATGACCTGTGGGCAATGCCCACGTAACAGACCCCAAGAATTGGGCCTCTGTGGATAGGTTGGTGCCCAGAATATATCGAAAACGATACCCAGAATGCCCAGAGACTATTTAAAACATGTATAAGAAAGGTAGCAAGTAAATGTTTGCCTTGGAATAAGGCTGGCCTCCGCGTTCTCCCAGGAGCCCTCGCTTAGGGAAGATGATTAAAAATAGATCTGAGTAGCACTTCCTGCTTGGCAGATGGCTGATAGCAAACACTGGGGCTTGCAGCTGACCTTTCCCTTCTGAAATCTGCTCTGTTTCCATGATGCTAATTGAGTCCCTCTCTAGACCTAATCAAAGAGCTGGCTGCAAACACACACTCACAAAAAAAAACCAAAAAAACCCCCAAAACAACTAGTACACACGCAAACCACACTTGCTGTCCTGGCTGGGCTCACTTCGTGGAGCAACTTGAAAGTGCTGGAATTTGCATGGAAACACCCACTCCGTGTTCCAACTGGCTGGTCCTTGTTTGAAAAGGAACAAGTTCTGCTTTCAAATTTGCTGTCCGGGGCTGTGGAGGGTCCCACCCCCTCTCCGCCCCCGTCCATAAGGAACGGCGAGTGGATGGGGGAGTGATAAGCGCGCCCAGTGTTTGGACCCATGCACAATAGACAATGCCCATACTCACTTCAGAACCGAGTAGGTGTCTGAAAGAGGGGCTGCTAGGGGGGGCTCCATCTTCACTTACAAAGCACAGTATCAAACTGTGGAAGATACAAGGCATCTGTTGTTTTTATTATTATACTAGTGGCCCAGTGCACAGATTCGTGCACGTTGAAAGGAAATTAATTAGAAGAAAAATTCATGCGGTAATTACATTATTGGGGAAAAAAAAAAAAGAAAAAAAAAAAAGCACATGTGCCCAAACCAGTTTGGCTCAGTGGTAGAGCGTCGGTCTGCGGACTGAAAGGTCCTGGATTCGATTCCGGTCAAGGGCATGTACATTGGTTGCGGGCATATCCCCGGTAGGGGATGTGCAGGAGGCAGCTGGTCGATGTTTCTCTCACATCGACATTTCTAGCTCTCTATCTCTCTCCCTTCCTCTCTGTAAAATATAAATAAAATATATATATTTTAAAAAGTACATGTCAAAATAGTATATATAATATAGTATTATAAAATTAAAACACACATACAATTGGTGCCATTGAGAACTTTATATGTATCAATGCATGTGTAAGTCAATGCTTATTTTTATTTTTTTTTTAAATATATTTTATTGATTTTTTTACAGAGAGGAAGAGAGAGGGATAGAGAGTTAGAAACGTCGATGAGAGAGAATCATCGATCAGTTGCCTCTTGTGGATGTGTCCGCAACCAAGGTACATGCCCTTGACCAGAATCAAACCTGGGTCCTTTCAGTCCGCAGGCCAACACTCTATCCACTGAGCCAAACCGGTTTCAGCAGTCAGTGTTTATTTTTAAATTGCCAGTGTGCGTCATATATACCGGCTGTTCAAATGGTCACTCACCTATCCTTTTATATATAGAGATGTAGCAACCAACTAGGGACCATTGCTGGCTTTTCGTTGAGTTATTCTCCTCCCCAAGGAAAGAGATGAGGATATATACAGGCTGCCCTGAGTCCTCAAGGGTCTCTTAAACCTACTTCCTTTCCAGGGACAGTCCTTGTGCACCTAGAGTGCTCTCATCTCCGGTCCCATCCATGTTCTCAGAATCCTCTTAACATCCATAATGTATTACAGGGACCTCTAGGTGGGTTTGTACATATTTTCAAATGTAGTCCCATTGGCTAGATTGTAAGCACCTTCAGGGCAGAGCTGACTGGCTGTATTCTCATGGTGCCCAGCAACATCTGACACAGCTGCTCATTAAATATTTGCTGACATATAATTATAGAGGCACCATATTCCTTCCGATGACTGCATCACAAGATTCTGAGCCATACCCTTATCCTTGGAAATCAGGTTCTCCCTCCCCAACTGACTACCTGAATGTGACACAACCCTGTTTTCTGAGGCCTGATACTTTACAATGGATCTGAGACTTGCATGTTGCCAGAAGATGTGAAGGGGATTTTAGTGCATGTCTTGGAAGATGAGACTCGCATGGTGAAATCATCAGATAAAATAGATCAGCTGGTGTTTTATGCAGATAAACAGGAAGTTTTAAAAACACCAGGGAAGAGGTCTAACTCTGAGTCAGAATGTTTGTTTAATGTGTGAGGCGTTTTCTCTAGGGAATATGGACTCACAAAATGTTCACCCTTCTAAGAGACCTTACTCAACCCCCTCATTTCACAGATGACACAACTCCCAGCTCAGGGGAGCAGGGATCTGTCCAAGGACAGCCTGCTAGTTGGAGGCAGATGACCTGGCCATGCCTGAGAGGGCTGGGAGTGCGTGGCTAGCTATTCCTACCCAGTCACATTATGCTTCTAGAGGGAACACCAGTAATCACCAGTGCTCAGCTTTTGCACTTTGGCAAAAATATTTCTAATATTTATATGTGTTCCTGTTTCTTTCTTAAGAGCTCTTTGGCTGTGATTTCTTCAAGCCATAACAACAATCCTTACCACTGTGGCCCCTTTAAGTAACTTTGGCTCTTCCTTTATAACTCGACTCTTAAACTCAGTCTCTTGGGGTATATGAGTACAGAGTTCAAATGTAGGCCTTTGCTAATACGGCTCACCAGAGGAAACCTACTGCTGGACCACTGTCACAGGGCGAACACACATTGATAAACCTACTTAGTTTGTATGCAGCCTCAAACCCAGTCATTTCATTAAATAAGGCCTTGTGCTTTGCTTAGCATTTCCAGGAGAAGGAAGTGTTGAAAGTATTTAGGATGAAATGAAACGGCAGGTTCAGAAGAAAGTGGTAAACTTGGTGAGGGTAAAGCCTGGCATAGATGGGAAATCTGAAGGACCTTGTAGAGGAAGGGTTTATTGAGGGCCTGTTAGATGCTAGGCATTTTACTTTCTGTGAGGTGGGCATTTGTGGGAACCCCTTTCACATCCCGTATGGTTCAGGGATCCAGTTCAGGGTTCAGGTTCTGGAGAAGGGCCGCACACAAATGGAAGAGACTAGAAGAAATTTAATTTGGCCATATGGGGGGCCAGGCGGGAGCCCACCTCTAGTGGGAGGACTGCCACTAGGCTCTGGCCTTGCTATCCCTTTTATTGAGACTATGGGATACAGCCATTACCCTTAAGCAAGTTTAGGATACACCCATAGCCCTTAGGCAGGTAGTAAGCAGATTATCATATCAGTAAGGATTTACATGATTATTTGATGGGGAAATTGCCTCAGTTACCATTGTCTCAATTAGATTTGGCTCTGACCTTTCAGAGCTTCAAGGCTGGCTAGCCTTCTACATCTTTCTACTAGTGAGACAATGATCAGTTCCCAGAAGGCATTGTTATCCCATTTGGTAGGTGAGGAATTTGTGACCAGAAAGGTGACCATATCCAATCACATACCCTACAGAGTGTGCTAGAACTAGGAATTTATTCTAGTTCATCCAACTGTTTAATTCTTTCATTATTCCAAGGCTCTAAACTGGGACAAGTTGAGCCCATAGAAGGAACCCTTGATGTGGGCAAGAGAACGGCATTAAAGCTGTAACTTGAAGTGCTGTTTGGTACCAAAGAATGTAAAGAGGATTGGGGAAGCTCTCAGGAGTTCATTTAGCTCAGAGAAGTAATCTTGGTACTGTCAGAGGGACCGGTAGTGGGTTTCCTGTCTCTGGAAGTATTTATGCAGAGGTTTGGCAGAAATGTGGACAAGGTGCATCAGGTGAGTGGTTGGCCTTTGGAGCTTCTTCACGTCTCAATAGTCTATGGAATTAAAACTAGATCAAGTCATATGCATATCTGGGTTGGTTTTGAGACCCTCCACTGCATGACATTCCTACAGACTGCAATTAAATATTTCTCTTTTACCAACTCTCCAAAGCATTCTTCTGGGTTCTCTGCTCAGTCTTGGCCATGAAGAACAGGGACTTTAAGGGGCTTCTTGGCATTCAATTATTTTTTTCCAGGAGTTGTCAAATAGGGATCATTCATTTAGTAATAAGCTGGGAAGGCTGTTTTCAGGCTGGGATGCAGAGTCTTACACGTGGAAGGTGTACACATTTAATTGTATCCATTCATTCAAGGTGACCAAGCTCTGGTGGAGTGAATTCTCATTTATTAGCTTACGGTAGAACAGATAATCCTGAAAGCTTGAACTGTGTGTTACAAAGGTAGACCCACTTGAGCAAGAGGATTCTATTTAGTCAGCTGCTGAGTCAATATGGCCTCAGAGCAGAGGGGAGGAAACGGAATAGTCTAAGAGGTTTTCATCAGTTTTGACAGCTTGATCCATCCTCCTCCTTCAAGGAGATGGCTTTTCCAAGTGGACATGCTCTTGAGAAAATCTGAGGCTTGGAGGCAGAAGCCATAATTTAAGTTCTGACCTTGACTTCCAAGCTTTGTAAAGCTGAGTAACTCACTTGAGCCGCCCGTGGCTTCAGTTTCCGCCTGTTGTTTTGAAGGTTGATTCTGTTCATGTATGTGGAAGTGCTCTGCGTGTTCTGACGTCTTACATATGTGTCAGTATGAGTCTAACTCTGTTTGGCTCCCCTCTTTGAGGAAGTCGCTTGGACAACACCCTTGTTATCCCAACTACACTCTCCCCTGGACCTCAGAGGCAGACCACCTAGGTCTCTATCATGAATTGGTTGTTTGACCCTGGGCACGTGTCTTAACTTCCCTCTCTGCCTCACTTTAGGTCATTAGATTGTTGAGAGGATTAAATGACTTATGTAAAACTATTTGGATCCTGCCGGGCATATGATAAATACTATGCAAATGGGAGCCATTATTGTTATTTCACAATTTAACGAGCCACCTCAGTTTTGTCTATAAGCTCTCTTCCAATGTCACTACAGGACGTGCTTGTTAGAAAATAATTAAAAAAGAAATTTACTCCGTAGCTTCAGTCTTGGAGATGAAGCTTTTCTGGCCTTTTTGCCTGGATCCGTTGCAGCGCAAGATGTACCTAGAGAGTCTGTCAGTCTTGCCAACTGACTTCACAGATGGCCTTGGTGGTGTAAAGAAACGTTCATTCCCCAGTGTCCGGTTGGCTTTGGAAACACAAGCGTAGATTGGAACATAAATCTAAGAAATTGGTATTTGTCCTTCCTAGGTATACAAATGAATAGTGAATTGTTTTCAAAGGCCTTGTGGTTTTGAGAGAAATTTGAGCACCACTGTTTCAGCTTTACTAGTAGCTTTGTGTTTGAGTTGAACTGCAAAGGGCCCGGTGATTAATGCCTTGTTGCCATTACGTCCTGATTCCACCATCTCTACCCCGGACTGGCCAAGTGAGGGTGACAGGCCTGGCTCTGTGTAGAGGCCGGTGCTCGCACGGCGAAGGGACTGCCCTGCTCTTGATCCTTCTGGAGAAAGCGTGCTTCCCACACCTTCTCTGTGGAAAGCAAGGAGGGAATGAATGCAGGATGCTGAGAGCTGGTTGCATCTGTTTTCCCGCTGGCTGAATGTTTACATTGGCATCCGCTGGCCTAACCGTTTGCCACAGACTAGAGAGCCTTGGTTCTTCAGAGAACAACCACCGGGCAGGCCACATCTGAGGCCCTAGGACAGCTGGGGAGGTGTGGGAGAGGAGCTGTGGAGGCCTGTGGCTGGAGAGGGGTTTAGGAGAGCAGCTGGAGATGCTCTGGGAAGACAGCTCCCATTTTATTTTATTTTAAAATATATATATTTCATTGATTTTTATTTATTTATTTTTTTAGAGAGAGGAAGGTAGAAGGATAGAGAGTTAGAAACACCGATGAGAGAGAAACATCGATCAGCTGCCTCCTGCACATGTCCTCCTGGGGATGTGCCCACAACCAAGGTGTACATGCCCTTGACTGGAATCGAACCTGGGACCTTTCAGTCCTCAGGCTGACGCTCTATCCACTGAGCCAAACTGGTTTTGGCTACAGCTCCCATTTTAAATCCCACAAGCCTGGGTTTGTGTGAAAAGAAACGGAATTTAGAAATATTTTTTTTTTATGGGCCAGGTACTGTGCATTCATTTTTACACTCACAATAATATCCCTTTGGAACTGGTATTCTCTCCTCCCTTTTGGAGATGGGACCTTGAGGCCCAGAAGTGGAAGTGTCTTGCCCAAGGGTTACACAACGAGGAAGGGATGGGTCCAAGGCCTCCCCAGCTCCAAAGCCTGCACTTCGGGCAGGCATGACACATGAGGGAGCTGAGCTTGCAGGGTCTTCTCTGGTCCATGGCTTTATTCTAGATCCTTCCCTGAAAGCAGCTCTTTTCGCCTAGGTCACCAGGAAGGCGGATTTGAAAGGTCTGGTCATTCGGCAGATCCCAGAATTCCCCCCTTTCCCCAGTAAAATGGGACTCCTCACCACCTTTTGTTTTTTGGCTTTTGGTGCTGTTTCTTGTCACTGGTATGCTCCTATGCCCTTGGAATTCTATGACTCCGCACTGCAGATATTTCCTCCTTTCCAGCCGGTCCCTTCCCCGCCCCTCCCTCCATCTGCTTGGGGAATGTGAGGTTGCCTTGGGACCTACCAAACCCAGAAGGAGGGCTGTAGGAGACCAGGCTTCTACCCCTAGGCAGCACACATGGCCTTTTCCCCATTCACATTTCTAGACAGATATGGGAATGCCTTCTGGAGACCATAAACACGTACAAATGGCTTTGTCCTTCCCTAGTCTTTCCTGGTGACCTGTGTCCCAGTTGTGGAAGTCATCCAGTGGGAAATTCTCCCTTATAATTAGCCCGGGTCTCATTTCCATTTAAGCCCATTTCCTCTTCTTATTGCAGAGAAGAAATCCCCTTTAATCTTTTCCCTCCGGGCTAAATGTTCCCAGTTTCTTTTTATAAGTTGCATTTGAGTTCTAATTCTGGAAAATTTCATAATTTTCATTGTTCTTTATTATCATCCTTTCCACTTTCTCCATATGCTTCCTCGGGGTGAAATCCAAACAGGATCAGGTATTATTTTGCTTGGGTTTCAGGTTTTTGGAATGGAGCCCGTGGCTTACATTGACCCTAAATAGGAAACTCCACCAGGTCTTAACTATGGGTGGAGGAAAGAACGAGAAAGGAAAACAGGGGCCTGGGCCTCCCAGTCTAGTGCCAGCTCTGTCGAAGTGGAGGTGTTTAGCTGACCCCAAGAGGGGAGGTTTTACCAACTTGTTTGTATCTCTACCTAACACTTAGGCCACTTTCCACTGAGATGATGGTATGGAGTATAGTTTATAGTTCCTTGAGCAAACCCATAGAGACAGAAAATAGATTTGTGGTAGACTGGGGTTAAGGGCAAGGGAATTGGAAAGTGACTAGTAATGATGTGAGATTTCTTTTAGGGGGTGCAAATTGGATGGTGATGGTTGCACCACCTTGTAACTTCACTGAGCGCCACTGAATTGTATACTTTAAAGGGGTGATTTTTATGGTAATAGGGATTACCATTCAACTAAACAAAACAGGTTTATTTTGGCGCAGTGAGTTCTTTTATAGTTATGTAGTAAGACATTCTAACAACATTTATACAGTTCCTTGAAGTTTAGGAAGCTCTTTATTTTATAAACATTATCTTATTTATTACTCTGTTTCCCCC
The DNA here is from genome assembly GCA_963693515.1 of Pipistrellus nathusii. Lineage (NCBI taxonomy): Eukaryota > Metazoa > Chordata > Mammalia > Chiroptera > Vespertilionidae > Pipistrellus > Pipistrellus nathusii. Next base: position 29,360,440 of record OY882873.1, on the reverse strand, counting down.
CAAATAAGACAGTGTCTTATATTAATTTTTTTCTCCCAAAGTTGCGCTAGGTCTTATTTTCAGGGGATGTCTCATCTTTCCATGCGCGAGGTCTTATTTTCGGAGGATGTCTTATTTTCGGGGAAACTCGGTATTATTATTATACATATGTGTTCTTATCCCCCGCCATTATCCCCTACCCTCCACTCTTATTTTTTTTTATATATATATACAAAATTGATGTGAATGTGAATACTATTTTGTTGTGCCCATTTTCTCGATTAGGCGATTGAGTCTTGGGGAAGTGAATTGACTTGCCAGGGCTCAAACTCTGTCATTCTGCCTCTTTGAAACCCATGTAATTAAAACCGTGGCTGTGGATGGTCAATTGGAGAAACAAATACCAAGTGCTTTAAAACAGTGGTTCCCAACCGGTGGTCCATGAGGTTGGCGACCGCTGCTTTATTTTTTATTTATTTTTTTAGATATATTTTATTGATTTTTACAGAGAGGAAGGGAGAGGGATAGAGAGTTATAAACATCGATGAGAGAGAAACATCGATCAGCACATGCCCTACTGGGGATGTGCCCGCAAACAAGATACATGCCCTTGACCGGAATCGAACCTGGGACCTTTCAGTCCACAGGCCACCGCTCTATCCACCGAACCAAACCAGCTAGGGCTTTAAAAGATTTGTAACTGGACAAATCAATGGGTCTGTGCTTCCTGTCACTACTTGAACCAATTAAGCAGAGACAGGGTTGAATTTTATATGAGCGTTCATTCCAATACTGCTGGCAGTATGGGAGGACAGCAGGTCATCCACAAAAGTCTGCTCTGTAGCCCCCCATAAGCCAGCTGCTTATATAGGGTAGGACCAATATTACATAGGGAAGTAAGGATTACAGGTATGGGGACGTAAGCTGTGTAGCCTTGGGTGGGACTCCATAATCTGTCCATGCTAATAGTTCTTGAATGAGAATGGGCTGCATTCAAAGATTGACTCCCACATCCAAGGTTGACTCCCTGGGCCCAGGGGTACACAACTGCCCGCCAGGTCAGAATGTCCTTTCTTTAGCCAGCACGAGGCAATCATGGTTAGCTGAGCATGATCAATATTTCCTGGAACCATAGTCAGTCCCCAGCATTCTATTTTTGCCCCTAACAGATTCACAGAGTATCCTGAGTGGAAAGAACCATAGGGACCTTCAGTCTACCGCTTCCATTTTTATGGAGACATTGAGTTGCAAAGAGTGAAAGATTTATCTTTTGTCATAATAATAGAGAAAGGAGGAGACCAAGTCACCAAAGAAAAGGATGTCGAAGAACCAAGTAGATGAGAAGCAGCGTCTTCATTGGGCCTCTCCAGGCTCCTGAAAAGGCCAAGGAGGAGAGACAGGGAACTGACCTTTTTATTCTGCACTGCAGTTACCCGGGTTTACTCATCACTCTCAACAACCTTATGAAATACAGACGTGGTTTCATCTACAGATGTAAAAGATGTAGAGCTGAGGGAAGGCGAAATGATTCTCCCAAGGTCAAGTAGCTTGTAAGTTGAAGTTGCAAAACCAGAATTTGTTTTTTTGTTTGTTTTGTTTTTGTTAATCCTCACCTGAGGCTATTTGTCCATTGGTTTTTGTTCTTGTTGTTGTTTTTTAGGGAGAGTGAAAGAGAGAGGGAACGACAGAGAGAAACATCCATTGGTTGCCTCCTGCTTGAGCCCTTTGGTCCAAAGGCCGACGTTCTATCCACTGACCCAAACCGGCTAGGCGCAATGATCAGCAAACCCCGGCTCCCGAGCTACATGCGGCTCTTTGGCCCTTTGAGTTTTTAGCAAAAGTCTAGCTTAGGAGTACCCTAATTAAGTTAATAACAATGTACTTACCTATATAGTTTAAGTTTAAAAAAACTTCGCTCTCAAAAGAAATTTCAATCGTTGTACCATTGATTTTTGGCTCTATTGACTAATGAGTTTGCCGACCATTGGGCTAGGGGGCCACACCAGAATTTGATCTGAATTTCTGGTGCCAAGACTCAGTCCTCTCATCATATGCAGATAGCATCCAGCTCCCAGGGGACATCTGCTTCCCCATCTCTGTGCATCCCCTGAGGCATGTGCTCCTTGAAAAGGATTGGCCAGAGAGAGAGAGAGAGAGAGAGAGAGAGAGAGAGAAGGAAGGAAGGAGGAGACCTATGTGTGAGAGGCTCTGCTTGCTGCCAGGAGGATTTCACCACTGAATCCGTCCAAGTACACAGGACTCCAGGCGAGGGCCTGGGCCTGGGCCTGTGACCACGGGGAAGGAACCACATGTTTGCTCTATTGCCACACCCCCCCCCCCCGTTATTTCAACGGCCCTCCTCCTTTTCAAAGGCATTGCTGTCTTCCAGACTTTCAAAGGAGCCAGAAATCAGCGGTTTTGGCTACTAAACAGGAAACTCAAAGCCCTTTCCGTTCCTTTGAGCTAGCTGGAAGGGCTGGGCCTGAAATGATTACTTTCCTATAAAGGACAGAAGAAAAGTTTTGTGTAACTTAAAAAAAAAAAACTTTCCCAGAGCCCTGCATACCAGCCGCCGTGGACACACACCATGGCACAGGGCTGCCTTGTTGCCAGGCAGTGCCGACAGACATCCAGCGAACACGTCTGGCCGTCTGTTTGGCATCTCCTAGCCTCAGATTCTGTTTGCTTTCCGAACCTCTTCTCAGTCTCCGCACCTTTGCTACCACCCTCCCTCGCGGGGGAGTGCCAGGCTGTGCCTGGTTGCGCCGGGCCGGGCCGGGCCCCACAGGATACAGCGGCCCCGCCGGCACTATTCTCGTCTGCCTCTGTTTGCAAAATGCCTGTTGTTCTCGCTGTTTTCCCATCATAACTGAGGACTCGGCAGGGCCCCATGTGACAGGCCTGGTGGGAGAGAGAGCTGTGCCCCAGGGAGTGCGGCTGCTCCCACGTGCCAGGCTGAGGGAGCAGGGGCCACCTGAGTGGATGCTGCGGGGCCGACAGCCCGGCCTGGGTCCGGCACCCCCTTCTGCAGAGCGCGGCGCCTGCCAGCCGGCTGCCGGGGAGCCAGCCTGCGCGGTGCCGCTGGGGCGTGCTGGCTGGCGTTTCTCTTGTGTGTGTGTCCTCCCCTAGCCCCACTTTCGAGGAATTCTAATCTGTGTCAGGCCAGAGAACATTCCTCTCGGGCCCTACCCCAGAGCCCCAGAGCCGTGGCCTCCAGACTTTTAAATAAATCACACACACCCCCTGGCAGGAAAATGTTGTGCACATAACTCCTCATCTGCCTACTTACCAGTGGCATTCCGTGTGCTGCTATGGAATGTGTACGTTCGAAACATACAGGCAAAGGTAATCTGAATGATGTAGGTGATTTTAAAGGACGGAAGAAGAAGGGGACGATTACAAATTTGCTTTTAATCTGATTTTATTGTAAGTGCATGTTATTGGATAGACTCCTTAGAAAAAATGAAATCTTGTTCCTCCCTTTCTGATTCAGTGGTGCCTCGGTGTGTCCCCAGCAGAGTGCATTTCGGAACTTTACACTTTACGTTTCCCTCGCTGGAAACAGGCTTTCAGAGAAAGGACTTTTCCGTGCATCATGTGTACCATCTCTGTGCTTACGAAATCCTGATCCCCATTTTCCCAGCCCGTCCCCAGTTACACAAAGGATTTTGCTGAACTTTGCAGTTGCTCTTGCAGTTTTTGGTTGTTTTCTTTTTAACAAGGCTACACCGCCTCCGGAGCTCTTTAGTTTGGAATTCTTTTAAAGATAAGGAAATTGTTTACAATTCCTAATTGTAGGAGTACCGTGTAGAGGCACAGGAAATTTTATTTTTTTTAAATTATTTTATTGATTTTTTACAGAGAGGAAGGGAGAGAGATAGAGAGCTAGAAACATTAATGAGAGAGAAACATCAACCAGCTGCCTCCTGCACACCCCCTACTGGGGATGTGCCCGCAACCAAGATACATGCCCTTGCCCGGAATCGAACCTGGGACCCTTCAGTCCGCAGGCAGATGCTCTATCCACTGAGCCAAACCGGCTTCGGCAAGGCACAGGAAATTTTAGAGATGGCTTATTCTTTTAAAATGTATTGGATTTTTAGTTATTTATTTAATTGGGATTTTAAAAAATTATTTTTAGCCAAAGCCAGTTTGGTTCAGCGGTAGAACGTCGGTCTGCGGACTGAAAGGTCCCAGGTTCGATTCCCGTCAAGGGCATATACATTGGTTGCGGGCACATCCCCGGTAGGGAGTGTGCAAGAGGCAGCTGGTCAATATTCCTCTTTCATCGACATTTCTAGCTCTCTATCTCTCTCCCTTCCTCTCTGTAAGAAAAACCAATAAAATATATTTTTTAAAAATTATTTTTAATTCTCTACACAGTAAAATTCACTCTTTGGTGTCTAGTCCTGTGAGTGTTGACAAATACATGTTCTTGTAACCTCTCTCACCAGTCAGAACAGTCCCACCGCCCCCTGCCAGCCCTCTGTAGTCAAACTGTCCCCTGTCCCATAGCCTTCGGCAGCCGAGGGTTACAGCCCAGTGCATTTCACATGCATCCACGTTGCTATGTTGCTATGTGTGTCCGTGGTCAGATCTGTGATTTTCAGACACTTCTTCCCAGTCTATCTTATATTTTTATTCTCTTACTAGTGTCTTTTTTAGAGCAAAAGTTAAAACTTTTTATGAAGTTCAGTTGGGCAGGTTTTAAAAATTAATTATGTTCCTGTTGAAGTATCTTAAGAAATCTTTTCTAACATTAAGCAACAAAGATTTTTCTCCTGCATTTTCTTCTAAATATTGTCCATTTTGAATTAATTTTTTTTGCATAGGCATTTCCGTTGTAGACTACAGAGATCACATAAAATGAAAATACTGCCAAAATGCCAGTTCTCTCCATAGCAAAAGTTTCTTTTGAAGAGGAGTTATATTTTCATTCCCTGTTAAAATGTCACCTTTACTTTGAAGGGACAGATTTAGTGTGTTTATGTTTTTGGAAAATCTGGCAAAATAGCTTACTTTTTACCACAAAAGGCAGCTAGCTTGGAATGCTGGTCTTTTTGCGGGGGGTGGGAGTGGAGTATAACTTACATTCTCATTTTTAAGATTTTTTTTTATGTAAATGAGCCTCTTTGTAGTTCTTTATCTCATTACAAAAAATTACAAGGACCCTACTGTTTAAAGATCTGCTTTTGTGAGCTCAGTCTCTTGCCATCCCAGAGCACAGAAACAGTGGTATTCACAATGTGCTGAAAGCAAAGGTAAAAGAGTACCCCTCCCCCCGAAAAACACACAGCGAGAGCCCCACACTTCCTGTTCCATACCTGTGCACATGACACATGCTAGCCCAGGGGAGATCCCAGAGGCAATCCATGTCTTAGGACTGTTTAGCAAAACTTTTAAAGATGAAAGAAAATAGATAAAATTTCTAATAATTTTTTTCCTACTCTGGGGGGTTGTCTTGTGTATCTTCTGGGAATACCGCTGCCCTGAAAAGTCCTAGGAAGCTGCCTCGCTTCCTGCTGGTGACAAACAGATTGCAGGTGACCTGAGTGTGTGAGAGGCAGGCCACTTTTCCTGTCACAAATGGTAAAGCTGTGGTGCCATTTTCTGCCTGCTTTCTTCTAGAATTCATTTTCCCACTACCACCTCCTTCTAAGCTCTGAACCTAAAGGTCTTGACAAATGTTTTTTTTTTTTTTTTTTACTTTATTTGTATTATTATTTTTAAATATACTTTTATTGATTTCAGAGAGGAAGGGAGAGGGAGAGAGACAGAAGAAGCATCAATGATGAGAGAGAATTGTTGACCGGCTGCCTCCTGCACACCCCCTACTGAGGATTGAGCCCACAACCTGGGCATGTGCCCTTGACTGGAATCAAACCTAGGGCCCTTCATTCCCCAGGCCGACACTCTATCCACTGAGCCAAACCAGCTAGGGTTTGACAGATGTTTCTTAGAGACGACACTCCTGATTATTCATAATGTATGGCCATTGAACTATAAGAGAGAGAGAGAGAAGAGGCTGCAGAGGTGGTGGGGCCAGACCCTGAAGCCCTTGCTATCCTGGCTGGTGTCTTTGTGCTCTAAGGTTGAGCCGATAAGTTGGCCAAATCCCTGCTCCCTGTCCCTGGGATGTTATCTCATCCAAACACTTCCAGGCTTCAAGGCTGCGACACTCAGTTTCACGCCCAATTCTAGTCTGAGAGCTCCTGTGCGCCCCAGGGACGGTTCAGGGCCCAGGAGAGCTGGTTGAGGTTTGAGCAGCGGCTGGGGAACGTCCGGCGCCACACCTGGGGGACAGGCTTCTGGTGTGTTTGTGTGTTGCAGGCAGCCAACAGTTCAGCTGCCCGGGAGGCAGCTTTCCCCCAAGTCAGGCATTCTGCCTTTCTCCTTGGCTGGCGGCACTGACCCCTGAAGGCCTGTGCTCCTGGCAGCGACGGTCCTGTGGGCACCGATCTGCATCCAGTCTGGTTAACCAGTCCCCCCCGGGTTCCTCCAGCCACTGAGTAACAGAGGTCATGGGAGAGCCCGCTCCTTAGGCGTCTGTTTGTTTTCAGAGTGGATTTCAGAACGGACAACGATATTCAATTCAGGGTACAACCATCAGACCATTAAAAATGCAGGCAGCAATGCAGAACCCGGCCGGCTCACGTCAGCCAGGCATGTCAGGGTAACCGGAGGAGGCAAACATGGGTAGGGCCCGTGTTCGTGGGAGTAGATGCCAAGTGGCATGGCCGGCCCTGGCTCCTGTGTCTCCTGTCCCCTGCCACCCTCCCGCCGGAAGAGAGGGAAGCTCTGTGTAAGCTACACGTTTGCATGGGATTGCTGCTCAGCGAGCACTCCTGTGACCTAGGGATCCGGTTGCTCACACCTCAGAAAGAGACGCCTCGTGTAGGAGGGTGTAACTGCCATGGAGGTTAGACGCCACAAGAAGGCACAGCGCGTGAGAAGAAGGTGGGCTCGATGGTTTATTCTTGCCCCAGGGATCCTTCGCTGTCTCTGGAGAGCTGGACCAAAAGGGTGAGAGAGGAGCCGGTTCCCATGGGCTGGTTTCCATGTCCTCTCGCCTACGCAAGGACAGCCGTGGCCAGCACGCAGGGCTGAAATCAAGTGGGTCTGGGAAAGGCCAGTGTGGATCCGTGATCTCGGGTGGATCCTGGTATCAGAGGATGTCAGAAGGGAATTGGGAGTTGGTGATTTTCCTACCTTCTCTCCTGGGCTACTGACAATAAGACAGTCCTGGTGTGGGCTGGCCGGGCTCCTTAGCTCTGTCTGTTCTGCCTTCTCCTGGACTGCTAACTGGCTCACTGCTCCCTTTTTCCTTTGTCAGTCCTGGAGGGCCATGGTCACTGTGATTCTGCTGGTTTTCCCCGAGTGGGTGGGTGAAGGAGATGTCTAACCATCCATTTGTGTTCTTGCATTTCAGTCGTTCCAAGGAAGCCAAGGACGCGCATACCTCTTTAACTCAGTGTGAGTGTCTCTCAACAGTCCGTCCATTGTTGGTGCCCCTTTGAGGGATGGGGGAAAACACAACAACACTCAGTGATGATTAAACAACGGAGCCTGCCCTCTGTGCCACAATAAAAATTAAAAAAACCAGCCGTGGCATGTTGCATTCCACAAGTGGTTGCCAGCTACCTCGGGGGGATTTTTTGGCAGCATCTTTGGCTGCAAACAATATATGCATGGCCCCCAGGAGGCACATGGGAGAGCTGTGGTCTCATAGGGAAGAAGCTGATGTGCTTCTTAGGAAGCCTCCACGTGAGGGCTTAGAACCAGGTCTGAGGCACGCTGGGAAAAGGAGGAGATTGCAGGGAAGACACCAGCATCTGCTGGAGGACCTAAGCTGGAGGGAAGGCCCTCCATTCCTCCGGCAAATGCACAGTCTGCCCCAGCCCTCAGTCATTAGCCGGGCACGTCATTTACGGCCTCTTCCCGGGAAAGGAAGGTGGCGCGCACAAAGCCTGCGTGTGCAGTCGAGAGGGTGCGTGCTCTGTGGAGGCGCAGAGTGGGTTTGATACCCAGGGCTCGCTCACCCTTGTGCTCAGGGCAAGCCTGGGCTGTCATGTTTCACATTTCCGGCTGCAGCCAGCCCCCAGGAAGCTCCGAGGACCTGTGCCCATGGCCTTGGACTTCCCAGTGTGGCCGCCAGTTTGTCCCCTGTATGTTACAAGATTGAAAGCACCTCTTAGGAACATTCCAAGCAAAATCTCAACCATGAAGACTATTTCTAGTCAACTCGTTGAATCAGGACTCGCAGGCCTAACATTCACTTCGGTGGAGATTTTCCACGTGGCTGGCCTTTTGGGGGGAGGGGGTTGCTATTGATTTCAGTGGTGGAGGACACCCTCCTGGGCGTGGGCTTCCCCCGAGGCAGCTGTGCTTGGCTGGTTTTTTGCTGGGAGCTCAGCTTGAGCAACGGATGCTGAACAGGTGACTGACTACCCGTTCTCTCTCTCTCTGTCCCTTGGCACAGAGTTAATGTGGGCTGCGGGCCTGCGGAGGAGCGAGTGTTGCTAACGGGACTGCACGCAGTCGCAGACATTTACTGTGAAAACTGCAAAACCACTCTGGGCTGGAAATACGTAAGTACTGAGAAGTCTGGTGGAAAGAGGGACCCGCAGGGGAAGCCGAGAGCCTCGCTTTAGAAGTGGCCTGAGGCCTGGGGGACCGTCTTTGACCAGGACAGGAACCTGGCCCCAAAGGCACACTCCTGTTCGCCATACTATTCTTTCCTTTTCACTACTCTTTCCCTCACACCGCCCCTGAGACAGACAGACACATACACACACCCCTTTGCCTTTAAATAAACAATAACACGGGCACAGCATTTCCTGACAGCTTACTGTGTTCCAGGCATACCTTATTTTATTTACTCTTCACAGTATCCCATCCCCAGAGGGTAGGTCATATTTTAACCTCTATTTTTAAAAAAATATATATTTTATTGATTTTTTACAGAGAGGAAGGGAGAGAGATAGAGAGCTAGAAATGTCGATGAGAGAGAAACATTGACCAGCTGCCTCTTGCACACCCCCTATCAGGGATGTGCCCGCAACCAACATACATACCCCTGACCGGAATCGAACCTGGGACCTTTCAGTCCGCAGACCGACGCTCTACCGCTGAGCCAAACTGGTTTCGGCTTAACCCATATTTTTAAAAAGCATGTTTTCATTGATTTGCGAGAGGAAGGAAGAGAGAGAGAGATAGAAACATCATCAATGAGAGAGAATCATTGATCGGCTACCTCCTGCATGGATCCCCCCCCCCCTCCCACCGACTGGAGATGGAGCCCACAACCCACCCCTTCATGTGCCCTGACTGGGAATTGGACTCTGACCTCCTGATCCACAGGTTGATGCTCAGACTCTGAGCCACACCCGCTGGCTTAGCCCCCGTTAAGGATGAGGACATGGGCTGAGGGAGGTCAGCAGTACGTTCCATGTTACCTAGCCATTGCCTGGCTACCTAGGCTAGGGCCCCAGGTGGTGGTCTGAGTGCAGAGCCCCTGCTCTTTCATGCCCCAGTAAGTGCCCAGAGCATCTCTAGTCCCGGGCCCTGTGCTCGGCGCCATCAGCATTGGTAGTGCCTGCCCGCTGTCAGCCATGCTGGGCTGGACTTTGCCAACCGGACATTCATCCCTTCGTTGCAAGTGTTTCCCACCTCTTCTTGATACCGAGGGGAGTCAAGAGTGGGAGAGGCATGTCCTCTGTGAAAATACTTGTCTTGTTGTTTTCACTGGGTGATTCTTCACAGAGCGTTCCTCTGCCCTTTCCTCCGCCTGGCTGAATTGAACAAGGAGTCTTCCCGTCTCTGGGAGGGCAGCTTGTCCCACATGCCATCCCTGACATTCCGCCCTGTCGGTTGCCTACCGTCATGTCCCCGACGTCAGGGAGGAGGGGCCTGCAGGAGGCCTGCTGCTGGCAGAGGATAATGACCGTGCGCATGTGGGCTTGTTGTTGAGACACGTGTACCCTCTGCAGGGGCTGCCGGCGGGGAGGCTGTGTGTCTGTGGGAGCAGGCGTAGAGGGGAAATCTCTGCCTTCTGCTCCTTTTTTGCTGGGAGCCTAAAACTGCTCTGAAAATAGGACAGCTATTTAAAAAGGATGTTGAACAATGGCAGCCAGGCATAAACGTATGCTTGCATTTAAGTAAAGTTTAAAAATATATGCAAATCTTGAAACCGGCTGCAGGTGGAGTCTGTGATGGCGCGGCATGAAACGTTTGGATTAGAAAGGAAAAAGCCTAGATGCTGTGTTTGCCAATGCCGCGGTGGTTTAGCCTGGCCTCCCTAGGCTGCCTTGTTGGTTCCTTCTGGGGGGAAACTGGCCTTGACCATTCGGCGCCTCCCCACCCCCCTGGTGTGGAGACCTGGGCCCTGCTGGGAGACCTGGGGGCCCTGGTTCTGGGTGGATTCTCCCCCCTCTCCTGGCCCTCTCATTCCTTTCAGGCTGTGCTGGGTGACAGATAGCAGATAAGTCAGAGTTGGTTGGTTTTGCTCCCAACTTGCTTCAGGGCAAATGATTCACTGCCTGACAGAGCTTTAGTGAGAGCCTTTGTGTGGGACACAAAGAGAAGCTAAGCAGTCCTCGCCCTGGGTGTTCACAGTCTGGCTGGGGAGCAAACCACAGGTAAACAGGAGAGAGTGGGTAGAACGTCTGCATCTCTCTCCCCAACCACCCTGACCCCTCCCCGTGCCGGGCCAGTGCTCCAGCTTCATCCATGCTTTCCTCCGACCCGCACAGCAGTCCTGTGAGATGGTTCATTGTCCCAGTTCTGTAAGTGGCGAGTTTCTCGTTTTGTACTTTGTGGACGGTTAAGGGCGCCTCTGCCCCTGGGAAGCAGAGTGGAGCGCTCACTCTGGGGTGGAGTTCGGACTCCAGATGTGGTGCTTCGGCACTGAAGCCCAGAGGTGACATTTGGCAAACGCCCTGTGGCTTGTGGAGTGTCAATTTGTGTGAGAATGTGTGTGTGTGTGTGTGTGTGTGTGTGTGTGTGTGTTTTACATAAGGATACACTCCCACTTTCCTAGTTTTGTTTTTTCCTCTCCCCACCCTGAACACACTACTATGGGACAATAGGTCTTATTCCTGAACCACATTCTCTGCTGTATACACACCTCTCTCTCTCTCTCCCGTGTCTTTTCTATAAGCCTGACAAAGTCCACTTTTAAATGATAACACAGACACTGTGTGAACACATCCATGGGGCAGATTTCTGGTTAGCGCCAAAAGCCAAGTTCTCCAAGACAAAATATAGGGTGTCCCCCAAAAGGTGTGCACATTTGTACACACAGATGAATGAAATGCACTCGTTCGGTCGGCAGTTACTCGTTGAAGGCCTGCTATGTGCCGAGCCATAGTCTTGGCGCTTAGGGATGGGACCGTGAACAGGGCAGAGGGAACATCTGTCTCCCCGGAAGCTGATGTTGTCGTAGGGGGAGACGGACAACGAGCAAAACAGATGCACAGGTTCCAGCGCGCGGTGGGAGCTCTGCTCTTAAGTCGCTGAGTTCTTGGCAAGAGCCTACTGAGATGGTGACATTTGGGCCAAGACCTGAGTGAGCAGAGATCCTGAAGCAACGCTGTTGTCAGCGAGGAGGAGGCCCTGGTGTCGCCCCGGTGCCGTGGTTCACTGAAAGGACCCGGTGTGCCCACGTGGCGGGAGTTCTCTCTGGGCGCGTGGGCAAAGCAGGGCACAGGCTCCCGTGCCTGCCCCGGGCCCCGCCTGCTCCCGGGCCACCAACGTCGCCTGCTTGTCTTTCGTCACTGAGCCTCTCCTCCCTTCCCTGTGTTTCCTAGGAACATGCCTTCGAAAGCAGCCAGAAATATAAAGAAGGGAAATACATCATCGAGCTGGCGCACATGATCAAGGACAATGGCTGGGACTGAGCCGCGAGCCGCCTCCAGCCGGTGTCCGCGTGAAGGCCACCCGGCCGGACATTCTGCCCCAGCGCGAGAGGGACTGGACCCTGGCTCCATCCGTGCGGGGGCCTTGCCCCCGGGGCAGCCGCCCAGCCCGACGCCGCCTCTCCGGTGACCGGCCTCTACACCGCTGTCTCTCTGTCTCTTTGCTTTGTATCTGTCTGTGAGTTGATCCTGGCTTCTCTCTCTGTTCGCGTGTCGGCTGAAAACAAAACAGCGAAAGGAACAGGCGCCTGCCCGCATGGCGGCGGCCGGCCGGGGCCCACGTGAGAGCTGTCCCGTGGCCTCTGGTCGGGGAGCCGTGCACCGCGGGGGGTGAGCGAGAGGGAGGGTCCCAGGGTGGCCGGGGACGGGACGGGACGGGAGGGGAGAGGTAGGGACAAAATTGTGCTATTCCTGGAGACCTGGTACCTTAGGCTTGAAGTAACCAAGTTGTCTAAAAGGAAAAAGAGAAAAAAAAAAATACCTCATGACCACGCCCTCTCTGATCAGAAGCTTCTGCTCCTGACACCGCAGGTGCCCAGGGAGCAGGGGGGCACCAGAGTGGCCCTGATCCTGGCTGGCAGGGCAGCGGCCTGCTGCTCCTGGGCCTGTCGGGGTGACATGGCGGCTGTGGGTGGTTGGGGGGAAGCTCAGTTGGGTTTGGACGACTCTGGGGCCCCACCGCTCCTCTGGGCCATCTTCCTTTCCTCTGCAGCCACCAGAGGGTGAGGAGGGGGCTGCCATTTGCAATGGGTGCAAAAATCCAGACATCCAAAGGCTGTGACCAGGAACCAGGAAACATCAGTGACTGAGGAGAACGGGGAACGAGAAGCCGCAGTTGGGGAGCTCCTGTAGAAACAGCTCAGATATTGGGCTCAAACCCCACTCCACCCTCCCACCCCCACACGTAAAACCAATTAGCATTTCTGCGGGTCTGGCCTTTCCCCTGCCCTTCAGTGAGAGAAGGGAACACCGTGGCCAGGAACGGGGTGTGGAGGGGCGAAGCTGGGAGAAGCTTAGCTTTGGGTTGCAGGTTCGGTGCATCTTCCATCTTTGGGATGCAGTAGCTTCAGGAGGCCAGCAGTTCTCCGTCCATAGAGTTTGGGGTGGTTTTCCCCAGTTCTATCTTAATGGATTGTGGAAAACAAAGTCCCTCCCAAGGGTTTGAGCTTAGTGATCGCTTGCATGTGAGAGAGAAAGCTGTCCGAATGGCCCAGTAGGGGGAGGGATCAGACTTGATGTCAAATGTTAATATTACCCGACACCCCCGCTCTTCCCCTCCCCATCCAAAGCTCATTCCATTCGGTGAAGCGGAGAGCAAATCCCTGCGAGGCTCCCGAGAGGGAGGAGTTTGTTACATCTGATCAGCACTCTGTTCCACAGCCTCTTCGCCAGTGCACAGCGCATGGCGGAAGCTCCTTGAGCTGAGCTCCTTTCATTGCCTGGACTGAAAAATATCATTGTTCAGATATGTGCAGGTTATGTCAGGCAATCCTCAGTATCTCATTCCCCAGGTAGGCTGATCCTATAGGAACATTCACCTTTGAAATCGCCAATGAGTGTGTGCGTGGAGACAGAGTCTATAAAATCGATTAGCCAACCCAGGATTGTTCAGAATCGAACCAGCTTTCCCTAGGGGATGGGTCGGCGATGGAAATGCCTTTCTGTGTGTCTCTGTGCTGACCACAGGGTGGGGGCCCGGGGACGGCGTGGTCCTGCCGGCCGAGGTGGGCAGCGGGACAGAAGGCGGGGGTCCGGGCCCACAGCAGATGGCCTCTGTTAAGACTTCTGAGTTTTAGAAATGGAACTTTGTTCCCAGCGGCTTCTCGCCCACATCCCCGGTGCTTTAGTAGCCCTGGGAGATTTTGTTCTCCCCACGTTACTGAAAAGCAAACTGAAGTTAAAAAAAAAAAAAAAAAAAGTATTGCATTTTTGCTGCCAGAGAAATAGTTCCTCTGGTTCCCAGGCACTCCCAGGCCCAAGATCTCAAAAATAAAATTTTTACAACTTTCACATTCCTCAACGGGCTTGCCAGCCCAGAAGTCATAGATTCCCTTCCAGCCCCCTGAAGGTAGTGGCCTTCAGTTAAGGGTTTTGATTAGCCCCCTGGCTCAGGGAATGTCCTGGCTGTTGTTACTCCTCCCCATGATAACAAAAGCGGGGCTAACGATGGGTGTTTTGTCTTTAAAAGTAAGAATGGAGTGTAATTACAGAGAAACCAGACATGAGGTGCCCTAGAATTTTCAGCAGGAGGAGACAGGTGTCCCTCTTCCCTGGGGATGGAGCCTGCACGGATCAGCCCAGGCTCCAATAAGATCCTGGTTGTGGTGGTGTTTATTATTATTAATTATTATTATTAATATTATCCATTGAGCATCCAGGGGTGGAGGGCACCATACTTGGTGCAAAAGATCCAAGAAAAATGTTGGTTTTTCCATAAAAACAGAAACCCAACTCTTTGGGCTTTCCTTTCATGTCATTGAAACCAAAAGTGCTTCTTAAACCTTCAGCTTCGTTCATGGCTTGTCTGCCTAACGTCTGGTGGCCTCGGAGAGCCCTCAGCTGAGCAGTGGAGATGCATCAACGCATGGCCTCGGTCACTTCATTCTTTAATTTTCCTCCCCAAATCATTGACTCAGAGCATAACCAAAGACCTTGTCCACTCACCCCAGGGAGGTTCAGGGAATTGGAGTTCGATGCAAAACTTAGGTGGGGTTGAGGGAACGAGGAAGGGGAGAGGGAGGAGCGAGAAAGGAATCGGTCCAGAGTTCTGTGCCTCCAGCAGCTGCCTTCACCAGCAGCTGAAGTCCAGCCACAGATGCTCCAGTTCCATCCCAGGTCGTACGGCCTTGGTGGCCCTGGGTTACACCCACCCAGCCCCATCCCATCCTTGCTGTTCATCTCAGGCTGCTGGTGGGCTGGTTTGGCATGAGTCAAATTCAGCCGAAGTTGAAGGTCACAGATTGTCATCGGGGCCTGACTGAGTGGTACCCAGACTCTGTGGACAGTAGTAAGATCAGGGACACAAGATGGAGGACATCTTACCCAGCGGGTCAGTGTGAAAAAAAAGAGGCATCCCCTTTATACAAAGATTTTCAAGTGGATATATATAAAAGAAAGTTGCTTGTGAATATATACTTTTGTAAATAATATTTAATTTTTTAAATAATATATTTGGTGCTGTTTTCTCAGATCCCCTGAGAGCACTTTATATTTTTCATTTTTAAATTGTATGGTTTTCTCTGCATTTCTTGAAGTATATTTTAAGGGAAACGGTGATCACCAATGTATTCTTTTATTCGGGGGGGGGAAAAAAAAAGATCTCTTTCACAGTAGTCTGGAGGCAATAAAGCAATGCCTTGCCGTATTTTTCCCCATTGGAATGAACTCTACAGTACACGAGCAGGTTGAGAATCAAAGTATTTTGCACCAGTATTGGCTAGAAAATAAATACAATCAAATAAATTTAGTAGCAGAGTGAAACAAATTGGAATCATGTGTGCGTGTAAAGTGCTTTGGATTGTTGTGCCTCCTGTTTTTTTTATTGGAGACACTAGTTATAGTTTACACCTTGGGCACATAAGGGTTTTCCTTCTCTTTCCCTCTGGTGATGGTTTTGTTCCTGAGCGGACCAATGGCACAAACCTCGGCTCTTGTTTTCCTGAGCGGGGCACTGTTGCTGGCTTAGTCCCTTTTCTTTCCTTGTGTGCTCAACTTTTCTAGACTATGAAGGAGATCTGTGTGTGAAGATCAGGCAGAGTCAGATCTGTGTTTTTCTGAGATGTGGGTGTCTACATCACACATCCCAGGGCTCTGATTATAGAAGCCAAATCATGGTAAAACATCAACTCGCTTTGGAAGAACAGTAAGGGAATAGTGCACATACCTTGTTGGGAAGCAGCTTTTTTTTTTTTTTTTAAGGTCAGATTGCCCCAGGAAGAGGCTGAGAAATCAGATCTTAAACACAGTCAACTCACATGTTTTTTTAAAAGTCTGCCTCCAATGGGGAAATGTGCTAATAATGGTGTAGGTGGAGGAAAGAGATGGTTAATTTTAAAAATTAAAGATATGAAATCTGCCAGTAATAAAGGGTAAAGCAAGAAGGAGCAAGCTGTTCTAATTTTCCCAAATTCTATCTGCCCATACGTTTTGCATAAAATTTCAGTGAGTGAGAGTTCCCTTCTCCGACCTGCAGAGACCATCTTTGAATACAGAGTCTATTTATGCTTGTGTTTACAAACGATTTGTTGGGTTTGGGTTTTGTTACTTTCTTTTGTGTATCTTTTTTTGTTTTGTTGTTGTTGGCATTTTTCAGGTCACTTTGCTTTAATAACAAAGATGATTTTCAAATAATTTGTCTTCACCTTTTCCTCTATTTGTACATAGTGGTTCAGTATTAGAGAAAAGTGCATTGTTTCTGTCATATTTCCAATCTGTGTTGGTGCTCATTTGAGAAAATAAAGTTTTCAAATATTAATTCTCTGGAGCGCTCATCTGTCTTCATTGACCCAGCCAGTTTGATCTTGGCATTTAAAGTAACCGTAAGGCCTGCAGGAGGTCACCCCACTTACAGACCCGTCAACTGAGGCGTTATCTTCCTCAAGGACAGTTGGCCCATTCATGAATAAAAATCAGGTCTCCCGCGTCAGATATCAGACATGTAGGAGTGACCGTTATCATTTCTGTCTATTCAGTCCATAGTCTTAGCTTTTCTGTTTATACCGGTTTCCTTGGAAATAGAAATGCATTAGGAAAGGGGGGAATAGGGAACAAAAGAACAAAATTATGTCAAAAAGAGGCAGCAGGATCTCTGAATTGACTAACCAAGTCTTCTCACTCATTGAACACATTTGTTAAACACCTTCTATTAGATTCCAGGTGAGAGGTGAGGCAAGTTAACATCCTATAAACCAGCTGTTTTGGTTCCCAAGTGCCTTATCTGCAACCTCGCCCACAGGCACACCATCTCCCAGAGCCGCTGTGAGTACAGTTTTGTATTCTGGTACCTTCATGTTGCGGTGCAAACATTTTTGCCTGGACATCATCCATTTATGTTATATTCTTTTGCTCCCCCGCCCCCCCAAAAATATATATTTTATTGATTTTCTACAGAGAGGAAGGGAGAGGGATAGAGAGTTAGAAACATCAATGAGAGAGAAACATCAATCAGCTGCCTCATGCACACACACCCACTGTAGATGTGCCCACAACCAAGATACGTGCCTATGACCGGAATCAAACCTGGGAACCCTCAGTCCGCAGGCCGATGCTCTATCTACTGAGCCAAACAGGTCAGGGGATAGAGCATTTCTATGGTATATTCTAAGCACTTTTCCCACAGCTTGCCTCCCTAAATCTCAAGGAGGGAAAATAGGAAAGCCGCACAGATGTGTGGATGTGTTGGTGTGTTTTCACTTTGGTGGTTATAGTTTATGAACCTATTTCCCCATCAAATAGGAAATCCTTCTCTACTTCCCTTGAATTTTCACCTACCCCTCTGGGTCCAGCCGCTGTTGACTTTTAGTTGTCCTTGGGTGTGCTATTTTCCTGTGACCTGATTTGCCTCAGTGGACGTGCCAGTTATCATTTCATTCCTGTTTGCCTTTGGCAGATGGGGAGGAGAGGAGATAACACATGCTGGAGTCAACCAGTCTCCAACCGGCAATCTTTGGGTCCTCCCCCTTCTCAGCTCGTCTACCCCCAGCAGTTATCCGGTTCCAGATGACACTGGGAAGAAGTACAGAGGCACTAGGGCCCATGGAGTACTTTGCCTACAGGATCTCACTGAGGATCCTTGCGATGAGCTATTTCTTCCGATCATCCCAGGAATCCTTGCCATCCTGTGGGAAAGCTGATTTCAAATTAAATATTGACTATTCCTGTTCTTTAGATGATGAAATTGGAGTTTGGCAAGATTTTGTTGCTAGCCACGGGGTCTTTCCCTATGCTGTGTTCCCAGTTTCATCCTCCAGCCTTCACTCTATGGGACACTTGCCTTTTTTTTTTTTTTTTTAAATTTTTTTTTGTTTGTTTTGTTTTTTTAAATATATTTCTTTATTGATTTCAGAGAGGAAGGGAGGAGGAGAGAGGGATAGAAACATCAATGATGAGAAAGAATTATTGATCAGGACACTTGCCTTTTTAAAAAATTTTTGTTTATTTTGTTTTTTTAAATATATTTATTGATTTCAGAGAGGAAGGGAGGAGGAGAGAGAGATAGAAACATCAGTGATGAGAAAGAATTATTATTATTATTTTTTTAATATATTTTATTGATTTTGTACAGAGAGGAAGGGAGAGAGATAGAGAGTTAGAAACATCGATGAGAGAGAGTCATCGATCAGCTGCCTCTTGCACACCCCCCACTGGGGATATGCCTGCAACCAAGGTACATGCCCTTGACTGGAATCGAACCCGGGACCCTTCAGTCCCCAAGCCAACGCTCTATCCATTGAGCCAAACCGGTCTTGGCGAGAAAGAATTATTGATTGGCTGCCTCCTGCACATCCCCCACTGGGGATCAAGCCCGAAACCCAGGCATGTGCCCTTGGCTGGAATCCATCCTGGGACCCTTCAGTTGGAAGGCTGATCCACTGAGCCAAGCCAGCTCGGGCTCACAGGACACTTTCCACGTCTGCCCACGTGACTGCTTCATAGGTAAGGGTTCAGGGAATGAAAGTTAGAACATTAAAGTAATCACAGCCACCCAAGTCAGTGCTACCTGAGTAAGATTGTATATTCTGTAGCCGAACATAAGTGGGGCTTTGTTGTTTTTTAATACTCTGTAATGGATTACATATGTAATCCTGGGCCCCTCGACTAATAGTAGGTACTTAATATAGTTTGGTGAACATTGAATTAAAGTGGATGGGGGAGAATGAACAGCTTTAAACAAAATCTGTTCAACGTGTTGTTAGAATCCCTGAGAGGAGAATGGCGATGAGGTTAGCATGAAATGTTTTCTATGTGAGCTCATGGTTACACCACGAGTGATCAAATTTTTATTTTCATGTATTTATTCACCAAGCATTTTTTTTTTTAACACATAATTTGTGCCCTGTCTAGTCAGGAAAAGTAACCCCAGGGAGCAGAAAATCAGAGGCTCTAATTGTGCAAAGTGGGAAACCAAGGGTTGGGATGCATGGCCCTCCCTATTGTTGGCCAAATATCCAGCCATGACCCTCACAGGCAGCTGTTTCCTGCAGAAGCAATTGCTCATAAATCCTTTTATCTGGGCCCAATAAATGTCCTGGGGCAGCACAGGGCACAGGGCACAGGGCACGCTCTTGGAGTTAGAGCACAGGGCTAGCCTCAAACACCTGCTTCCCTTGGTACAAAGGAAATAGATGGCAAGGGCTGAGCCCAGTGCCTGGGATACAGTGAGGAGTCAATCATAAAGTAATTGTTATAACAGCTTGTTCAAGTCTATTTTGAATTGGAAGTGGAATAAAGAAGGCTATTGTATTTGTTTTCAATGTACATTATATGTTTAATTTTGCAACAATCCTGTGAAGCAAATGTCTCCGTTTTACAGAAGAGAAGCTAAGGCTCAGAGAGAGTGGGTAAAAAGCCTGTGGGAGAGCTGGGACCTCTTAATGCTTGTTCTGACTCGAAGCCTTCACCCTATCTGTGGCCCCAGCTTGCCTCTCAGGAAAGGGAGTAACTACCAAATAGGAAACTTTCTGGCAGATGTAGTTACACACCCAAAATTTCATGGGTTATTTTGTTTTTGTTCAAGTTTTCTTCCTTTTTATGTGAAATGGAAATTTTGGCTTTTCCAGTGGAAACCAAGAGCTTAAAATTGAGACGGGTTGAGTGGTATTATACCTTTGTTTCACAGGGTTTCAGGCCTCTTAGGAGGGGGGGGAAATGTTGCTTTCAGTTGTTGGCTGCTTTAAACAATAAAAATCCAAAAGCTTGCCCACGGAGAAGTGACTCAAGTCTCCTAACATATGACAGCATCTTCCTGGGGCCATTCGGGACCAGCTCTGAAACAAGCCAAGGACTGAAAGTTCATGTCACATGAAGATACTTCTAATTCCCAAGTGACATGGGATCATCTTAATGAGAGAATAGCCGGAGATGCTGAATTTCTGAAGGCATTAGCAAATTATTTGAAAATTCTCATGGAACAGTTCTGTTGCATTTATTTTATTTTATTTTATCTTATTTTTAAATAAACCTTTATTGTTCATATTATTACAAAAGTTCTTCATTTTTTTCCCCCTCCACCAGATTCCTACCCCACCCTCTGCCCTTTCCCCACCCCCCATTGTCCTCATCCATAGGTGCACAGTTTATGTTCTATTTCATTTTAAATGAAAATCATGTTAATGACTTATCCCAAACTCAGACTTGAGCAGGGTCAAGTAGGACGAAGGTTGGATCTGCCATTGGACAGATGAGGGTTTTAAGCCTGAGTGCATGCTTCTCCATCTACCACTTTGAGGAAGTCACAGCCATTCTCATGACCAGTTCCCATCATCTGTTAAAAAACATAAGTTACTGTGAGGACCCCAGAGCTGCCCAGCACATTGCCCGATCAAATAGGCTTTCGCACGTGTCATTGTCTTTTTTTGTTGTTGAGTGACAGGAACTCACTGTGATGGGCACTGCTGGTGCATAGGACTTTAGGAACTTAACATCCACCATCTAACCAACCTCTATGAAGGAGACTAGGAAACCAACACTCGTTCATGGACCAGCTAAGTACCAGAACTGGACCTGAAACCCAGTGCACCTCACCGGTCAGGTAAGGGGTCCCTGCACCACATGACTTGCCTCCACTTCTTGAGGCGAATGTGTACAGTTATGGGAAGAAGAAGAAGAAGAAAAGCATCAGCTAGGAAAACATCCTTGAATTTTAGGACCTTGCTTGAGATGTTTGTAGTAGCCATCGTTGGCGGTCTTCCGAGAAGCAAGATTTGCTCATTATCCCGGCATCTCGGTCTGATGTGCAGGCCACAGAGGGGAGAGGAAGCCGAATGCTCCTCGTCTCACTCGCATCTCTGGCTTCCCCTGGACTCCCCGCCTCTGAGTCCAAGCCACTTCTCCAGGGCAAGGCCATGCGAGCACAGCAACCCAGCAGGCGCATCCAGGGATGTTTATGGCTTTAATAATGGAGTCTCTTGGGAAATTTTTGGTTTCCCATTCCCAGAAGCAAAATGCATCTGCAGAATGTTCTTGAAATTTATTACTGTTTTTTGTGTTTTTTTTTTTTTTTCCCCTACCAACCACATTCTCTGAGCCACCTTAATCGAGTTGAAACTGTCCCTTGGCAAAAAATAGGATCACTTGAGTGGACATTTATTTAGCTGACATGTTCTATACCAGTCCTGCACAGTGTAGAACGTAGAGAAAAGAGGTTGATGGTGCTGCTGATCATTATATGAACGCAATCCCATGTTGAACTTGCCACGTTTATTACCAAACTGCCGCAAATCCGATGGGAGTTTGTTTTAGCTTTGTCCTCTTCCCTGTACCTTATTTCCAGTCTTTGGGAAACAGCACCCATAAGTCCTGGAGGCACTCAGGCTTGACGTTTCCATGGTGATGGGACATATGCCCAAGGTTCACATTTCATTCCATTTTATATCTAAGCGATATTATAAAGAAATGATGCCATCTGAGGCTGGAGGATTGCGGACAGGGAGTGCCCCTGATCTGGGGCCTTTGTTAAAGGAGGGACTCTGGGAGTTTCTGCTTAAGAGAGGGCATGTGTATTCATCTTGCAAAGAAAAGGTTGGCATTTCTGCAGGGAAGACTGGTTTGGACCTGTTGTGTCCTCAGAAATGTCGTCTTGCCTCGGGTAGACCTTGGTTTCCCCTGAGGGAGACTCTCCTGAGAAAGCCATGCCCTGAGCACAAGGCAGGCAGACTCACCATGAGAATGTCCAATCCTTCCTGCCTGCGAGCAGGAGACGCTAGGCTCTCGTTCCTGTGTGACCTTGAATAGGTCACTTATCTTCCAAGGCTCAGTTGGCTTATCCTGTGAGAGAGGCTTGTGAGGACTGAGGAGGACCATGTGTGTAGAAGTGCTTACGTCAGCGGTTCTCCACCTTTCTGATGCCGCGACCTTTAACACAGTTCCTCATGTTGTGGTGACCCCCAACCATAAAATTTTTACTTTCGTTGCTTCTTCATAACTGTAATTTTGCTACTGTTATGAATCGTAATGTAAATACCTGTGTTTTCCGATGGTCTTAGGCGACCTTGTGAGCGGTTCTCAACCCCCACAGAAAGGTTGGGGACTACTGGCCTAGACGAACCTGGCCATGTAGAGGCAGAGATCCTCTGACTGGCCTATGCCACTTGGCATAATTTGTAGATGGCAAAATTCACAGTTGTGCAGTTCTGTGAGATTTGACAAAACTCAACGGTATACAGTCAAGATACAGAATATTGCCATCAACTTTTAAAAAAATGTATTTCATGTCCTTTTTATAATGAATCCTCAACTACTCTCCCCCCTCCCGCCCCCCAACAACAACCACTGATCTATTTCTCTTCCTATCGTTTTGCCTTTTCCAGGATGCCATATGTTATGTAGCCTTTGAGTGTGGCTTCTTCAGCATGTTTTTAACATAATGATTTAGAGCAAGCATGTCAAACTCAACTAGCATGGGCCAAATGAACAAGGTTTAAATTTATGTGGGCCACAAAAACAACAAAAGCTTTAATTTTCATAGAAACATAGGTTTATTTTGATGGAGACATGCTGAATACAAAGGGCTGAAATAAATGAGTTATCATTAACACAAAATAATAGAACATTTAAATAAAAATTAACATCTTTTTCTTGAACAATAACTTACCAGACACTGAATAACTGCACAGATTAATAAGCGTAACACAGATAAACCTATTTTTCTTGTCCTCTGAAAGCGAATTCTTTCCTGTTGCGCACACCAAACAAGTCAGTAACAAGACTACTGATGTGGCCATCGGCTGCTAAAATATTCGCTGCTGGTATTAGTGGAGAGAAATGGTGTGCCTGCATGTAGGCATGTAAGGGAAATGAATGCAACATGATCATAGTCATCACTTGTGAACATTGTAGTTCATTATTAATAATTATGAATAATAGGATATTGTAAAAATTAAGTTACAAAATTTTTATTAAAACTCATTATGTTGGCTGGGCCACAAAAATATCCATTGTGGGCCGCATGAGGGCCATGAGTTTGACATGCTTGCTTTAGAGACTCATCCTTGTTGTTGCATAAATTAGTAGGTCATTCATTTTTATCTCTGAAAAGTATTTTATTGTATGGATATAATGAAGTATGTTCATCAATTGATGGACATTTGTGTTGTTCCCAGTTTCTGGCTATTATGAAAAAGCTAATACAAACATTTGTGGGCAGATGTGTGTGTGTATTTTCACTGCTCTTGAGTATTAGGTCTAGTAATAATTAATGTCGTTTTCTATTACTTTTTAAAATCGAATTTATTTAAACAATACAACAAAATTTAATCAACAATATAGTTGCTGTTGTTTTCTACTACTTGTGCCCAATGCTCAGGAAGCATTTTAATCCCTCTGTTGTAAAATTCTTGTGATTTTGATGCAAAAAATTCGGTCAATGCATTTTTGAGGCATTCTTCATTATTAAATTTTTTTCCAAGAAGAAAGTTTTGCAAAGAACGAAACAAATGGTAATCGGAATGGGCAATATCAGGAGAATATGCAGGTTGAGGGAGAACTTCCCATTCCAACTGGCGCAGTTTTTCAGCAGTGATTCTTGCAGTATGCGGTCATGCGTTATCGTGGTAAAGAATTATGCCCTTCCAATTAATCAGCGCGGGTTCTTTTTCTCTTAAAGCTTGGGCTAACCTTTCCAATTGGGCACTATACACTGCACTTGTAATGGTTTGGTTAGATGGTAAAAGTTCATAATGAAGAATTCCTTTAAAATTCCACCAAACACACAACATCACTTTTTTCGCATGCAAGTCAGGTTTTGGCATGGGCTGCGGAGCCTCATTTTTGTCCAACCTTTGAGGCCGCCTTTTCAAATTAACATACAGCACCCATTTTTCATCTCTGGTAACAATTTGCTCTGAAAACGGCAAACGGTTTTGACAAGAGAGGAGCGAACTGCAAATTGTGACTCTTTGATTACGGTTGTTGTCGGTCAACTCATGAGGAACCCATTTTCCAAACTTTTGGACTTTGCCAAGTGCACACAACTGATTGGAAATTGTTTTTTGTGAACCATTTAAAGTTGTCGCAAACTCTCGCCAAGACCGGTTTGGCTCAATGGATAGAGCGTCGGCTTGGGGACTGAAGGGACCCGGGTTCGATTCCGGTCAAGGGCATGTACCTTGGTTGCGGGCATATCCCCAGTAGGGGGTGTGCAAGAGGCAGCTGATCGATGACTCTCTCTCATCGATGTTTCTAGCTTTCTATCTCTCTCCCTTCCTCTCTGTACAAAATCAATAAAATATATTTAAAAAAAAAAAAAAAAAAAAATAAAGTTGTCGCAAACTCTCGTTGGGTAATTTGAGGATTTTGCACCAAAAGAGCTTGAAGAGCTTCTTGATCAAAATTGGACACACGGCCCCGACCACTCTTGTCATCTAACGAAAAATTTCCCTCGCGAAATTTCTCAAACCAACGCTGGCATTTTCTGGCGCTAACTGCATCTTGACCAAGAGCACTACAGATGTTTTTTGCAGCCTCACTTGCTTTTCTTCCTAATTGGAACTCGTAAAGCATGCAGTGCCGAATATGCTCTTCATCCGCCATCTACTTAGCCCTAGTTTTGCAACAAAAACCAAACCAAACACAAACTTTTTCAAGCAAAACTTGTTCATTGCACTTCACACGTTCTGTAGATACCACGTGTTTGAAGGTTATGTCAATACAAGTCAACGCCAAGCAAGATTTTAAACGAATGTTTAAAAACGACATTAGTTATTACTAGACCCGATAAATCACTAGAAGTGAGACTGCTGGGTCATCTGGCCAAAGTATTTTGCATCCCTGCCAGCAGTGCCACCAATTCCAGTGGTTTGTCAGTTTATTTATTCTGATATTTGTGGATACTCATTTTTTTCTTTTTAAATAATTTTTTTCCAAATATGTTTTTATTGATTTTAGAGAGAGCAAGGGAAAGGGATAGAGAGATAAAAATGTGGAGAGAGGAGCATCCATCAGTGGCCTCCTGCATGCCCCTTACTGGGGATGGAGCCCGCAACCTGAGCATTTGCCCTGACTTGGAATGGAAAACGGTAGGTTGATGCCCAATCTCTGAGCCACACTGGGCCACACTGGTTAGGCCTAGTTTTTAAAAAAAATATATTTTATTGATTTTTTACAGAGAGGAAGGGAGAAATATAGAGAGCCAGAAACGTAGATGAGAAAGAAACATTGACCAGCTGCCTCTTGCACACCCCCTACCAGGGATGTGCCCGCAACCAACTTACATGCCCCTGACCAGAATGGAACCTGGGACCTTTCAGTCCACTGACCGACGCTCTACTTCTGAGCCAAACCGGTTTCGGCTAATTTTTCTTTAATTTCTATTGCCACATTTCTCCCTTGGAATAAATGCATAGGAAATCCTACGTGACCAAACAAAGTAAAGAGTCAAGAGGAAATGTAAAAGTGACTTTACGTAATAAGCAAAAATATCCTTTGGTGCATAAGAAAACATAAAGACAAGAATGAAAAATAAGTGAGAGCAGATGGGTGTTGGGAAGAGGGACCTCGGTATGGGATCTCCTAATCTTCCCACTGTGATTCCTTTTTGTCACCCATCTAGGTGGGAAGCATACCCTTTGGCCACATATTCTGATTAATTCATTTGAAAAAATCCACTTTGCTCTTGGCACAGATTACGAAATGTTAACTTTTTGTTAACTCCTATTTTCCAACTTAGTCTCCTATAACCAGAAATGCCGGTTCTTGCAGGAAGATGACTGGGATGATAACATTGCTAAAATAGCTACGTGTAAAATGACTATAAAAAAATTGCACATTCAAGGGGAAACCTCACCCTTGACCCAGAATTATGTGATCCCGTAATTCTTTAGTAAGTAATTTGACGTGAGAAGTCTTTGAATTCCTCTGAAGAATCATCTTGTTCTTTTCCTTGTCATTCCTCATTCACGTCGTTGGCACACACATTTGCAGGATAATCTTGCAATTTATAATCTTAGCCGTTTGGTTCAAGACTCTTTTGAGACAGTTATGACCTCTAAATGTGACTGCGTGAACCAAGATCTAGAAAATCAGGTCTGAAATAAAGACTACAGCCAAAACTGTTTTGGCTCAGTGGATAGATCATCAGCCTGCAGACTGAAGGGCCCCAGGTTCGATTCTGGTCAATGGCATGTACCTTGGTTGCAGGCACATCCCTGGTGGTGGGTGCGCAGCAGGCAGCTGATTGATGTTTCTCTCTCATTGATGTTTCTAGCTCTCTATCCCTCACCCTTCTTCTCTGTAAAAAAATAAATAAAATATATTAAAAAAAAAAAAAAAAAAAGAAAGAAAAAAGACTACAGCCCCCTCCTTGGGCATGAGATTAGAAAGGAAGGCATTTGCCGAAGCCGGTTTGGCTCAGTGGTAGAGCATCGGTCTGTGGACTGAAAGGTCCCAGGTTCAATTCCAGTCAAGGGCATGTACATTGGTTGCGGGCACATCCCCAGTAGGGGGTGTGCAAGAGGCAGCTGGTCGATGATTCTCTCTCATCGACGTTTCTCACTATCTCTCTCCCTTCCTCTCTGTAAAAAAAATCAATAAAATATATTTTAAAAAAAGAAAAGAAAGAAAGGAAGGCATTTCTTTCATCCGGGCACAATGGGGCTCTGTTTCCCCAGGGTTGCTTCTCACACATCTCTGCAACCCACAGTAGGAGCCAAACAGCCCACCCTCAGGGTCTGCATGTCCCCCTTCCCTTCCTCCAAGGAGAAATCACTGCTTGTATTCAAAACTGCCTACACCAACCGCCTCTGTCACCAAGGGCAGGGAGAGCAGGGACCGAGGGGTGAAAGCCGTGAGGAATTCAGGTAATCTGCTGCCTGCCTGGCAATGCTTCCTTTTGGTTTCCAGGCAATAAATCATGGCTCCCCAGCCAAAGGCTATTCCTGGTCTCAGCCATTATCTGCATCCCTGTTCCCCAAGGCCCCCGTATCCAGGGCGACCCGAGACGATGGCAAATGCAGCGCCTGCTGACACGGAGCATCCAGGCTGGAGAAGCGGACTCCAGACACTTGGTTCCAAAAGGGGTGGTGACACAATGGGGTCAAGCGAAGCTGTCGGGAAAATCGCTATTAATAGCAGCTCACACGTATTGAGCGCGAGCTGTGCCCGACACCTCACACGGGTCCTGTAAAGTGGGTCCTGTTAGCAGCCTGGCTGCACCATACAGGTTAGTGAGATGGTGACTGCCCCAGGGCCCACAGCCGGCCGGAGGGTAGAACCAAGTTTTAAACCCAGGTGATGTGTCTCCGAAGTCTTCCTTCTGAACTGCTCTGTGTTCTGCCTACAACTGGAACCCCATTGCAACAAACACCTCCAGGCCTGACAGTGGGAAAATGTGAGGACAACAATGTCCCCCAGATTTCAAAATCTACCCCCCCAAAAAAACAAAAAACAACAAAAAACACCACACAAATTCACAGGTCATTCATTTCACAGAGATTTAAGAACATGCACAGCCAAAACCGGTTTGCCTCAGTGGATAGAGTGTCGGTCTGCAGACTGAAAGGTCCCAGGTTCGATTCCAGTCAAGGGCATGTATGTTGGTTGCGGGCGCATCCCCAATAGGGGGTGTGCAAGAGGCAGCTGGTCAATGTTTCTCTCTCATCGACGTTTCTAGCTCTCCATCTCTCTCCCCTCCTCTCTGTAAAAAATCAATTAAAAAATATATTAAAAAAATAAATAAAGGTCCCAGGTTCGATTTCGGTTAAGGGCAAAGGCATGTATCTTGATTGTGGGCACATCCCCAGTGGAAGGGTGTGTGTGTGTGCAAGAGGCAGCTGATGGATGGTTCTCTCTCATTGATGTTTCTAACTCTCTATCCTTCTCTCTTCCTCTCTGTAAAGAATCAATAAAATATATATTTTTTAAAAAGAACATGCCTAGAACAGTACCTGACACAGTAAGTGCTCAACACATTTTCTCTTTGTGTCATTTCAGTGAGAGGAGGGGATTGATCTTGGCTGGGTCCCAGGTCCGTACCTGTGTCACCATGGCGCCCTGAACTAGGTGCACGGTCCTCTCCATGAGCAGGTACGGGCTGAGAGAGCACCCACTGGAGACATTGCCAAACTGATCCAAAGGTAAGCCGGCAAGTGGTAAGCCACACTCCTGAGTAGCCCCAGGTTCTGGGCTGTCTGACTCACAGCAATATTTTCTTCCTTTGTCTTGATTAAAGTTCTCAAAAGATAGTTTTCAAACATCAAAAATATTTTGTGTAGCCCTAGCCAGTTTGCAGAGTGAAGGGTCCCATGTTCGAGTCCAGTCAAGGGCACATGCCTGGTTACAGTCTTGATCCCCAGTAGGGGACGTGCAGGAGGCAGCCGATTGATGATTCTCTCTCATCATTGATGTTTCTCTCCCTCTCCCTTTCTATCTAAAATCAATAAAAATATATTTTAAAATATATATTTTATGCTCTTAAAGTCATCTCAGATCACTTGGGGTGGGAGGCGGGGGGTGGGGTGCAGGGGAGGTAGGGAAGATACTAGAAAATGCTCCCTGGAAAGATAATTTTTTCAAATTTCTAAGCTGGTTCTTTTTTAATTTAACAAAACTTTCTGGAACTTTCTATGCCCCCCACCCACACCCCCCAAGTGAATTCTAGTTCCTCTGAATTCCTGTGAGTAACCCTAGTGGAAATTTATGCTTGGCTCTTCTATTTTTTTCCCTTTCAGGGATAAATCTTTCCATTTTGAAAATGTGCCACTTTCAGAGAGACACTTCGATACAAATGATTTTCATTATGTGATGCTTCCTCCTGCCAATTATTCCATTCATGTATCCTTTGATCATCTATCCATCCACCCACCCGTCTGCCCTCCCACCCACCCGTCTACCACCCGGACTGTGGGACTGTTGTGTGGTGGTGAGGAGCATAGGAGTTGGAGCCAGACACACCACTGTTAAGCTTTACCACTTAATAGCCGTGAGACTGTGAGGCTGTCCCCATATCCTCTCCCAACCCGACTCCTTGTTTGTAAAATGAGGATTCAAGCAAGTATCTCACCACAGTTCTCTTGTGAAGATTAAATGAGAGAGAATATACAGTACGGAGCACAGTGCTTGGTATGTATTAAACAATCAATTATTGGCAGTTGCTTTTATTGTTCTGCAAACTGTACATTGAGCATGCAACAGAGAACAAGAGAGTTAGGGGCCCAGCTCTCAGGGAATCTACAGTTTAAAGGAGGATAAATACATGAAATAATCTCCCAAACAATCCCATCTATTAAACAGCACTACTGTTCAAAAATCTAGACGTCATCTTTGATTCCTCTTTTTCATCACTCCTCCCTCTCCCCATATCTAACCCACAGGCAATTCTTCTTGACTCTGTCCCCAAAATATGTTCCCCACCCGGCCAGTCTCCACCATCTCCAACGCTACAACCTGGTTCAAGCCACCATCTGCCCTTGCCCGGACTCCTGCAGCCACCTCCTTAGCTGGTCTCTTTACTTTCACTCACACCACTTAGAGCACATTCCCAAGAAGGGCTGCAGGGATCTTTTCAAAGCATAAAGGAGACCTTTCTGGGCCTCAGCTCAAAACGCTGCAATTACAATAAAATATAACCTTCAAGGCCTCATACTCTGCCACCTGCAGTTTCACTTCCCACAACCACCTGGAAATTATTTCTGAGCCTTGAACACTCCAAGCGTGTTTCTGCTTGGAGACTTTGCCCTGATGTCTCTGCTGCTTAGGATGCTGTCTCTCATTTTCCTGTGTCTGGCTCCTTCTCATCCATCAGGTCTCAACTCAGATGTCATCTCTTCAGAGAGACTTCTCTGCCTCCTACCTCATTACCCCTCCACCATTACTTACTATACTGGTACCTTGTTTAGTTTCATATAAATATAAATATAAATATAAATATAAATATAAATATAAATATAAATATAAATATAAATATAAATATAAATATAAATATAAATATAAATATAAATATAAATATAAATATAAATACATACATATACATATATGTATACATATACATATACATATACATATACATATACATATACATATGCATATATATTATTGATTTCAGAGAGGAAGGGAGAGGGAAAAGAGATAGAAACATCAGTGAGAGAATCATTGATTGGCTGCCTCCTGCATGTCTGCAGGCCGATGCTCTATCCATGGAGCCAAATTGTCTAGGGCTTGTTTTAGTTTCTTCTTATTGTTTCTTTCTTCCTTTTCTTTTCTTTTCTTTTTTAAAAATATATTTTCTTGATTTTTTTTACAGAGAGGAAGGGAGAGGGATAGAGAGCTAGAAACATCGATGAGAGAGAAACATTGACCAGCTGCCTTCTGCACACCCCCCACCGGGGATGTGCCCACAACCAATGTATGTGCCCTTGACCGGAATCGAACCCGGTACCCTTCAGTCCGCAGACTGATGCTCTATCCACTGAGCCAAACCGGTTTCGGCCTTCTTTTCTTTCCTCTTTTTTTTTTCTTTTTCTTCCTTCTTCTCTCTACTCTCTCTTCCTGCCCTTCCCTCTCTCCTATATGCCTTGAATGGAACTCAGCACATAGTAGGTGCTCCATAAACGTTTATTGGATTAATGATTGAATGAATGACACAAATACAATGAACTGTGTGAGATCCCTGGAGCAGTGCTGCTGGGGCAGTGTTGGTGATGCCTGCTCAGCTCTGTTTTGGAGATTCCCATCTGTCTGAGTTTCAGATTCAGTCACGTCCAATAGCAAAAACATGGACTAGAGTTTTCTCAGAATTCTTTCCAATTGGAGGTTCTGGGATCCATGCCCTTTCCCATGTCCTGGAGTGTCCTTCTTTCACCTGGTTCTTAGCAATACACAAATTAAAGAGTTACAAATAGCTAGTGAAATGTAGACCTGGCCGCCATTCTTTTTCCCCCCCATTTTTTAAAATATATTTTTATTGGTTTTTAGAGAGGAAAGGAGAGAGATGAGAGATCAAAACATCAATGAAATAGATATATTGATCCACTGCTTCCTGCATGCTCCCTACTGGGGATCAGACCCACAGCCTGGACATGTGTCCGGACCAGGAATCAAACTAGTGACCTCTTGGTTCATGGGTCGACATTCAACCACTGAACCACACCACCCTGGCTTGGTCACCATTCTTAACAGAACAATCATTCACCTTCCTAAAAGGCACTGGTAAAATTCGCCAGGTTTTTATATCTGCTATGAAAACAAAGACTCTCACTTACAGGGTATCTATCACATTCCATCGTTTTGCCTACCTCTTGGCTAATTCTTACACAAACTCTGCAGACTAGGTATTATCCTCCTCTTCATCTCGCATAGAAGGAACCTGAGGCCCAGAAGAGACTCCTGACTTGCCCAAGGTCACAAAGTGGGTAAAGGTGAGAGCTGTGATTCCAGGTCTGTCTGTCTCCAATGCCTGGGCGGGTTCCAAGCTGTCTAGAGGGCCAGCTCCTTAATGTACGGGGTAGATGGCATTGATAGCAACCTCGCTAATGCTAATTTAGGAAAACAACCTTGAGATAAAGAGTTCTAGAAAGAAGACACTATAATTAGCCTGCTGGCCCAGCAGGAAGGGTGAGTTTTATCTACTGCAGGTCAAAGCTGTTGGCTTCTGGAGAGTCAAGGGCAGGATTGTGGGGGCCTTGGAGAAAACTCTTTTCAAAGACAATGAGCCCATGAAGGGCTTCTCTGGGCTGAGCCAGGTAGGGCACTGTCCTCACAGTGAAGAGAGCGTGCTGGGGAACAGGAACAAGGAAGAGCTTAGAGAGAAACAAGTGTGCCAGAAAGGCCCTAGACAGAGTCCAGATGGGGGTCTGGGAGTGGGCGGGTGGGGGGGTTGGGGAGAATGAAAAGAAAAGCAAATACATCCACAGAAGAAGACTTGGAAGAAAGATTCTATATTCCCCTTCCTTCTCCCCGAATCTTCCTCCCTGCATCCCTGGCTGAGGCACCCTTTCCTTCTTCTTAGGGCTGTTAACAAACATTCCCAATCTGAGGTGTGGAAAGGGACTATTCCATTCAGGTGAACAGTGTGCAGACGGGGAAATGCAGCGAGTGGAACACCAAGAGTGCACTCCCGACACACAGGGGAGGCAGCCTTTTATAGAGTTACCACCCTTTCCTGACTGGTCCACTTTTATGCAAATGAAGCTTCAAACCAATACAGTTCTGATTGGTCAGTTTAGATGCAAATGAGGATATCATTGTACAGTTCTGACTGGACAGGGCAAGTCTCAGTTCATTGGCTGAAAGACAAAAACCAGGAATTCTCTCATGATAGTTAACTCAGAGGGGAGGAGGCGGAAAGCTCCATCTGTGGCTCTTCCCTGAAATGAAGAGAGTGTGTGTGAGCAGCTTCTGACGCACACCACGGCTGCTGGACTCTGGTTATAAGTTTGGGCCCAGTTAGCCACAAGCAGTCCTCGGGAGATATATTTCTCCTCCAGGTTCGCAGAGCCCTGCATTAGGAGAGAAGGGAAATTGGCAGAGCAGTGAGGGGAGACCATGGGCAACTGCCACCAAAGTCCCCCCCCCCCAAGTCCTTAAATGTCACCCCCTGACCCTCTCCTCTAAATCAGACATCTTCCCCACCCCCCTTTCTCTACTACCAAAGCTGAGAACATCTCCCAGTTGCGTTTATCACAGTTGCTACTACATAGTAATTGTCATATTCAGTGTCTGGCTCTCCTCCTAGGGCAGACGCCATCTTTGTTTTCTTCAGAACCCAGAACCGTACTGGTGTGAATAAATGTTCAAAAAGTGTTTGTTCAGCCAAAACCGGTTTGGCTCAGTGGATAGAGCATCAGTCTGCAGACTGAAAGGTCCCAAGTTCGATTCCGGTCAAAGGCATGTATATTGGTTGTTGGCACATCCCTGGTGGGAGGTGTGCAGGAGGTAGCTGGTTGATATTTCTAGCTCTTTATCCCTCTCCCTTCCTCTCTGTAAAAAATCAATAAAATATACTAAAAAAAATAATAATAATAAAATAAGTATTTGTTCAGGGACTGAAGGAGTGAGTAGTGTCAGGTGACTGATGCGTAAGTTGGGTGGTCTTGGTTGCATGTAAGTGAATCCCAGTTTGCTCACCTCCTCAGCGTTCGAATGCACTGTATATACAGTCATGTGGAGTGTTAATGACAAGGACAGGTCCCGGGGAAATAAGGACCCGTTCCCGAAGAGGTGTCCTGGGCAGTCCTGCTCCGTTGCCTGCTGAGGCGAGGGGAATTTGAGGCTGCTTTCCTGAATATGAGCCTAAGTCGGTTCAGCCCCAGCTGTCTCCTCCCCTGCACCGGCCCCAGTCAGTGCCCAGTTGGGGGCAGGTCATGCTGGGACTTGCCCCACTTGGTGCTGCCAGGAGCGCTGGCTGGCTCCCATCAGATATGTGCCCGCTGTTGGTAACCAGGGAGGAAGCAAGCTGCAGCAAGAACGAAGGTTGGCGCCCCACCCTCCCCACGCCCCGTCCAGACCTGGAGGAGTCCGCTGGGTTAGAGACCCAGCTTTTGCCGTGGAATAAGCAGGCGTGTGGGAGCGCAGTGGTTCTCAGCAGGGTGGAACACAGCCTGTGGAGATCTGGTTTCTCCTTCGGCCTTGCTGATAACAGGGTTCACCCTCCGGTCAAGCCCACTTGCTTCTTTTACGGGGAACCTTGAAATGTAGATAAGCACCCAGCAGTGGAACCGACATTACCCTTCCCTAACCTTCCCCTACCCATTCTTCCTCTTTTCCCCCCTCCAGCAATCATGCTCTTTTATTTAGTTTTTAAATTTCATTTAGTTTTTCCATCACTATTTATCCCATCTCTTCCTCTTCCACCTCCACTCATCCTCCCCACCCCACACTGTTGTCCTCGTTCGTGAGGTTTTTGAGGTGTTTTTTGTTTGTTTGTTTTGCTCAATCCCTCCACTCCACTCCTATTTTAAAAAAAAAATTAAAAAATATATATATATATGTTAATTTTAGAGAGGAAGGGAAAGGAAGAGATAGATAGAAACATTGATCAGAGAGAAACATCGGTTGGCTGCCCAGGCATATGCCCTGACCTGGAATTGACCTGGCCAGCTCCTGGTGATGGGGTTGATGCTCAACCACTGAGCCACACTGGCCAGGCCTACCTATTCTTCTTCATGCCAATGCTGGTTTATGAATGGTGGAGCTTCTGATAAATGGACCTAGGAGACTCCTCCCTGTGGCCTTAGCAAGGCACATTACAGCCAGATCGGCCTCTCACTGTGGCTTTTCAATGGGATGACTAGAGAAGGGAAGCAAAGTTCTGAGTTTCTGAGTGTTCCCCTGAGCCTCTCTGTCAGGCGCTGATGCCGTAGCTCTGCGCACTCGGAGATGCTATCATTTTTTAATTTTTTTCCCACGGTACGGCCTGGATGGCCTTGGTTTGCACTCACGTTCCCCTCCCTTTTATTTTCTGGACCATTTATTGAGCATGTCCTATTTTCCGGGCACTGTACTAGGCATAGTCTCCAAAGCTGGTCTTTAACTTACATTAACCCCATTTCCGGAGAGGTGGCTGTGTCTGTTACATACACGGGAAGACGGAGGCTCCAGGTTCCAGGGAGGCAGGAAATGCACTAACCCTCTCAGCTAAGAGATGGAGTCCGAATTCGAACCCGGGTTTCTGGCTCCTGAACGTGAGCGTTTTTCCCATCCAGGCCCACAGAGAACGGGGATGCCGGCACCATTACAGGCATGGCTCATAGCATCAATCCAACACTGAGGACTGTTCAGCGTGCCTGCTTCTGCTGGGGAGACAGAGGTGGCTTAAACTTTTCTGGAAGGGACGGTGAGCTCTTGGCAGCCTGTCCCAT
Organism: Pipistrellus nathusii; assembly: GCA_963693515.1. Classification (NCBI taxonomy): domain Eukaryota; kingdom Metazoa; phylum Chordata; class Mammalia; order Chiroptera; family Vespertilionidae; genus Pipistrellus; species Pipistrellus nathusii. Next base: position 29,325,540 of record OY882873.1, on the reverse strand, counting down.
CCAGAAACCCGAGCCTCTCTAAGTAGGCCGCCTTGTTACTGTAATGTCAGAGAAAAGCTGACCTTGGTAGGATTTCACTCCAGCTTGGCCCACAGCTTCCATCCGGGGGAGCTGAGGGATCTGCATTCTTGCATAAGAACCACACTTTAAAAATATATGTATATATATTTTATTGATTTTTTTACAGAGAGGAAGGGAGAGGGATACAGAGCTAGAAACATTGATGAGAAACATCAATCAGCTGCCTCCTGCACACCCCCCACTGGGGACGTGCCCGCAACCAAGGCACATGCTCCCGACCGGAATCGAACCTGGGACCCCCCTGGTCTGCAGACCTACGCTCTATCCACTGAGCCAGACCGGTTTCGGCAAGAACCACACTGTTTCAGCCTTGCCCAGGACGATCTGTGGTAATCACAATAAAATAAAGTGATCCTGCATGCTTGTCTCCTGCCCTAAACCAGGGAGAGCTCAGCAGGACAGAAACCCCAAAGCAGTGACTTGCCTCAAAGGCCAGCCATCGACTGAGCCACCCCCACCTCTCCCCGCCGCAGCTGCTGAGAGAACCAGCCGGGCCTTTGCCTACTGGACCGGGCGTGCGCTCCGAGGCCCTCGGTAACCCAGCTCCAGGAAGTGTGCTGCTTCCTTATTTGAGGTGTATTCTTAACGTGTGATCACACTGTGAGTGGAGCCAGCCAAAGCAGAGGCTATTAATAGGGAGGGGAAGAGAGCTGACTCAGGAGCGAGCCGGCTTAGGCTGGAGGGGAGAGCGAGCCCGGCCACCTGGGCCTGCAATCCTCCGGGTGAGGCCAGCGAGCGACAGACCTGGGCTCACTGCGTCCCCGGGCTGGCGTCAGCACCTCTGGATTTCTCAACTCGGGAAACAGAAACCTGGAGGGGACCAGTCCAGGGGATCTGCAGCCTCTTTCCCCGGTCCCCGGGGAGTCTCAGAGCCTGAGAGCAAACAGCTTAGAGAGCTCTGACCCAGCAAAGCTGCAGCTCTTCCCACACGATGGCATCGGTGGCGGAGACTAGGAGAGAAGCAGTGCTGAGCCGGCCCGCCGCTGGCCAGAGCTCCCCGTGGGCAGGGCCCTCTGAGCAGGGAGAGCTATTTCTGGCTCCTCGATAAGCCCGGGGAAGTGGGGGAGCGGAGAGGTGAAGGTCCGCGGCCAGTGAAGGGCACAGTGCAGCGAGGCCTCATCACGCAGGGGGAGGTCGTCAGTGCTTCCTGTGGTTTCTCACGGAGCTGAGACCTGGGTCCTGTGGCCGACCTGCCGTCCTCTGGCAGCCAGCAGCAGGAGAGATGGCAGTCTGGCCGTGGGCCGTGGCGTACCGCAGGGAAAATAGCACTGCTGCTGGACGCGGGGCGCACAGCATCCCTCCCTCTGTGCCCGGCACTGCACACATGCTCTGTAAACGCTGCTACACCCGTCCTCACCACCCCCAGGCGGGTATTGTCACCTCTCTTCTCCGAGGTTAACGTGAGATTTTAAAAGGTAATGTGGCCAAAACCGGTTTGGCTCAGTGGATAGAGCGTTGGCCTGCGGACTGAGAGGTCCCAGGTTGGATTCCGGTCCAGGGCATGTACCTTGGTTGCGGGCACATCCCCAGTGGGGGGTGTGCAGGAGGCAGCTGGTCATGTTCTCTCTCATTGATGCTTCTAACTATCTCCCTTCCTCTCTGTAAAAAAATCAATTATATATATATATATATAATTTTTTTTTTAAAGGTAGTGTGACTTAGTCACACAGCTAGGAGGTTACAAAGATAAGACGAAAACCTAGGCCTGAGAGGCCAGAGGAAAAGCCAGGCTGCAGTAAGCTGCCTGCAGGCCCAAGGTCCCTCCCGTCTTTCCTGTTTCTTCCACAGTCACCCAGGGGCCCCTCCCTCTTGTCCCTACGCCTGTGCTCACACCACATGAAGGGGGGTGGGGGGAGGGGATATAAGTCTGCGGTGTTGCTGGGAGGTGCTGAGAAGGTGGGGAGTGATATGTTGGCATCTTCTCCCTTGTTGGTTAGTGGGTTAGGCATGCCTAGGTATGTTTCCTCAAAGGAGAAGGTTCGTTTTGGTTCCTGGATCTTGGAAGAAGGAGGTTAAGGTGGAGGTAGCACGTGGGATATTTCCCCCTTCCTTTCTGAAGATACTGGGCTTGGCTTTGGGGCCTGGCACCTGCAGACGATAGAGCCATTTAATAACACTATTCACCTGGTGTTTTTCCCTCCACTGTTTTTCACATAGCCCAGCAACTATCTGCGTGGCGATGTCTCTCTAGAGTTGCACAAGTATTATAATCTATATACTCCCGTGGATCCAAAAATACCTTTTCACTGAACAGAAAGAAGAGGCTGTCCTGCCTGGGTCCCTTCCTGAACCTGAAAGAGCCCCCAGGACCCCGACACCACGTCCATGAGGTAAGAGCTCCAGGCCCCAGCTGTCAGGAGGCCCCAGATACAGAGCTGGCCCTGGACCAGGCTTCTGCGGATTTTGTTTATCCGTTTACAGCCATATTCATTTATAGCCAAACTGACTTCCAGGCCCTCAAGCGGTAGATCATCTAAGCTGTTGTTTTGGGGTCTCGTGTACTCTCTTGGCAATTTTCTTCCTTCCTGTTTTGAAAGGCAAACAAGTAGCTTCACAGTAATAACAAACAGGATGGTGGCCGCGTCCAGGCTCAGACATCTGCCTCCTCTCGCTGTGGTCAAAGTTCACCTCGGACGAGGCCACCTGCAGGTTTGTCTGTGCAGGGGCCTGGCCTGGCTGCCAGGGGAGGGGGATAGATTTGGCCTTTGCGTGGGAGCGTCTCCCTTCTCCTCCGGGGAGGTGACCATTTTCAGATCTGTGTGTGGGGAGGAAAATCTTCTCTTCCAAAAATAATCTCTCTCTGCAGCGGGGTTTGAAGCCGGACCAAGCTGCTAGCACTATTTTTACCCCGCTTGCACTTCAGGGTGCAAATAGCAGCTCTGGCTGTTTTTCCCCACAGCTGACAAACGGGGCTAGCTCTCCCAGGCCGAGGCCTCCTGGCCTTGTGCACAGAGGAGACAGAACCGAGGTTGCCCTCCGGCCCAGGGGGTGATGATTGGACCTTCGGGTCAGTAGACAAGCAGGGGTGGCATCGCCCTGGTTCTGTTCTCTCGGTCTCTGCTGTGAACACTAGGCCCTGTGCTAGCAGCTCGGCTAAGGCTGATGTAAAGAAGCACCAGGCGGGATCCTGAGGTGAAGGCAGGCCCGGGAACCTCTGCCTGAGCGGGCTGGGCTCCCGGGAGCTTGAGCAGCTCGAGGCTGCAGCCAGCTGCCCCCTCACCTGCTCGCTCGCATGAACGAGCACCTCCTCCAAGGTGGCTGCCCTTGGAAGGTCTCTTGCCCCACCCCGCCCGATCAGGATACGGAGGGAAGACGGAAAGGAGAGCACCCACTGGAGGCTGCCCCAGCGGCAGAATGTCTCTACATGTGCACCTCCTGGTGCCCAAGTGATTGGGGGCCCCCCTGACTTCAGTGTTGGAGAGCGTCATTAAGAGGCCACAGAGAGCCAAAACCGGTTTGGCTCAGTGGATAGAGCGTTGGCCTGCGGACTGAAGGGTCCCAGGTTCGATTCCGGTCAAGGGCATGTACCTTGGTTGCGGGCATATCCCCAGTAGGAGGTGTGCAGGAGGCAGCTGATTGATGATTCTAACTCTCTGTTCCTCTCTCTTTTTCTGTAAAAAAATCAATAAAAAAAAAATATATATAGCCAAGACCGGTTTGGCTCAATGGACAGAGCGTCGGCTTGGGGACTGAAGGGCCCCGGGTTCGATTCCGGTCAAGGGCATGTACCTTGGTTGCGGGCATATCCCCAGTAGGGGGTGTGCAAGAGGCAGCTGATCGATGACCCTCTCTCATTGATGTTTCGAACTCTCTATCTCTCTCCCTTCCTCTGTACAAAATCAATAAAATATATTTTAAAAAAATATATATATATATATTTATATATAAAAATTGATTTTTTTACAGAGAAGAAGAAGGGAGAGGGATAGAGAGTGAGAAACATCAATGAGAGAGAAACATCAACCAGTTGCCTCCTGCACACCACCTACTGGGGATGTGCCCGCAACCACGGTACATGCCCTTGACCGGAATCGAATCCGGGACCCTTCAGTCCGCAGGCTAACGCTCTATCCACTGAGCCAAACCGGTTTCAGCAATAAAATATATTTTTAAAAAAAGAAAAGAAAGGTCCTGGAGAAAGGCTCCTTCCATGCTGCGGGAGAGCAGGAGCCTCGGGTGATGTCTCCCATGAGCTTGGAGGAGGCGGGAGGTCCAGCTTCACAAGGGCCTCGGTTGGTGCTGTGGGTGAGCGAGGTAAACGGGCAAAGACCGAGCTGTGCCCTCCTAGGAGCCAGTTCCCTACTTGCTGGTCTTAGAGGAGAACGGACTTCAGCGGCTTTTCCCGGAGGCCACGTTTCTTACCCAACCCTCTCCCTGGGGTCTCTGTCCTGAAATTAGAAAGGAGAGCTATGAGTCAGCAGGAAAGCCCGCTCTTCCTTGGGAATTACACGGCAGCTCCTCATGGACTGCTCATTCCCTCCCGGTAGGTACACATCCGTCAATCATCAATCAATCAGAGTTTCGCAAATCCCTACCACGTGCTCAGAACTGGCGTCTGAGGACGCAGCTCACGTTTCAGGTCCTCCGTGCCGATGACGTGCAGGGCAAGGGATGGATTGGAGGACAGGTAAGCCGCTGATCGTCCCCTTGGGGATCTGCTGTTTTTGGACGTGGTTCCGGAGCAGTTCCACGGAATTGATCCTGAGCAGTTAGTTGCTCATTGCAAAACTCGCTGCCAATTATTGACAGCCCGAGTGGCTCGGAGAGCTCCTGAGGGTAAAAATAGGGTCAGGTGATAGATGAGAAAATAGCTTTGCGTTTTCGGGGAGCGGGATGGGAACACATTGTCTCCATCTGCTGTGCTGTGGTTTCCGTTGTCAGCCTGGGATCTTTCCCAGCACTGGCCGGCCAAGTCTGCTTCGTGGCTTCCGGCAAAAACTCCACCCGAGAGCTGCTCAGGGTGAGATCAAAGCTCAAGGCTCTGTCTTAGCAGCCAGACCAGAGGAGGTCCATGCTGGGTTTGAGGCATCCCGGTTCACACTGTGTTTAGAGTCACATTAAAACAGCCAACAGCCCAGCTGGCGTGGCTCTGTGCTTGAGCGTCAAGCTATGGACCAGGAGGTTACGGTTCGATTCCCGGTCAGCGCATATGCCCACGTTGTAGGCTTGACCCCCAGTGTGGGGCGTGCAGGAGGCAGCCAGTCAATGATTCTCTCTCATCATTGATGTTTCTATTGCTCTCTCCTTCACTCTTTCTCTCTGAAATCAATAAAGATGTATTTAAAAAAACAAAACAAAAATAGCCAACACCACAGTTTCCAGTAAAACCCACTGAATTTTAAATGTGCTGTTGGCTAATTTGGGAGGGATGGGGGTAGTATGGCCCAGTGGATCTGGTCATTCATTTGTCCACCAAATGTCACATTTACAAAACAATGTTTTTTTTTTGGGGAAAGCCTCCTAACGCCCGGATGATCAATGTTTACCTTGAAAACAAACACACTCTCCAAAACCGGTTTGGCTCAGTGGATAGAGCATTAGCCTGCAGACTGAAGGGTCCCGGGTTCGGTTCCGGTCAAGGGCATGTACCTTGGTTGAGGGCACATCCCCAGTAAGAGGTGTGCAGGAGGCAGCTGATCGATGATTCTCGCTCATCGATGTTTCTAACTCTCTATCCCTCTCTCTTCCTCTCTGTAAAAAATCAATAAAATATTATTTTTTTTAAAAAAAAAAAATGAAAGAAAGAAAACAAACACACTCAAAAACCTGAAGCAGGCCAAAGGTTCCAGGTAAGTAAAACCACAAGCACATGGCTGACAGTCACGTTGCTCCGCTGACCATTTGTTTTGAAAAAATGCTCCCCACGCCCCCCGGCCTTGGCGTTGGGGAAATTGGGCACGTGGTCACCCACTTCCTGTCTAGCGTGGCCCTCGGTTTCCTGGAATTCACTGTGAAGCGCCATGTCCCTGTGCCACCGAGGAGTTAAGCTGGCTGTGCCCTCCTGGTGACTAAGTGGGAGCAGCTGGCTCTGAGGTCACCAGAGAGACGGACAGGTGTGAGGTGTCAGTGCTCTGGAGACGCCTCTGATGGGCACGGTGCGTGATGAGCCAGCGCCAGGCTGACTGCCGCCGGTGCCCCTGGTTGTGTAAGTGTGGTGTGAGTCCTCCTCGTTTCTCCCTTTGAATTTTGCATGATTTTAAAGGTTTCTGACTCCTTTGGGAGCTTGGTATGACTGTGGTGTGACTGTGATTCCGTGGAGAATACTTTAGACAGCAAACAAATCCCACCCTTTGAAAAAGAAGCTATTAAGCCTTAGCCGGTTTGGCTCAGTGGTAGAGCGTCGGTCTGCAGACTGAAAGGTCCCAGGTTCAGTTCCGGTCAAGGGCATGTACGTTGGTTGCGGGCACATCCCCGGTAGGGGGTGTGCAAGAGGCAGCTGGTCGATGTTTCTCTCTCATCGAAGTTTCTAGCTCCATATCTCTCTCCCTTCCTCTCTGTAAAAAATCAATAAAATATATTTAAAAAAAAAAAAAAAAAGAAAGAAAGAAAGAAAAAAGAAAAAAGAAAAGAAAAGCTATTAAGATGGAAATCAAAGCAGAATCAATTGGCCTGCCCGAATCACACTGGATGTGTCTTCCCACCCTGGCTGCTTCCTTCCTTGTGAAAGAGCCCAATTAGCATACCACGCCCGCCTTCTCCCCGCCCTCTGGCCCTCTCGCTCTTCTCGGGAGGAAGTGGTTTCATGTGACTGGTGAGTTTGGGAGGAGAAACTGTGCCTCCCACCATCTTTCTTCTTGGGAGTCAGCACTGCTCCCTCGGGGTGGGGAAGGGAGGCCCATTCCGGCCAAGGCCGTCTCATTCGGAGGCTGGGACGCTCATTAGCCTGATACTATAAGCCACGTCCTCTCATCTCAGCTTTATTAGTCATAAAGGTTATTTTTATTAGTAATAAAAGCTTTATTAGTAATGAACGATCTTTTTGGTCCTCATCTAGCTTACTGCTATCTTACTTCGAATTCAGTTCAAGATTCGCAGGAAAGTGTGTGTGTGGGGGGGGTCCAGGGGGGGTGGGCTGCTACTTTGGGGCCTTCTCAGAGACGCCACCTATTTCCAGGGAGACTTCCTGGTGGTTAGCAAAAGCCTTGAGTTGGGGTGAGAGCCGGGCCTCTAGAGCCACAGAACACCAGGTTCCTTGCAGTCACGTTGGTAGAGGGGTTTGTAGAACCCATGCCTTCCGGCTGATGTGTATTCAGTCAGCACTCATTTATCGCATGCCTCCTCCCGTGCCAGGGGGTGGGTACTGTGGTCGTCAAGAGAGACACAATCTCTTCTGTCACATAGTGTATAATCTAAGGTGTACCAACTAGAAAGTTTAATGGTCCCAGTGAAATAAAACCACTGCCACCCGGCTTAAGCAATCAAGAGAATGCATTGGCTCCTGAGGGATCAGACACAGTGTGATCCAGGACTCAAACTGCAGGTTTCCAGGTCTCCTCGGCTTCCTCAGTGGAGTCATTCTTTTGTCGCCACGAGATGCAACCCCTCCTGGCTCCCTGCAGCTTCCAGCTTCCTGCTATGGCAGCAGAACGAAGACGCACCACTGGCCAGGCTGAGAGGAGCCCAAGTCCCTACATGGCCTGCAGACTCCTGTGTTCACTCCGATGAGACCCTTTTAGGCCGGGGGCCGTCCTATAGCAGTCCCTGGACTCTGTGGGGTAGGACACACCGATGGGCTTAAACCCGGAGGTCCGTGCCTGGAGGGAGAAAGTCCAGCCCTTTGCACGTGGTTCGGAAGTGTGGGGACCTGCTGGAAGAGAGAAGGGCCGCGAGCACAGCTGTCTATGATGGAGGGAGAAGGCCATAGATAAAAGGGTAATTCTGGCCAAGACTGGTTTGGCTCAATGGATAGAGCATCGGCCTGCGGACTCAAGGGTCCCAGGTTCGATTTCGGTCAAGGGCATGTACCTGGGTTGCAGGCACATCCCCAGTAGGGGGTGTGCAGGAGGCAGCTGATGGATGTTTCTCTCTTATAGATGTTTCTAACATTCTATCCCTCTCTCTTCCTCTCTGTAAAAAAATCAATTATATATATATATATATATATATATATATATATTTTTTTTTTTTTTTTTTTTTTTTTTTAAAGGGGTAATTCTGCTAGGAGGCAACCTTGACCCTGCAGAAAACACAGACATCCCATTATTGCCTGGGAAGCCACACCCAGACCTGGGAATCCAGAGATTGTGGTCCACGTTCTGTGCAGGGTCCTGTGCACAACAGGCTCTCGGACAGTTCCGGAGGGGGGTGGACTTTGCTCTTTGGTTGGGCCCCTCAGGAACTGCCTTTGGGCTGGATTTGTCTGGGCTGTGATCCCTCTTCTCTTTTTGGGAAAGGAGGATAACATGTGCCTGAGAGGGACGCCAGTCACAGAAACAGAGCACCTGTATTGATGTGTGCTTGTTTATTCGTTCAGACTTAAAGACATCCAGCTAGTGGCTGAGGCGGTAAACATTAACCACGTTGGAGCATATCAGCGCCACGGGTGCTGAGCTGTGAAGATAACACAGGCCTTCGGTGTTCTAAGTTCAAAAGATCCGTGTGCAACAAGGTGCAGCCCCAATGAATTGAAAATGGAAAGAAATGCAGCTCTACCCCGTGTGGTTCAGTGGATAGAGCATTGGCCTGCGGACTGGAAGGTCCTGGTTGGATTCCAGTCAAGGGCACATGCCCAGGTTGCAGGTTTGATCCCCAGTAGGGGGCATGCAGGAGGCAGCTGATCCATGATTCTCTCTCATCATTGATGTTTCAATCTCTCTTCTTTCCTCTCTGAAATCAATAAAAAATATATTTTAAAAAGTAAGCATCGTGTGAGAGGTGCTATAATAGACGTATATACGGAGTGCCCAGAGGTAATGTCTTCACAAAGGAGGTGGCATTTCAGTGCAGTTTGGGGACAAACAGGGACTTTTCTTTTTTTAATAAGTATTTATTGTTCAGATTATTACAGAGGTTCCTTTTTTCCTCCCCATAGCTCCCCTCCAGCTGATCCCCCACCCCATGCCTTAACCCCCACCCCATGCCTTAACCCCCACCACTGTTCTTTTTTTTTTTTTTTTAATGTATTTCATTGATTTTTCACAGAGAGGAAGGGAGAGGGATAAAGAACTAGAAACATCGATGAGAAAGAATCATCGGTCAGCTGCCTCCTGCACACCCCCCACCGGTACATGCCCTTGACTAGAATCGAACCTGGGACCCCTCAGTCCGCTGCCTCCTGCACACACCCCCACCGGTACATGCCCTTGACTAGAATCGAACCTGGGACCCCTCAGTCCGCAGGCCGATGCTCCATCCTCTGAGCCAAACCAGCATGGTGCGCTGAGGGATGGCAGAGTTAGGTCTGCAGGGAGATGTCAGAGGGGAGGCTGAAAAGATAAAGGAGGTAAAAGGTAAGTCACCCTGAGCCTTGTAGATCTTGCTATGGTCTTTGGACTTTATTTTATAGATAGAAGGGATTTGTTGAAGGGCACTAAGTAAAGGAGGAACAATATTAGGTTTTGGCTTTAGAAAGACATTCTGGCAGCAGTCTGAGGGAAGAGTTATCCTAAGGAGGGTTTGGAGGCAAAGAAATCACAGGAAGGTCATTTCAGTAACCCAGGAGGGAAGTGGTAAGGTCTTGATAGCTGGAAAGAGGAACAGCGCCCACCCTACACCCTGGGCAAATGGGCAGGAGTTGGTGCTAGGTGAGAACCACTGCTCTGAGCCTGGTGGAGATGACTGAAGGTGGAAGAAGAAAAAAAGAAAGCACGGATCTAGTGAAATGGAAGTAACAGAAAACAGTGAATGCTGCTGCTACTGATGGCAGTGATGGATGAACTCAACAAAGAAAGAGCAAATAAACCAGCAATTTTCTATTATGGAGAACAAAGATTCTGATAGGCCTGCAAAGGAAATATCTAATGAAGAGAACAAGGTATATACCTAGGAGTGGAATTGCTGGGTATAACGTTGATAACTCTATAATTAACCTTTTGAGAAACCGCCAGAATGTTTTTCTAAAGCAGCTGCAACAAACAGTGCAGTTTATTTATTTTTTTATTTTTTATTTTTTTTTTTAAATCAATCTTTATTGTTCATATTATTACAAAGGTTCCTCATTTCTTCCCCCCTCCACCAGGTTCCCACCCCACCCTCCGTCCCCCACCCCCATCCCCCATTGTCCTCATCCATAGGTGCAGTTTATGTTCAGTCTCTTCTTCCCTCAATTTCCCCAATAGTAAATCCCTTTTCAGATAGTAAATCAGTTACTTAGCATTTTCTCATATCAATAATACCTCCACATGCCCAATGATACACTTCACACAAAAGACATTTCCCACTAGGTCAACCAGCCTCATCCAGGCCCCACCCAAGGCACTCACAGATCAACACCCCAGTCCTAAACTAACTCAACACATCCAGATCTAAGCCTTCATCACTTGATTCAGCAGACCCTCAAGTTCCCACGAAAGTTTCCAGCCATGTCTGAGAAGCAGCCGTGGGGCAGGGGCAGGCAAGGAGCGAGCTGTTCTGGGCCTGGCTGCTCAGGGCCTGGCCTCTGTTGCTCTGGTTCATTCCACAACCAGCTGCTCCGGGTCTGGTCACTGCCGCTCCCGACCTAGTTGCTCTGGACTTGGCTGCTGCTGCTCCGGGCCTGGCCGCTCCCAGCCTGGCAGCCGCTGCTCCGGGCCTGGCCGCTCCCAGCCTGGCAGCCGCTGCTCCGGGCCTGGCCGCACCCGACCCGCCTGCTCCCCCGGGCCTGGCCGCTCCCAGCCTGGCAGCCGCTGCTCCGGGCCTGGCCGCACCCGACCCGCCCAAATAGTGCAGTTTAAAGAATAGAAGTCAGTCAACTGAGGGAAGTGAATATGTGCAACAGCCGAGAATAGCTTTATCCTGGGTTAGCTGGAGGGCACGAGAGAACGGTTAGGTTTTAAAGAGTTGAGCTAAGACCCAATTATTCCAGGCCACCTTCAGATCATCTTGTTTTCAAATCCAGGGTCCTTTTGGAAATTGCCAGGTGACAGTTTTTGTTTCATCTGAAAAGCGATGAGGTTGATAAACTGTCACCGTTAGTCCAGAAGCCACAAGGCTCTCAAGCAATACCTGGTCAACCAGAGCTGTCATTTCGTTCATGATTTCTGCCCCTTCTGATATTTAGAAGCCTTTTCCACCCCAAGGTTATACAAATATCCATGTTTTCTTCTTTGACTTCTAGACTTTCATTTAAAAAATTAAATTTTTAAGCCACATGTAATTTGTTTTGGAATAAATATTTTGGTTTTTTTTTTTTTTTTTTTTTTTTTAAAAAGAAAAGGGCGAACAGAAGGAGTTGAAGGGAGAATTGAGAGACTGGGTCAACAAGACTTGATCGTTGGTTGATGGGAGATGATGGGAGAAAGGAAGAAGCTAAGAATGATTTAGAAATCATTGGCCTGCACACACTGAGGAAGTGAGGGTTCCATCAACCACCGTGGGGAACAGAAGCACAGGTTTGGGAGGAAGGATGATGTCCTGGGTTTAAGATGCCCACATGACATTCAGATGAGCAAGCCCCATTGGGTATTAGAAATATGTGTCTAAATAGTTGATGAGACAGATGGAAGCTAGAGACTGACAGGGAACTAGGTTAAGTGCTGAAGTCATGAATTAGATGCACAGACCAGACAACTAAAGGGCAAAGCTTTTGACAGTGAGAGTTTGGTAACCCACAGGCCCTGGAACAGGACTTTGCATAAAGCAGGCAGTATCTGTGACAGATTTACAGATGAGCATATAGATAGATATACCAATGTGGAGGTTGTTAGGAACTTCTACATGTCCCAAGACCTCAAATGTGGAACCATTGGAATTTAAAAGACTTACTTGGGGTCAAATTGTCCAATAAGAAGAGTACCATTAGCATCCTAATATTCAAAGAGATACTAGCCTCCTGCTAAATTTTATTTAAAACCTACTCTTATTAAGTTGTGGGTTTTTTGTTTTGTTTTGTTTTGTTTTGTTTTGCATTTGGTTTTCTAGAGATGCTATGAAATGAGGAAGCTGGGGAAATACAGTTTATCAGAATTAGGGGAGGTCAGTCTCAGTTGCTGGAACTCAGAAATTGGTGTCAACATGTTTGACCTTTAGAAGAGTCATTCTGAGGGCAACTTCATGGTGTTTCAGGAACTAAGCAATGTCTCCTTCAAATGTCAAACACTTACAGTTTGCCTTTGCTCGTTGTTTCAACAAACATTGTTGGAGCACTTCATATGTTCTCGCCATCGTGGCGACAAAAGGCATTGTCCTATGCCTCAAAGAGCTCACAGTCCAGCAGGGAACAGAGACAAGGGAATACAATTGAAATATAACGGAGTGCTGTGTTTGAGGTAAGCACCGTGTGCAACGGAAGACAGAGAAGGACAACCCAACCGAGGGAGAGAACGAGGGCAGCAACGTGGCTAAAGTCTTTCCAGAGGAAACAATGCCTGAGACAGGGATACAAGAGGGGCCAAGGTTCTAGGTCAAGGAGAGAGCAAGTTTAAAGGCGAGGAAGAACAGAATGCATTATGGCTGAACATAGAGGGGGATGGCAAGCGGTGTGCAGGGACCTCATCCTATAAGCCCTTCTATGGAGTCTGAACTTTGGTCCTGAAAGCAATGGAGGGCCACACAGGATTCTTACAGAAGACCTCAAAGGAAGCCTTTTGTCTTTGATACCTCTCTCTCTCTCTCTCTTTCTCTCTCTTTCTCTCTCTCTCTCTCTCTCTCTCTCTCTCTCTCTCTCTCTCTCTCTCTCTCTCTCTTGTTTTCCACCCACCTTCCCTCCTTTCTTCCTTCTTGTAAGCAGGTTTTGGGAAATATGTATCTTATCTAGCCTACACTTAATGGGCCAGAGATTTATTTATGGTTTGTCCATGCTTGGGCTGGAGAAGAAAAGGAAGTTGTCCATCCCATGAGACCTGACGTTTGATGGCAGTAAGGATCAAAGTGAGAGGATTCCACAATGATTCCTATCACCCAGAGACTGTCCCTCCACCCGAAACCTGGACACACCTGTGGTCAGTGTTCATGAGGGCGCCATTGTTTACAAGATGTGGACAGGAATCCTAGCTGGAGAGGTCTACACTCTTGGTGCATAAAATGGGGCCCCTGGACCTGAAGGATCAGCAATACCTGGCAGCTGCTCAGTAAAGCAGAATCTCAAGCCCCACCCAAAGCCTACTGAGCCAGAGTCTGCACTTTAGCGTTCAGGTTTGAAAGGCCCCGATCCACAAGTTAGGAAACTGCTTAGCTGGCAAACCTCGTGCCACTGTGTTGCAATCGTAGCTGATAGGTAATCAGTGTGTTAAGCTCTATGATTACAAATTTATGTCCCAAAGTAAACGTGGGGGGTTAAACCTTTTGTACCCTACTGACCATTTCTAGGAGTCTATTGGAACCAAAGATGTTAAGATCTCTTTAAATGAAGGGCTTGAGCCGAAACCGGTTTGGTTCAGTGGATAGAGCATTGGCCTGCAGACTGAGAGGTCCCAGGTTCGATTCCGGTCAAGAGCATGTACATTGGTTGCCGGCACATCCCCAGTAGGAGGTGTACAGGAGGCAGCTGGTCGATGTTTCTAGTTCTCTATCCCTCTCCCTTTCTCTCTGTAAAAAATCAATAAAATATATATATTTTAAAAATAAATAAATGAAGGGCTTGATCTCTGGCTGATGAATGAACAACTCCTTTTTTACCCCTGTTATAGCAACATATATATATAACATAAACTTAGCATTTAACCATTTCTAAGTGCAGTTCAGTAGCAATAGGTACGTCGCCATGGTTGTGCAACCATCACCACCATCCATCTCCAGAACTTCTGCATCTTCTCAAGCAGAAACCCTGTCCCGTTAGACAATAAGTCCCATTGCCCGCTCCCCGGAGCCCCGATAACCACCATTCTGCCTTCTGTCTCTATGAACTTAACTACTTGAGGGACTTCCGGTAAGTGGGAACATGCAGTGCCTTTCCTTTTGTGACTGGCTTATTTCACTTAGCACGCTGTCTTCGAGTTTCATCCATGTTGTAGCTTGTGTCAGAATTGCCTTCCTTTTTAAGGCTGAGGAACATTCCATTGTAGGTATCAGACTTTGTCTACCGTTCATTTGTCAGTGGGCACTCGGGTTGCTCCTGTGCTGTAGCAGCTGTGAGCAATGCTGCTGCGGACACAGGGTGGAAAGATTTGTTCTTAGAACCGGCACCCAGGCCAGGCATGCAGCTCCCCGCTCCCAGCTTCTCCACATTCTTTCCTCGGGGCGTGCCATCATAAACACTGCTTTATTCCCAGTTCGTGGATGCTCCCGATGAGTTTTCTTTAATGTGTCAAGTCCCTGGTTGACTCTTCATTAAGAAAAGGGAATGTGCTGTTGTTGGGAGTGAAATGTCTGTTCTATTTAGTGTCTCTGTCTGGGAGCCACGGCCTCCCCAACATACACCCAGAGCCAGAGCCAAGACGTTAACGTGTGCAGCTCAAGTATTGATTTGGTGCCGCCATTGCCTCCCCCGCCCCTCGTTCCCCTCCTCCTAATGCTATTCCTATCACCCCACATTCCCTTTGTGAATACATAATCCATCTCCTCTGGGGGCTCTGGGCAGCAGGGGACTAGCTATTTGCTGATGGGCTCTGACAGACAGGAGCAGTAATCTCATCTCTGGGCAGTGGAGGCCCTCCCACCAGTGTAGCTGGGCAAAGCAATGTGCCGTTCCGATGCCAAGGGCAAATCCCCATGGAGACACACCCGGGGCTCCATTCTGACTTCAGCGACCCGCCACGGGATTCAGAGAAGGGTAAGAGTCTCTGAGCGCATGATGGAAGTATGTATGCTATCTCTTCCAAATGATCCCATTTCTCTCCCGAAGCCTCCAGGGTCCTGGGTCCTGCTTCGGAAAGCTGTGGGGACAGGCTCTTCTTAGGTGCGTGCCCTCTGGCGTCCAGCAGAGGCGCTCTCACACTCTCCACTTGGCACCCACTATTTCCTACACCACCCTTCTCGCCATCAGCTCCACTGCAAAGAGAGGTTTACAAACACACCAGCTCATTGGGGAAATCAACTCTGGGTTTCATCTTCGGTGCAGTCGCTCTTGTTTTGTAAACTAAATCTAAACATTCCGAGAGGGGAACCAGCGAGTTCCCCATTTTCATCCGGGTTCCCGGCCCTCAAGGGTGATTAACTATCTAGAAACTGAAAATGCATTTGGGCTGGTTGTTTTTGAGAGCTGATGGTGAGCTTTCCGGAGAAGAGCTGCTCTGACTTGGAAAGGTCTGGCCCCTCAGGAGAGTCCACAGGGAAGTTTTTGTAAATTTTGTTCCCTGCACCTGATTGTAAAAGGAAAGTCAGACGGCACAGCCATTGGCACAAGACAGGGCAGGGCGATCTGCCTGCTTCTATGCAAAGAGGAAAGTTTGCATGTTAAGTGAACGCATTTGAGGAACGCCCAGGAGAACCACGGACTAAACCAAGACACGTAGGATGGGATGAGGTTATGTAAATGGAAAGCCACAACATGTGACGTGCTGGAGAGATCCGACGAAAATCTGGGATCACGCATAAGACAATGCAATGCCTGTAGGCCGCCGCCTAGAATGTCCACTCGAAATGGCCTTCCCTGCCCCTTTCCTCTCCATTTATATCCATGCGTATCAGAACCTCCCCACCTGTGGGAACACGGTCCCCACTGACCCCTCTTGACTGCAATCATTCTTTTGCACCTTCTCAAAATGGATGTTCTGCAGCCCACGTGGCACTAATGACACAGTTCTTTGTGGCCACTTCTACGACATTTTCCACAATTTCTCTCCTGGAGCCTCCTAAGCCAGTCTATAAACTCCTTGAGGTAGGGTCTGTTTGGGGGGGGGGGGGAAATGTTGTTTGTCTTTTGTGGGTTCGGGTTGACTCGCATCCTTCTGCTGGTCCCGGCCCAAAGGCTTGCCCTGTTCACGCGACTCAGTTATCCCTTCTAGACAGCGTGGGGCCTCCCATCCGCCAGCCTACTGCGGCAAGGCCTGAAAAGAGATGCCCTGTGCTGCCACCTAATGTTCCTGCTCCATCAAGGCGGCTCTCCTTTGTTCAGAGTAGACTCTCTAGGCCCGTGGGGAGCCTGCCCGCGATGAGGGGCTAGCAGGGGAGGGCAAACCGGGGACTTCCAGGTGCCACCTCGTTAGGGGAATCGGGGACCCTGACTGTAAGCGCTGTGAGGTTTTTGTAAACTTTGTAATTTCCTCCTTACTGTTATTTCCTGCCCGGTTCCCTGCAGTGATTAGCCGTGAGACTCTGAAAACAAAAAGGGCCAAGGTGTTTGTTTTCAAGGGCAGCAAGGAAACAGAGACTGGGAGACAGTGTGTGAGGTAAACAACTCCAGGAGATGGAGTGGGTGGAGGGGGCGGGAACGGGGGCCTGTTTGAGAAAGGAAAGGGGGGGTGGGAGAACGAGGCCGCATTCCAGTTGAAGCGAAGGTAGCAGTCGGAATAGCATTGTCATTCTTTCCTGTTTTGTCTTCGGTGGTACCAGTCTTTCAAGCCAGGAAAATGAAGTAAACGTATAGCTGTCCAACGACTGTGTAGCAAAGGATACTCTTTAGAGCAGCGGTTCTCAGCCGGTGGGTCGCAACCCCTTTGGAGGTCAAATGATCCCTTCACAGGGGTCGCCTAAGACATCCGCATATCAGATATTTACATGACGATTCATTCACAATAGCAAAATTACAGTTATGAAGGAGCAGTGAAAATAATTTTATGGTTGGGGGTCACCATGACATGAGGAACTGTATTAAAGGGTCGTGCCATTAGGAAGGTTGAGAACCAGTGCTCTAGAGTAAGGATCTTAAATACAAATGTCTACAGAAGGGCCAGGCAGATAAGGTACCTGGATGGGGCGGCAAGGGGTGAGACAGTAGGGAGTGGTGGGGACTGTGGTAAACTAGAGAGCGTGGCCCTCCTAATGAGGCCACGGCTACTCGGCCCCAGGTGGCTATGGCCCTAACCAAGTTGTGTACTCACGTTGCTTGATCTTTCAAGTTTTCAAGAGAAGCTCGAAATCTATTTTATTATGTGAAGTCTCCTTATTTTTATGTTTAGAATGCAAAGTGTTTTGTTTTTAAACTTCGAAATTTGAAAACAAGCCCTAACTGGTTTGGCTCAAGGGTCCCAGGTTCGATTCTGGTCAAGGGCATGTACCATGGTTGTGGGCACATCTTCAGTAGGGGGTATGCAGGAGGCAGCTGACTGATGTTTCTCACTCTCCATCCCTCTCCCTTTCTGTAAAAAAAATCAATAAAATACATTTTTTTAAAATAAAAAAAAATGAATTTGAAAACAAGACACCCTAGGTTAAATAAACAATATAGGTTTCCAAAGCTGAGTGTGCTCATTGGAGCTCAGTTTTTGTGCTTGAAGTACGAACCAACTTTCGAAAACTCCTAGGCGGGAACACTCACTACTCTTTCGATGATCTGTGATGAGATGAACTGATCAGTCTCAGTGGGTAACATCCCTTTTCCTCCCTCTGGTAAGTAAGAGTTTACAAAACTCTAGAGCAGATGCATTTTTCTTGTCTTATACGGACCATTTCATTCCAAATGTCCCCCGAGAGACAGCTATCACGTCAGGAACCCGTCTTCATCCTTCTCACTGTCATGCACTTCGGAAACGGAGTGCACCGGCTCGCCACGCAGTGCCCACTCACTGACGGGAAGAAGGCCTCGTTAGCGCTGAGCTGCCAGCACCTTGTCACCATCTCCATGACTTCACTCATGCCGACGTGTCCAGGTGCAAGGAACCTGGTTCTGTCCCGGACAGGAAGCTGCTTCTCGCCCTCATATCGCTGTTTTACCACCGGGATTTGGGTCGGATGCTGCTCTCAGATGAGCGGGGCATCGTCTACTCTTTGTCGCGCTGGGTGAGTGAAGGTCTTCTCTGAGGCCAGGGCGCAGGAGGCCTGGCGGGGGCCACGAGGCAGCGGGTGCCGGCAGCTTTAGGGGGCAGCGGGTCCAAGGCAAGCCTCCTTATTTTTATCTGTTGGCAGCTAAGGCTGCTTTCAACATAAACAGCAGCAGCATGGTGAGAGTCAAATAAAACATGTGTAACGATGAACAAACAGCTTCCTCATCTGCTCTGGAGTTGGGAGGTCCTGTAGGGAGAGCTGTCACCCCCCCACCACCACCACCACCAACACCATTCATCATCCATTACCCCAAACAGGAAGAGAAGTATTTTCTACCTCTAACAGGAAGATGTTTTTCTACTCCAGGACTCCTGCAGGAAGAGGGAGGATCTCAACCAGCAGCCACTCAGCTGATGACATACCACGCAGCCAATGAAAGGCTATTACAACTCAGCCAATGAGAAGCCATTATATTTTGAATTCCTAGTTTCCTCCAATGGACTCTTTGTTGACACAGCCCCCCTTTCCTCTACAAAAGAACTTTCTCCTTTGTTCTCTGGACTGGCCCGTCCTTTGCTATTAGATTGGATGTTCTGAATTGTACTTTCCAGAATCTCAAAGTTCTAACATGATCTTTGCCAGGCGTGTGTGGACAATAGCAAACTACAACCAAACAAGCAAATACCAGAGAAACTGTGGAAGTAAAATGTGTTGTGCAGTTTGTTAATTTGTTCATTGTTCCTGTCTAGCTGGGAAGCCTGGAATGTAGTCATTCAATAAACCAGGAAGCATTTATTGGATACCTAGTATGTGCTAAGTCAGTGGTCGGCAAACTCGTTAGTCAACAGAGCCAATTATCAACAGTACAAACGATTGAAATTTCTTTCGCGAGCCGAATTTATTTTTATTTATTTATTTTTTTCTTTTTTATTTATTTATTTTTTCTAATATTTTTTTATTAAATTATTATTTTTGTACATATAGCAATGTCCTCCTCTCCCGTACACGCCCTCCCTCCCCAGAGTTTTGTGTCCATTGGTTGTACTTATATGCATGTGCGAGCCGAATTTTTTAAACTCAAACTTCTTCTAACGCCACTTCTTCAAAATAGACTTGCCCAGGCCGTGGTATTTTGTGGAAGAGCCACACTCAAGGGGCCAAAGAGCCACATGTAAGAGCCGCAGTTTGCCGACCACGGTGCTAAGAAATGAGAAATTTAACATTTTTCCTGTAAAGGGCCAGATAGTAAATATAGACATTGAAAGCTGTACGGTCTCCATCACCACTCCTCTGTTCTGCCAATTGTAGTTTCAAAACAGCGTTAGATTCTGCATAAACGAGCGTGGCTGTGTTCAGTAAGAATTTACTTACCGTGGGCAGCAGTCCACAGGCCACAGTTTGCCAATCCCTGAGCTAGAAGATGTAAGACAGTTTGCGGCCTAATGCAATAGTTTTCTTTGAAGAAGCCTACATGTTTATGCTTTGCTTATAAACACAGAGAATTAGGTTGCTATCTCTCTAGGTTTAAAGTTATATTTGTCAGGAGGCTAATTCAAAGAGGCTCTCTCTAATTATTCCGTGTAATACATCCTGTAAGCATAAACAAGTGACTACAAACATTGGAAATGGTGCCCGTGCTCCCTCGCTACCGAAGTGAGTTTGGCAGGGCTGTGTGAATGTGAATTTAATTTATGATATTTTTTCACAAAGGAAGCCATCGCACAGGAGAACATTGAGTATCTGACTGAGCTAGTTAACTCAGGGGGGTGATTCAGTTCCTGTTTGGATTGGATTTGAAACTGTTGGGAAGAGGCGACCTGAAATGGAATACAACTGTTTTGTTTCCTGAGCCCTAAGGCTTACTACTTGGAACTTGCAGAAATATGTCCTAAAGAGAACAAACGAAGCAGCATACCACTTCCATCTTTTATGTTCTCAATGAAGTAACAGTACATAGAAAATGCTAAAAAAAAATTATTTTAAGAATCCTATTAATAGTTGCCAGATTTTGGACAATTTGGGCATCAAAAAGTTAATGATGGTAATGGATAATAGCACATTCAGTAAAGTGTAAAAATACTTATAAGTTCACAGTGATTCACAAACATGCCAGCTAATAAATGTAGGCAAATGACAGATTTAGACTTTGCAACTGCCAATACAATGATTGATTCAGGGTAGTATTGTTAATGGGTGCTAAAGCCATTGAGGGAAAGGATGTTGGGGAACAAGATAATCATACGGTTTCAGAGGAGCATCCCACAGATCAATGAATCATTCTGAAGGAAATGTATTTTTACCATTGAGAGATCTATTAGACACTGTCTTCACACCAAGAAATCAAACTTATCACCAATGATAAGATGGCTTAGTGTGTGACTCATTGAAAAGCATTTAGCTTCCCAGAGTCTTGGTTTCCTCATCTACAAACAGAAGATTATCCGTATGCCACCATGTGGATGGGCCTTGAAAACATTATGCTAAGTGAGAAAAGCCAGACATAGAAGCCTCGTAGTGTATGATTCCATTTACATGAAACGTCCAATGGAATAGGCAAATTCATAGGAGGGAGGGATCACGGGGAAGGACTTCTAAGCTCTGTGAGATTTCTTGTGGGGGTGATGAAAATGTTCCAGAATTAGATAATAATGGTCACACAAGTCTGTGAATATACAAAAACCACAGAATTGTACATGTTAAGAGAGTAAATTTTATGGTATAGGAATTGTATCTTAATAACGCTGTTTAAAAAAACGCAGTAGCATGCAATTACTATAGAACCTAGCAATTCCACTCCTAAGAATAGGCAAGTGGGAAAGAGACAAAAAGAAGATTAGTGGTTGCCTAGACTGGGAGGAGCAGGGGACAATGGGGAGTGACTGCTAATAAGAATGAGATTTCTTTTCGGAGTGATGGGAATGTTCTAGAATTGATTGTGATGATGGTTGCGAATCTTTATCAATATACTAAAACTTGGAAATGGTACGCTTTCCATGGGTGACTCAAATAGTATGGTATGTGAATATATCTAAAAGCAGTTAAAAAGGTAAAACATTAAAATATTTTAGGCTAAAAAAAAAAAGAGAGAGAGATGATAATACTGGTATGAGGTCTAAATGACCTCATTTTTTGTCTCCTTGTTTACATCACACCTCATGCCACCCCACCCCCAACATATACTATTATTATTTATCCCACCAGATCATCACTGTGATGCTTTTGTCTTGCCCACTGTGCTGAGAGCTCTCTGATAACAGAAACCTTTTTAATATGTGAATATATATATATATATATATATATATATATATATATAATTGATTTTTTTTACAGAGAGGAAGAGAGAGGGATAGAGAGTTAGAAACATCGATGAGAGAGAAGCATTGATCAGCTGCCTCCTGCACACACCCTACTGAGAATGTGCCCCCAACCAAGATACATGCCCTTGACCGGAATCGAACCTGGGACCTTTCAGTCCGCAGGCCTATGGTCTATCCACTGAGCCAAACCAGTTTCGGCAACAGAAACCTTTTAAAATATATATATATTTTTTTAATTTCAGAAAGGAAGAGGGAGGGAGAGATAGAAACAACAATAAGAGAGAATCATTGATCTACTGCCTCCTGCTTGCCCCTCAGTGGGGATCCAGCCCACAAGGCGGGCATGTGTCCTGCCTGGGAATGAAACCATGACCCCCTGGTTCATAGGTCGATGCTCAACCCCTGAGCCACACCAGTGGGGCTGATAACAGAAACTTTCTAATCCACCAGGGGCCGGCTCCTGGGTATGTGACCTGCCAGCCACACAAGACTCCCTCCGCAGAAGGGTACTCTGCTTTAGCACTCTGCTGTCACCATCTTGAAATTCTCCATTTTTGGATCAAGGTGAAGGCATCCCTCCTTTTGATCTCGCACGGACCCCTGCACACTTTGTTGCGGTCCTAGATCCCCCTCTGGGCCTCGCACAGCTCAGCGGATGTCCAATAACGGTTCCTTCTCTTTCCCAGTCCCAGCACCGAGACTCCCCCCCCGACAGTGCCTCGACCTTCACACAGATCCAGCCAGGGCCTCCTGAGGGCCAGGAAATGTGCCAGCAGCTGGGGGCACAGTGAGGTGCCAAAGCCACAGCTGAGGCTCTCCCCCTGCCCAGCAGGGGAGCTGTGGAGATGCAGGCCGGGCCAGCACTGCACAGGGACCCTCCCCACCAACCTCCGCAGCCACCACCATGTGGGACTCAGAGACAAATGCATCCCCTTGGAACTCTGAGTTGGTGAGTTGAGCTGTGTAATAGGAAGGAGAAGGCCCTAATGAGTGCGGGTGAGACTGCCGTTCTTTCCCACAGTGGGAAAGAGAAAATCCACTCTGCCTTTCTCAGTATGCTGTGGTCTATCACAGTGACATCTTTTATTAAAGAGATCTGTCAGCACCTCTTTAAAAAAAATTATTTTTTTTTATTGATTTCAGAGAGAAAGGAAGTGGGAGAGAGATAGAAACATCAACGATGAGAGAGAATCATTGATTAGCTGCCTTCTGCACGCCCCACGCTGGGGATGGAGCCCACAACCCGGGCATGTGCCCTGACTGGGAATCGAACCCTCACCTCCTGGTTCATAGATCGATGCTCAACCAGTTGTGTTGTCAGCACCTCTTAACTCAATACAGTTCCTAAGGACAAAACCAATGCTAGGCACTGCTGGCGGGAAGACAGTGGCTGGGTCTTTGTGAGCGTGTCGCAGCAGCTCTTTGGATGAAGATGACAGCGGGCTACAGCCTCCTGGGGAGGCAGCAGAGAGTGGTAGTCACAGAAATTCCTGATAGACCCGGCTTCCGCTGGACCGTGCGCTTTCCTAGGGGCAGGTCCCCGGGCAATTCCTTAATCTCTGTGGATGGACTTCAGTCTTCTAATCAGTTAGTAGAACCCTGGTGTCACAGGGCTGCAGTAAAGATTAAACCAGACAAAGCATGCGCAGTAGTTGCACGGTGTTCAGCACGTAGTAAGAAAGTCACACGCAAGAAAACAAAACCTAACGCATCCTATCAAACTGTGCTGCTTTGCCCCCAAATGGCTAACCAGTTCTGCTCCTGGCCCACAGCCACGTGTTATAAAACACCTCTGCCTGCAGTGTCTGTGTCTCTAGCTCGAGGGGAAGGCACACACGCCAGCCAACACCACCCAATGCCGTGACATGACGTGACGTCAGTGAGCTCCTCTTTCTCCCTCTCAGTCTTTTTTGTTGTTGTTGTTGTTTTGTTTTGTTTTTAATATATTTTATTGATTTTTTACAGAGAGGAAGAGAGAGGGATAGAGAGTTAGAAACATTGATGAGAGAGAATCATCGATCAGCTGCCCCCTGCACACACACCCCTCCCCCACTGGGGATGTGCCCACAACCAAGGTACATGCCCTTGACCGGAATCGAACCCGGGACCTTTCAGTCCACAGGCCGACGCTCTAACCACTGAGCCAAACCGGTTTCGGCTCCCTCTCAGTCTTGGTGGTGAAGCCCATGCTTGCTCCCACACCCCAGCACAGTGCTGTGCGGGGAAGGCTGAGCGAAGGAGCTGAGCGAAGGAGCTGGGGTGCCGGGAGAAGGGGGTTCGGCTTGTCCCGGCACATTTTTGCTTCTTTGGGCCTTAGAGCCACTCCTCCCCAGCACAGCCTGCCCAGGGAGCACTAAGCTGGGCTCCCCCCAGCCCCAGCCTCAGCGCCATCACTGTCCAGTCCTGGGAAGTGGCTGCTCCCAGGGAGAACAGCACGACCTTGAGCAAGACAGCTTTCTCCAGCGGAGAGAAGCAGTTCTCCAGTGGACGCTCCCCTGAGAGCTGCCAGCCAACGCCCCCAGCAGGTGGGGGAAGGGTGCCTCCATCCTGAGCGGGCACTCTAGGTGGGCAGCTCAGCGCAGAATCAGTGACGAGAACTGAACGGTAGGAATCGCTGTTCTAGTCTCAGCCATTCCTAGCAGTGTTGGAACAGGGACGGGCTGTGGGGGGAAAGGGATAGGCCCCCTTGCCAAACTTCATAGCGGATGATGGGGCAAATGCATTGAAAGCGGCACAGATTATGGTTTTATGTGCGTTTAACCAAATTTAGGGTCGATCCCAGCAAAACATTTCTCAGCAGATCCACAGAAAGTACAAAGAATGGCTTGACCATAAAATATTCACCACTTTTAAGGTCATACTTGCTTTTTAAAGCCTTCATTGTCGAAGAAATAGGATGCTCATAGTCAAAACCAAAAAGCCTGGGCTCTGGGAATAGACAGGACTGGGTTGGAGTTCCAGCTCCAGGACTTACCGTGAGGGATCTGTCCGCGGTGCCCAGCGTAATGGGGATAATGTTACAAACCTCACTGGGTTGAGATGGTGTCCCCAGCACATACAAATTGCTAAATAACATTTCATTTTCTTCTTTTCCTTCTCCTCCTCATTATTATTATTTATACTGCATTTCCCTGTCTGAGCACAGGAAAAATAAAATGCTGTGTTCTCACTCTTCAACTCCTGCCCTAACAATCCTCACCAATAGCCCATTTTCCAGCATATTGATGTTTTGCTTAGTTTTTAATTTTTTGCTTTTTGAATCTATTGGGTGACACTGGTTAATGACATTATACAGGTTTCAGGTGCAACATTCTGCAGCACGTCATCTGTACACTATATTGTGTGTTCACCACCTCAAGTCAAATCCTTGTCCATCACCATTTACCCCCCATGCCCTCCCTCTCCCTCCCGGCCATCACTGCGCTGTTGTCTGCGTCCATGACTAACTCGTTTGTTTTACTTTTATTATTATTTTTAAAAACAAATTCCATTAAATTCTATTTATTTATTTTTAAAATATTTTATTTATTTTTCACAGAGAGGAAGGAAGAGGGATAGAGAGCTAGAAACGTTGATGAGAGAGAAACACCGACGAGCTGCCTCTTGCACACCCCCTACCGGGGATGTGCCCGCAACCAACGTACATGCCCTTGACCGGAATCGAACCTGGGACCTTTCAGTCTGCAGACCGACGCTCTACCACTGAGCCAAACCGGCTTCGGCTAACTCGTTTGTTTTAGAAAGAGGGGCTGTAGGCAGATCATGGTATGCTCCAGGTGCCAGACTAAGAGAAATGGACATGTGTTACTGACGGTGGGAACCACTAAAGGTTTCGGAGCAGATGTTAGCAAATAAAAGGGGAGAATCGAGATTCCTTAGATAGGAGGGCCTGAAGACCCCCTGAAATTTTGAGTCAATATTTGTGTGAATAGCCATGTGTTTCTTTTTCTGGGGAAAGAGTCCGTAACGTTCACCCACACTCAAAGGTGTCTGAGACTTAAACAACAGCTAAGGATCGCTCTCAGCAGTTTCCAGCGTGGCTGGCCAGCAGCACGGTAGTAGCATTCGAAAGAAAAGGGGTCCCAGCCGTAACCAGTTTGGCTCGGTGGATAAGAGCAAGGGTCCCAGGTTTGATTCCGGTCAAGGGCATATACTTTGGTTGCGGGCACATGCCCAGTGGGGAGTGTGCAGGAGGCAGCTGATCGATGTTTCTCTCCCATTGATGTTTCTAGCTCTCTATCCCGCTTCCTTCCTCTCTGTAAAAAAAATCAATAAAATATATATTTAAAGAAAGAAAGGAAGGAAGGAAGGAAGAGAAAAGGGGTCCCAGGAGGGGGGTTGGCTGGAGGAGAGGAGAACGGTCGCTTGTCTCTGCGCTCTGTCGCTCTCACGATGCTGCTGTAGGTGGAATTTCCAGGGGGCACCGGGCGCCGGAACCCCTGCCGCCCTCCAGTGCCGCAAGGCCGCAGCCACAGGCGGGGAGTGACCTCCATCACAGGCTGGCGTTTGAATGCCATTGTCAAGAGGAGCAGATAAGCGGGCCAAGGACAGCTCTCTGAGCACATTTGATCTGCCTGCTGTGCCTTTTCCGAAGCGCTTTCTGACCGATGATTTTTCTCCACATGGGAGATTCACATTTTGAACTTCATTTCCTAAAATACATTCAATGACGCTTTGGCTTCTGAGGAGGGGCCAGGGGGCGGGCGGTAGAGGCACATAATGACTGCTTCTCATCGGAGGAAATTACCTTTTCAGAGTGATCACGTGCTCCTGACCCTGCCTGAAAGCAGGTGGGTATTCAGGGGCTAAGTTAGGAAGTGTGTGGGATCATTGTTAGCACTCAGGCGACCTAGTTCTAGCCTCCTGTGGAAATCCTAGCCTCCTGAGGCATTGCTCCTCTCCCTGGAGAGGAAGAAAAAGTACCTGTTACCCCTTGCCTACTCATGCCAGAAAGCTACTTAAAAATATTTGGGTAGAGAGGTGGTCTTTCCACAACGATACTCCTTGTGAAAGGTTGAATGGTGTCTCCCCAAAATTCCTATGTTTGAATTCTAAGCCCCTTGTACTTCCGAATATGATCTAATTTGCAAACTAGAGGCCTGGTGCATGAAATGTGTGCACTGGGGGTGGGGTGGTTCCTTAGCCAGGCCTGTGCCCTCTCGCAGTTGGGGACCCCTCGGGGGATGTCTGCCTAAGCAGCAGTTGGACATCCCTCTCGCAATCTGGGATTCCTCTCCCTGCTCTTTACTGCTCAGCTCACTGGTCCTCAGTGCTGTCATGGAGGCGGGAGAGGCTTCCACCACCGTCACTGTGCTCTCCAGCTGTGAGCCTGGCTTCTGGCTGAGCAGCGCTTCCCCTGTGGCAGCACACTGACCACCAGGGGGCAGCTCCTGTGTTGAACATCTGCCCCCTGGTGGTCAGTGTGCATCATAGCAAGCGATCATTTAGTTGATTTGCATATTAGGGCTTAATAATATAGGATAGGGTCCTTGCAGATGTCAATAATTAGGATGAGGTCATAAGGGTGAGCCCTAATCCATTATGACTGGTGTCCTTATAAAAAAAGATAATTTGACACAGAACACACACAAGGGGAATGCCTTGTGAATGTAAAGGCAGAGACCAGGTGACACTGCTACATGCCAAAGAACATCAAAGAAATTGCCAGGAAACCCCCAGAAACGAGGGGGGAGGCAGAGAGCCGAGTCATCCTCACGGCTGTCAGAAAGAATGAACGCCGCCCACACCTTGGTCACGGACTTCCAGCCTCCAGAACTGTGAGACCGAAGCTGTTGTTGTTGAAGCCACCAGCTTGTGGTGCTTTGTTACTGTTCTAGCAGCTCTTGAAAACTAACACACTCCCTTTCTCTAGAATCGTAGAGCCGTTCCCTTCCGCTTCTGGCTAATCCAGTCCTGGTTTCCTGAACTGAGGTCTCAGAGAAGGTGGGCGGGGTTGTGGCGACCTTGTCCATCCAAGTTGCTCCTGCAGAGCTTGTCGGGTATGACCTCATTGGAGATCAGCAGGGACAGTGGCTTGGGGACCTCCCACCCTGCCTTGCACTGTGGGGATACTCTGTCCTGTGCGTACTGTGGCTTAAGGAAGGGGGGTCCCCACTGTAGAGCCAAGTGCTGACTCCCTTGAAGGATCAAAATATTCAGCCCCGGGTCTGGAGCATGGATTTAGCTTAACCTGGCTCCCGAAAGTCTTTGTTCTCATCAAGCTGTTGCAAACTTGTCTTTAGTCACCTGATGACTAGGTTTCCATGGTTACCTACAAACATGCAGCAAGGGGCCATTCCTAGGAGACCTCAGGATAAAACCAGTAACAAGACAGGGCCTTGGCACCATGAGGATAACCTGGATCCAATGACCAGGATGGAGGACTGAGAGCAGAGCAGCCAGAGCGAGCCAGGAGCCCAGGTACAGAGCTGGGCTTAAAGGCAGCGGAGAGCAGCGCGGCCGTCTGCCGGATACCGAGCCCTCACTCAGAACTAGGAGGCTCACCCACTGTGCCCTGTGTGTTACCTCCTTTGGCCTTTGTTTTCTGTTTTCTCAGAGAAGGAACTGAGCCTCGCCGAAACTGGTTTGGCTCAGTGGATAGAGTCGGTCTGAGGATTGAAAAGTCCCGGGTTCGATTCCGGTCAAGGGCATGTACATTGGTTGCAGGCACATCCCCAGTAGGGGGTGTGCAGGAGGCAGCTGGTCAATGTTTCTCTCTCATCCATGTTTCTAGCTCTCTATCCCTCTCTCCCTTCCTCTCTGTAAAAAATCAATAAAATATATATTTTAAAAAAAGAAAAAAAAAAGAAGAAGGAACTGAGCCTGTGTGACACGTTGAAGGTCACACAGCGGGTAGGAACAGAAAGAGCAAGGATTTGAACCCAGGCACTAATTATCTCCCATCTCCCCCTTCAATCTGCTCTTCTCCACCCCAGAGGCTAACCTGCGTGGGCTGCCATCCACAGCCCCCCTTGTCCCAGCTCCTCGTGTCCATTACTGGAGAGTCCGGCAGGGAAGGGGGAAGAAAACAGAGGCTGCTTCTGGCTGCTGTGCCGCGGAATGACTCCTCTGCAGAGTCCTCTCCTTCCCCGCCAGGGGGATGGGCCCGTACTCTTTAACCCCTGCAATCAAAAGTCAGGGTTGGTGTCTGAGACCTGAGGCTGCAGGAAAGAGGTGCTGTACCCGATGTAGGTCCCCAGTGACTATAGGTGTGGGGTGAGGGTCACGGCACAAGCTAGAGAATGAAGCAGGATTTGTTACTCACTTATGAGGACTTTCAGGTCTCCCACAGTCCAACTCCCCAATGTTTAGCCAATGCAGTTAGCTTAGTTTTTCCCTTTGAATTTTAGACAGTGGAAGAGGGAGAGAAAGAGAGGGAGAGGGAGAGGGAGAGGGAGAAGGGAGGAGAGGAGAGGGAAAGAATGATGTGAGAGAGACACATCGATTTGTTTCCTCCCATACTAGAGTATTGGGGCTTGGGGCTCAAACCTGCAACTCAGGTACGTGACCTTGATCAAGAATCAAATCTGCAACCCTTCAGTGCACAGGCCAAAGCCCTAACCATTGAGAAACAACGGCAGTGGCCTCTGTCTCTGCCTTTTGAATCCGGGTGAACTTGTAATTTCTCTGTCCCATAAAGCTCAGAAGTGGTAGATATGACTTCTGAGCCTGGGTCATAAAAGATGCTGAGCTGGCTCTGTGGGAAGTCCATCACCACGTCAGAAGTCTGACAACCCTGCTGGAGAGACCACGTGAAACAATCCAGGAGGCAGCCCTGGCTGAGCTGCCAGCCAGCTGCCCGGCATCAACTGCCAGCACGTGGATGAGCCAACTTGGGCATCTGGCCCAGTCATGCCCTCGGATGTCTGCAGTCTCAGCCAACGTCTAAATGCAGCCTCATGAGAGATCCAAGGCTCCAGAGCTCCTTAATTCCTGACTCAGAAAATCACAAGCAAAAGAAAATGATTGTGTTTGTTTGTTTGTTTTAATGTTGTTGTTGTTTTTGTTGTTTTATTTCGGAAAGAGGAAGGGAGAGAGGGATAGACAGCAATGATGAGCTGTTCTGGCATGGCTTAGTGGTCGAGCATCGACCTATGCTCCAGGAGGTCATAGTTCAATTCCCAGTCAGGGCACATGCCTGGGATGTGGACTTAGTCCCACTGTTAGATATGCAGGAGGCAGCAGATCAATGATTCTCTCTCATCCTTGATATCTCTCTCTCTCTCTCTCTCTCTCTCTCTCTCTCTCTCTCTCTCTCTCTCTCTCCCACTTTCTCTCTTCCTCCTGGAAATAAAAAAAAAAGAGAAACATCAATGACAAGGGTTTTGAGAGATTGTGCCAGGAACCGATGAATAGGTAATGAAATTATACACACACACACACACACACACACGCACACACACACACACACACACACACACACACACACACACACATATATATATATATATATATATATATATATATATATATATATATATATATTACTAGAGACCTGATGCACAAAAATTCATGCAAGAATAGGCCTTCCTTCCCCCGGCTGCTGGCATGGGCTTCCCCCTGGCACCCGGAATCTGGGTGCTTTCCTCTGGCCCCGGCTTTGTCAGAAAGGACATCCAGAAGACAACCGGTCTAATTAGCATATTACCCTTGTATTATTATAGGTTCAACCATAAAAAATACTGAAATCTTGCCATTTGCAAGAGCCTTGGTGGATGGACCTTGAGAGCATTATGTGAAGTGAAATGTCAGAGAAAAACAATACCTTATGATCTTGCTTATATTGTGGAATATAAAACAAAACAACAAAAACAACCTCACAGACTTAGAGAATAGATTGGTAGTTGCAAGAGTTGGAGTTGGAGAATGGCAGATATGTATGAACTTTTTTGTTGTTGTTAAAACATATTGAATTTAAGAAAATTTAGGTGAGATTCAATCTTATAGAAATAATGAGCTACATAATAATAGTTTATTATTTAGTTTCTACTCAAAGTTCCTGGCACATTTAGATTGTTTCCATATGGACATTTAGATTGTTTCCATGTCTTGACTATTGTAAATGATGCTGCAATAAACATGGGGTGCATATATATTTTCAAATTAGTGTTTTTGTTCTCTTCAGAAGCAGAATTGCTGAATCATATGGTAGTTCTATTAAAAAAGTTTTTCCTGCAAAAAGCTTTATTGTTTCCATTTGGTCCAGTGGATGGGACAGGGCTTCAGGGCGGGAGATTAAAAGAATGGCTAGTGGTTTCAGGGAGAGGCTCAGGCAAAAGCCAGACACCAGCGGAACTAGGGAGGGGCCCCTCAAAGGCCTGGGCTCCTAAGGTTCTTAGTCGGGCTTGAGGGTGAGCTTTTGGGTGAGATACTCGCCCAGCCCAGCCCGGGGGCTGGCAGCCTGGGGACAGGCAGCCTGCAGAGGTGGGTCAGGTGTCGCCCTTCTTCTTGATGAGTTCCGCCTCCTCAGCCCTGAAGTGGTTCTCCAGGAAGTCACGGAGCTGAGGGGCTGGCTCGGGGCAGAACCCAGGGCAGGCAGCTCCCAAAGGGCCTGCTTCAGCTCCTCTCCAAGGCCAGGGCGGCTTCCGTGGCGCCCTGACTTTGCCCACTCACCCTGGGAGGCTCCGGCACGGCCTGGAAGGGAATGCGGCCGCCGCGCTGGGGCTGCAGCTTTGAGAGACACTCGGCCCCCACCCTGCAGCCTCATCCCCGGGCCACAGAGGCCCGGAGAGAGGTGGGTGCAGGCTGGCCAGGCGACTGACCGCGGCCTCCACCTCGGTGGAATAGTTCGGACCAATTCGGGAGCTCATGGTTGTTCGGCAATAAGGAGGTAGGGTAGAGCCCTGGTTGGCAAACTGTGGCTTTCGAGCCACCTGCGGCTCTTTGGCCCCATGAGTGTGGCTCTTCCACACAATACCATGGCCTGGGCGAGTCTATTTTGAAGAAGTGGCGTTAGAAGAAGTTTAAGTTTAAAAACGTGGCTCTCAAAAGAAATTTCAATCGTCGTCCTGTTGATATTTGGCTCTGTTGACTAATGATTGCCGACCACTGGGGTAGAGAAAAAACATGTGTTGGCTGGTCTCAGAGGTGGCTTTGGAGGAGGTGGCTGGGTAAGATGCTGCAGAGCGGCCGGAGGCTGGAAGAAGGGGTGGCCCTGGGTCTGTTCTGTCCGAACACTGCTGGAGCCAGAGACAGGTCCGGGACCGCCGAGGGCAAGACTTACCCTGTTTCCCTGAAAATAAGACAGTGTCTTATATTAATTTTTGCTCCCAAAGATGCGTTAGATCTTATTTTCAGGGGATGTCTTATTTTTCCATGCGCTAGGTCTTATTTTCGGGGAAACACGGTATATTGAATTTTTTGAGGAGCAGCCATGTTTTTCCCCCATAGGGTTTGCACCGATTTACTTTCTCACCAAGAGCACACACGGGTTCCCTTTTCTTCACACCCTCACCAACACTTGATAACAGCCACTAGCAGGTATGAGGTGATATCTCATTGTGGGTTTGATTTGCATTTCCCTGATAATTAATGATGTTGAGCATCTTTTCATGTACCTGTTGGCCATCTGCATGTCTTCTTTAGGAAAAAAAAATCTATTCAGATCCTATGCCCATTTTTAAATCAGACTGTTTGGGGTTTTTTTTGTTGTTGTTTTTTGTTTGTTTTGTTTTTTGCTATTGAATTGTATGAGTTTTTTGTATATTTTGGATATTATCCCTTATCAGATATGGGATTTGCAGATATTTTCTCCCTTCTGTAAATGACTTTTTCACTTTTTTTTTTTTTTTAATGGCTTCCTTGGCTGTGCAGAAGCTCTTGGTCTAATGTAGTTCCACTGGTTTATTTTTGCTTTTGTTGTTTCTGCTTTTGGTGTCAGACTCCAGAAATCATCACCAAGACCTATATCCAGGAGCTTACCGCCTATGTTTTCTGCTAGGAGTTTTCGGTATCTTACTTTTAACTTCAGCCTGCAAGATTTTAATTTTTTTTTTTAAATCAGCTATCACCCGCCAATGTGGCTAAATGGTTGAGCATCGACCTATGAACCAGGGGGTCACGGTTTGATTCTGGTCAGGGCACATGCCTGGGTTGTGGGCTCAATCCCCAGTGTGGCATGGGCAGGAGGCAGCTGATCAATGATTCTTTCTCATCATTGATATTTCTGTCTCTCCCTTCTTCTCTGAAATT
This sequence comes from Pipistrellus nathusii, assembly GCA_963693515.1. Lineage (NCBI taxonomy): Eukaryota > Metazoa > Chordata > Mammalia > Chiroptera > Vespertilionidae > Pipistrellus > Pipistrellus nathusii. The sequence continues at coordinate 29,293,015 of OY882873.1, read as the reverse complement.
AATAAAATATATATATATATATATATATATATATATATTTTTTTTTTTTTTCTTCAAAAATGGCCTCGCCCTGGCCAATTTAACTCAGTGGATAGAGCGTCAGTCTGTGGATGGAAGGGTCACAGATTCGATTCCAATCAAGGGCATATAACTTGGTTGCAGGTGTGCAGGAGGCAGCTGATAGATGTTTCTCTCTCATCAATGTTTTTCTCTATCCCTCTCCCTTCCTCTCTGTAAAAAAATCAATAAAATATATTAAAACAAAAACACGGCCTCAAGTGATAATAACAGTTAACATTTATGGAGTGCCAGGCACTGTGTTAAAAGCTTTCTATGCATTATCTCATTTATTGCTCACCACAGCCTTGTGAGGTTAATATTACAATTGGCTCTATTTCACAAATGAGGAAACTAATGCCTTATTATCAAGTCAGTGGGAAGTTCCAGACCCCTACCCAAGTCCAAAGCCTGTCTGTGCTTTTAACCTCTAAGCTGTCTTTCCTCTCTAAATAAGAAGTTAGGTCTGAGCAAGATCACGTACTTATTCATGCCGTTGCCTTATTCCAAGAAGGATTCCAGGCTTTGGTTAAGTACCTTGTCCTATATCACCCAGACTGTAAGTGGCAGAGCCGGGAGTCCAATCTCTGCCTCTCAGGCTCTGTGTAAACAAAGTGAGCAAGGACAGATGCGGGCCCACATCAGACATTTCCTCATGAACGTGAGAAAGGGAAGTGGGGACATTTTCTTTGGCTGGTTTCCATCTTCATTTTGGTTGGCTATGTCCTCAGCATTAGCGTTCTTTTGAGAAGGGATGGTTAGGACAAGAGAGAGTCAGGACTAACAGGACTGAGCGGCAATTACACAGACTACGGTGATGAGCAGATGAAAGGAAAAAGGTAAAATGAGGCAACAAAGGAAGAGCATTAGGACAAGTGGAGGGAAGGAGACACTAATGTCTATTCAACAGCGAGAATAAAAATAGTTTAATTTGGTTGTGCATGGTTTCAGAGAAGAAAAGTTTAAAAGGTAAACACCACCAGAACAGCTATGTTTTTTATTTTTATTTTTATTTTTTTAAAATATATTTTATTGATTTTGTACAGAGAGGAAGGGAGAGAGATAGTTAGAAACATCGATGAGAGAGAGTCATCGATCAGCTGCCTCTTGCACACCCCCTACTAGGGATATGCCCGCAACCAAGGTATATGCCCTTGACCGGAATTGAACCCGGGACCTTTCAGTCCCCAAGCCGATGCTCTATCCATTGAGCCAAACAGGTTTCGGCTGTTTTTGTTTTTTTAAAAAATATATTTTATTAATTTTTTTTTTTTTTTTTTTTTTTTTTTTTTTACAGAGAGGAAGGGAGAAAGAGGGATAGATAGTTAGAAACATCAATGAGAGAGAAACATCAATCAGCTGCCTTCTGCACACCCCCTATTGGGGTATCAATACATGCCCTTGACCGGAATCGAACCCAGGACCTCTCAGTCCGCAGGCAGACACTCTATCCACTGAGCCAAACCGGTTTGGGCTGTTTTTTGTTTTTTTTTAAAAAAACAAAAAAACAAAAAAAACAAACACATCCCCTACAGTATCTCAAATCAGGGACAATCCCTCCAAGTCTGAGCAATGGACAGCTGTCAGATCCTATCCGTAATCTCTTCTTGGGACTATAACATCACCCTTCTCAAGACAAATACTTAATCCATCTTTGTGCTTCTGAGATCCAATCCCAGCAGGCTTGTGTAAAGAACTGTCTTTTCCCTGGCAATAACTTGGAAAATAAATAGAATGAAATATATACTCATTCCTTTTCTGTGTGTGCCTTAAAAGTGGAACATTCATTTGCTTTCAGTTTGGATTCTTATAAAAACATTGCAGAACTGGCTCTTAATCTTTTTTTGTTTTATTTTATTTTTATGAAGGAGCCTGTCCCATTTAGTATCCTTAACCAAACATGCTTTAGTCTCCAGGCAAGAACTGGCCATAAAGAAAATACAGTTCTTTTAATAGCAGCTCTTTAGCCCTGGCTGTGCAGGAGCTATAAAGGCAAGATGCATTTGAAACCCCTCTCATTAAAAACCACGATGTTTTACTTACGTTGGTCTTGGCCGCTCTGGGATAATGCAAAACAGAAGTCGCTTATGGAAAGGCAGGGACAGGAAGAGGAAATGGCTGACCTGTAACTAGAGTTCTCCAAAGGTGATAGGTACATTTATTGATCTCCTGGGACCTATATTTAGTTAGCAACCTGAGCTGACCAGCACGTGTGTTGAGTAATGTTTAAATCGTTAAGAGTGCACGTACACAAACTTAACATCACAGGAATTTATTTCCTTCCCCATCCCATCTTTCTAGATATTTCCTTTTTTTTTTTTTTTAACTTAAACTATATAAATAACATTAAAAAAAAAATAAGCACCTTCATTCAGGCTTGCTGGATGGACTCCTGTGAAATACTGATCAGCAGAACTCCTCTTTTGCCAGCAGAACTGGACAACGAGTTCCCTGTTGTCAATAAATGAATCGAGGGCAGAGAAATTTCCACATCTGCTTGAGTTTAGTTTGGAGTTATTCCTTCTTTCTCTAAAGGTGGCATAATGTGTATATTTATTTTTAGATATATGTATCCTATTTTTAAAAGGTAAGCAATTTAATCTTGTTTAAGGAGTACAAAAACCTCTTTGAGATCATTGAAGAAGTTGAAATAAACAGCAACTCCATGATGTTCTGGAGACATATGGAAATGTGCACATGATAAAAAAGGTATCATTCTGATAGCCAGTGGCTAAAAGCCTGACCTAAATTAAATTTAATCCCTCGGAGACTACTTTGTGAAAACTCAGGTCCAGTGCGCAGCACAGCCCGGACACAAACGTAATAGAGGCACAAATGTATTAGACTTTAATGCCCAATAGGATCATTTGAGACCTACAGGATCTGTGCCCTGATGCTATTTTTGAAAGTTATGGCTGATGAGATGTTTTGAGCTCTGAGAAGCCCTGAGGAAGAAAGAAGAAATGACTCATTCCACAGAGGCATTTTTTTTTTTTTACAAGGGAAGTGGATTTGGAATTTAATGGTGGAACGTAGTCATTACAAAGCAGATAATTTCATGAAGAGTAATTTGATATTCGCAGCAGCATCACTGTCAATTAAATTTGCAAAGAGCAAAAGTAAATCAAAACAACGCGGGGGCTCTGTAATAGGGTTGTTAGCTGTCGAGAGGATGAAGAGAAACAGCAGGAAGAGCGTCATCCTTGTAGCTCTTACTGTGTCTGATTCCACTGACCTGTACATCTGCATCATAACAGAAACAAGGCCCTTACTTAGTATTACCTAAATGTGAATACATTCAGATTTCTTCATCCAGTCTTCTGGGGGATGTCATTGTCTCCTTTATTTCTCTCTGGATTACTCATCTAATGTTACTAGTTTCTCTTCTGCTTCCTTGAGATTTTGTTTTGTCTCGGTTTTCAGCTGGGCACCGGTCCTGAAAAGACAGTTGTTTACTACATTCTAGAAAAGCCACAGACAAGGAGTATCCCCATGGTGTCTTGGTGGCACATCCCATCTATTCCAATGATGGGCCAATGGTGCGTCTGTGGCTTGTAGAATGTCATAGCCTCCTGCTGTGTGTTTTACCTTCTGAGGACAATGCAGGGTCTGAAAACGTCAGGAACATATGTAAGTCATCAAACTTCATCGTGTAATAGATTGTGCCAAGAATGTCTTTTTCACACATGGTGTGTTCGTGAAGAAATAAAATCTTGAAGGTAAAGTTGTTTTCTATTAGGCTACTTAATATAGAAACAAGTAGGTGCCCCCGGGCAAAAATTAATTGATGTTTAGGCATAACCTATTGACTTTTAATTGAAACCTTGCTTACTTTACAGGTGTAAATCTATGAGCTAAATCACATTGTGAGTCTAAGGATTTATGACTGGAATAAGTTGAATGCTGAATTAGCTCTTAGGAAATGTGCTTTCTTAGAATAATAGCATGGGCCCCACTATATAATTTCCTTGGCTGCTTTATTGCAACCAAAACAAAATTACTGAAATTTGTCAATAGCACAAAACATTTCCCTTAATTAACAATAGCACATATTTTAGAATAAAGTATGTTCAATAATTGCTTTCTAAGATCCCGGCATCTGGAAATAATATCACCTGACCAGCAAACAAATATTTCAGTTTTAGGACCAAAAGATGAAGCTCTCACCCTTTATAAAGGCCATTTTACAGAAATTATAGTATATTGTTAGGAGGCTTGTTTTCTTTGTGAATGTCTACTATGAATTTGTCTAGAAAACATTTTTTTCTCAGGCTCTTCTAATTCACCAATTGGAATTTTAGAAGATCAAAAGGAAAGTAAGCAATAAATGCTAATTATTTAAAGACTCGAATAACAACGCCTGGCTCATTTACTTCTAATTTAGTCTTGCATGAAACCATAAAAATGAAAATGTGTTTATGTAACCCCTTTCAAATCAAACCAATCCAGGGAAAACATCAGCTCTCCATGGGTGTGTCAGTAGACAGTTTTGTAATAGAAGAAAAAAGAAAAGTGACCAAAAAATAGCATCCAATGGCAATTTCCTTTGTATAAAATTGTTTTGCTTTACCAAATATAGCTAAGAAAGCTTCGCATAAGAACTCAAATGAACTGCGTTAGCATCTGCAGAGCGTTTGCCTCTAGGTATGAGGGCAAAACAATGATAAACACACTTGCTCATTCACCCACAAAGAGGTAGTTATTCAGCAGCCAAGGCCTGCCAAGCACTGTGCTCCATCTGCCCAAGAGTCAAATGTCTAGTAAAAAAGGGTGAATTATCAAGTCCTTTTGCGGTGAAATTATAAGTGTATCTGTAGATTGCCATTCACTTTCAGTCCATTGCCTCGTTGAAATCCGCATTCCTTCAGCCATGTTTCTCCGATTGAGGGTTAAAGATGATTTGTAAAGAAAAAAGTTAGTGTAAAGCTCTTCCACTGTGTAGACTCAGTTTGAAAAAGTTCCCTTTCACGTCGCCCCAAGGGAACCATCCCTCAGTGTCAGCTCTGAGTTCTGAAGCTGTCAGGCCTCTGTCCAAGCCCTGCTTAAGCAACTGTCTGCAGAAAGGCACAGTGAGATGTCGCTGAGAGATAAAGAGCAGGCGGGCCAGTGTACTACTTTGATCACAGATTTTTGCCAAACAAGAGGACCGAATCAGACATCTATTCAAAAGCATGGGTCATTTGTTGACAGTATACTTTTTTTTTTCTTCTGAGATATGTGCCTATAGTGCCTGTCATTGCTAATCTCTCTTTTTAGTCTAAAAATTTAGACTCCTTGGCATTTTTTTCTAAAGACATATTCTTTTGACTATTTTTAATTAATTGGTTGGTTTTAGAGAGAGGAAGAGAGAGAGAAACATTGATTTGTTTTTTCACTGATTTTGCATTCATTGGTTGCTTCTTGTATGTGCCCTGATCAGGGATCGAACCCACAACCTTGGTATATGAGGACAACACTCTAACCAACTGACCTACCAGCCAGGGCCAACTTCTTGGCACTTTGATTTGCATAGCTATTTTCCTTCTATCCCCTCCCCGCAAAATAGTCTCTGTTTGTTGTTATTCAGATTAGACTTTCTAGATGTGTTTCTTTTTTTAGCTTAGTGTCAGACCCTCATTTTAGCACCTCGATTTGAATTCTCTGGTTCTGGTGAAATAGAATTCTCCAGTATTAAATCAAGATGTCTCCAGAGTAATAGACCAAGGATATACTTAAAGGCTCCAAGCCATTTCTAATATTATGTGGAAAGCAACCAGGAATAATCAAAGGCACTATAGAATTCCAAAGAAGGGTACTCTTTGAATGAACATACATTGAAGAAGTTAAATGCATGTAGAACAGAGCCAAGCATACTATTTTTTTTTTTTTGTCTAACAAAAAGGGGAAAATAGCCCTGACTGGTTTGGCTCAGTGGATAGAGCGTCAACCCTGACTGAGAGGTCCCAGGTTCGATTCCAGTCAAGGGCATGTACCTTGGTTGCGGGCACATCCCCACTGGGGGGCGTGCAAGAGGCAGCTGATTGATGTTTCTAGCTCTCTATCCCTCTCCCTTCCTTTCTGTAAAAAAATCAATAAAATATATTTTTTAAAAAGGGGGGAAATAAAAGTACATTCACATTTGATTATATTTGCATGAAGAAACACTGAAAGAGTACACAAATCAACAAAACAACAACAACAAAATTATTACCCATGAAGTTAAAGAGCTAAAGGGGGCAAGGAGAGGAATCTATAATAATAATAATAAAAGCATCATATGCTAATTGGACCAGACGTCCTTCCAGGTGACCTTCTGGACGAAGCCAGGGCTGGAGGGAAACCTGGGTCCCGGATACCAGAGGGAAGCTGGTGCCAGCAGCCCGGGGGAAAGAAGGCCTGCTCTTGCACGAATTTTGTGCATCGGGCCTCTAGTAGAATATATTTGTGTGTACCTTTTTATTTAGCTTTGACTTTGGATCATGAAATATAAAATTAAATTAAAATTTACTTGGAAGATCGGGATTCCCAATCAGTAGATCGAGTTCTATAAAGTTGTCGTTAGGTCTTTCCAAGTAGATCCTCTCACCTGTTCTGTAGTTGCCAGTTGCCCATGGCAGCTATAGTTACCCACATCACAACAACCAATTATAGAAGAAACTCCCACTTTTCCTCTAATAGGTTCAGTAAAAATCCCAGAATCGAATCTTATGGGTTTTGATTGGCCTATTTTGAATCATGTGCCCATCTCTAAACCAATCACGATAACTAAAGAGATAGCATCAATCATTGGTTGAGTCTAGGTCACATGCTCTGCTCGGGGCAAGGGGTGGGCAGGGATGAAGTAAGCTTCATCTGAAGTGCATAGGTAGAAGGAAGGAAGAAACCCCCATTGTCAGGAAGGGCTGTTCAATGCTGGGCAATAAAAACACCAGCCATTTACCACACGGGCCCCTCAGGAAGACCCCTGTTCACTCCCAAGTTTTTAAGAGAGATCTGAGACGCCTTCATTAAAACGAGTTTTGCAGCCTGAAATAGGCTGTTTAGAGAACATTTTACTTTTTAAAGCAAGTCAGAAACATTGTTATTTGAAAGAAAAAAAGAGCAGAAGTTAAGTAAAAAATGGCTTATATCCCCAATGCTGAAATTTATGAAAACAGTGGATGAGTCGTGGAATAGAACTTTGAGTTAGACACTAACCTATTTTTTCATGCTTTTCTTTTGTGATAAAGGCTGGGTGATTATTTGGGCCTGTAAACCCTCTTTTAGCGTGTGTTATTTCAGAACCATGACCATAGCCAGGTTTTACATACTCCACAAGGAGAAGGCTGAAAGGAAGCATTCTTTCCAGGGGAGGCTCTGCTCTGGGATTCCGTGGCTGCTGGTCTCAATTAGCCCGATGCCGCCGCCACGGATTAGTGAGAACGGGCCCACAGGGCGTGCCCACAGGTCCGTGGAAGGCTTGGTTTCCTCTTCGTTTCTGGCACGCGGGACCCCTCCAGCCCAGCACGCATCGTCAGCTCGAGTGCACGAATAAAACGCTACTATATATAGTATGAGCGAATTCCAGGATGCAAACTATATATAGTCGAGAGCTAAATCACAAGTTCTGCCTCATGTTATTCGGCGTGGCCACGTGTAAGACGTTAACCAGTTCTTTCCAGCTGCTCCTTGCCGAATGTTGGTCCTTGCTGGTGTCTCCTTGTTGCACCCTGACTTTCATTGGGTCTATGTTCAGGTCTCTTTTTGGAATTTTGTTTCTGTCCGTTTTGTTTTGGGCAGTTTCTGTCTGGCTTCCATATTCAGAGATGGTGCTGGCATTTCCAGGCAGGAAGAGCTCAGAGCTCTTGGTTGGGGAATTGCCTGGAATCTTTTGGGAGGTTACTTACGGGGGGTGGTGGAGGGGTGGTGGTGGGGAGTTTGTGTTTGCTGACGGGGACTACAGAAGACGGAGGGTATAAGGACTCACCCTAACCTGGCAGGTGTGGCCCAGGGATTGGACGTTAACCCATGAACCAAGAGGTCACTGGTTCGATTCCAGGTCAGGGCACATGCTAGGGTTCTGGGCTCGATCCCCAGTAGGGGGCGTGCAGGAGGCAGCTATTTTTCTATCTCTCCATCCCTTCCCCTTCCTCTCTGAAATCAATTAAAATATATTTTTTAAAAGAACCTATTCCAAAGCCTATTCTGACAGTGGATTATTATGTGGGACGTGTGTAATTAAATAATAGCTCCTCCATGGCTCATGAATAGTCATCAGGATCAACCCCAAGGAGTAAGACTTCCTGACTTTGGTCCTTCGGTTTGGGGTGAATCTTCCTTTCAGGCTTGTCACCTCATAATCACTGCCCACGAGAGGAATATGATTTTAATGTAAAATAGCATCTTTACCCAAAGGATCTGTGTGCTTAGCAACTTCAGAACCTATAGAAGTAGAGGAGTGATTCTGCTTTGGGGACCTCATTCGATCATTCATTTGCATACAGGAAGCCCCGGGCAGGGCAATGGGCAAGTGAATGAAACAGACCCATTTCGTGCTCCCAGTCCCCACGTCTGATAGAACTGTTTCTCTCTTGTCTTAAAAATCAACAAATTGTTCACTTAACAAACTGTACCCTTAAAACCGCCCTGGGTTTACAGGGCGTGTTCTCCATGCAGCTTGCAAATATCTGTCTTTAATTATCTTCCAGAGTCTACCAGCCACCACAGCTCTGGTTTCTCCTCTCCTCCCTCTCCCTACCTCCAGAGCTCGTGCTGCCGTTGCTATGACAACTGGGATGAAAAGCCTTGGAACCTTATCTCTTACTATGGGTCCATGTCTCCCCATAAGGACATTATGGTACATCAGCCACACCGGACGCCGGGAGCTGTTCTTTAAATATACCATTAAGTCATGTGGAAACTGGAATTCTAGAGGTGAGATGATGATGGCATGTAGCCAGGGACCTAGGAATTCTTCAATTTATCTTTCTCCCCGCCGCCAATCCTCATCCTTTTCTGCCGGGATTATGTTAATAGTATCCTGTTTCCCTGAAAATAAGACAGTGTCTTATATTAACTTTTGCTCCCAAAGATGCGCTACGTCTTATTTTCAGGGGATGTCTTATTTTTTCCATGAAGAAGTATACAGTACACATTTACTGTTAAATGAAAATAAAGGAAATTTATTACCTGTATACGGTATGGTAGTACAGTAGTTGTCAACACAAACCAGACAAACTGTGAATCCTACAGTATCAAGAATTTACTCATTTATTCAATGACAATCATGTCATCATCATCATAACAATCCAATTCCTGAATTTCCTGGTGTATTTCTTGTGACTCCATTTCTTTCAGAATCAGTGGACCAAATCTCTCATGTTTAGCCTGGGAGGGGGGGGGGCTTATTTTCGGGGAGATGCCTTATATTTCACTCAGAAGGAACCCTGTAAGTAGGTCTTATTTTCGGAGGAAGTCTTATTTTCGGAGAAACACAGTATTATTCTGACTCTTCTCCTGATTCCACTTGTTTTTCCCTGAGGCCCTTCTCCACAGAGAAGTGGGAGTGATCTTTGAAAAAGAAAGGTCACTGCCGAAACCGGTTCGGTTTGGCTCAGTGGATAGAGTGTTGGCCTGCGGACTGAAAGGTCCCAGGTCCGATTCCGGTCAAGAGCATGTACCTTGGTTGCAGGCACATCCCCAGTGGGGGGCAGCTACAAGAGGCAGCTGATCGATGATTCTCTCTCAACGATGTTTCTAACTCTCTATCCCTCTTCCTCTCTGTAAAAAATCAATAAAATAAAAAAATTAAAAAAGGTCAACTCTTCTCACTTTGCTCTTTGAGACTCTTCCTGGCTCTCCCTAATACTTGGAATGAAACCCACACTCTTCCCCATGGCCTGCACGGCCCCGCCGAGAGTCCTCTGAACACTCAGTCCAGCCCCTCTTGCCACCCTCCACCTGGCCTCTACTCTAGGCACACTTTTCCCCTCCAGCTCCCTGTGCAGCTTGCAAATACCTGCCTTCAGTTTCCTCCAAAGTCAGCTCTTTTCTCACCTCTATGCCTTTTTCGCTTTCAGCTCCTTGGGCCTGGAACACATTTCCCCCGACCGTTGCCAGCCTTCACACGGTGGCTCGCTCTTTCTCAGCCTGGAGGTCTCATTTCGATGTTACCTTCTCCCAGAGGTCTTCCCTGGCCACGCCACCTGAAATTGCCCTCCCCACCGATCACTCCCCATCAGCACACCCTGGCTGGTTTCTGTATACTATTTCCCAGAACATGTAACCGGTTTGTTTATTCACTTGTGTTTTCACCAAAGTTTGCCTTCCCAACGAGGAAAGTAAAATTCTTGGAGATAGGGACCAGATCTGTTTTGTTCACAATGAAGGTGTGAAGGAAAAGAGCCACGTGCTAACCTGACAGGCTCAGGGAAGGCCTGCGTGGCAGTCTTGCAAGCCCAGAGACCTAAAATAACCACAAAAGATGGTTTGAAAATTAAATATTTTAACTACAAACAGGTTATAGTGGGTAGTCGTTTCCTAGGCTGATATTTTCCCAGACAAAGATCAACTTTGATCTTTACTGAGCCCATTTGCCTTTTTGTCTCTAAGATAACGTATCTGTGAGATGTCTGGGTAACTTGTAACTTCCCTTTTTCAGGAGCCCCTGGGGCACAACCAAATATGGTGGGCGCAGGACAGATGCCTCAAATTCCTTCTTTATCGTGTTAATTGTTCCTGCATTCACCTAAGTACTTTCATTTTACTTTTTATCCAATCCCAGGGGTTTCCCACCATCTTGCTTTCTCCCACCTCCTTACTCCATCACCAATGAATTTCATGTAACCCACCTATGTCCCTCCTTTGATTTCAGTGTGTAAATAGAAAATAGAAATGTGTCGAAGCCGGTTTGGCTCAGTGGTAGAGCGTTGGTCTTCGGACTGAAAGGTCCCAGGTTCGATCCCGGTCAAGGGCATGTACATTGGTTGCGGGCACATCCCCGGTAGGGGGTGTGCAGGAGGCAGCTGGTCGATGTTTCTCTCTCATCGACGTTTCTAGCTCTCTATCTCTCTCCCTTTCTCTCTGTTAAAAATCAATAAAATATATTAAAAAAATAAATAAAAATGTAAACCGCCATTCTTCGGAGCATTATCTCAATCCGTTGAGGTTCTGCTTCCCGGCATATGTTGACAGTTTGGCTCCAATAAACTCACAAAAATTCTTTACAAGTTTCAATGTTTTTTTCGTGAACAAAGGGTACATCGGAGGATCATAATTCATAGCTCTTAGATACCTAGATGAGCCGGCCTGGAATCCCGCCATGCTGAAAAGGAATAAGAGGCTCTGTTCCTCTTCTTCCTTGCTCTCTCAGTCAGGGTCTTGCTGGGTGGAATTCCACTCAGATGGTACAAATGAAAAATTTTTTTTTTCCCCAAATGAAGACATTTTAATGAAGGAATTGTTAACTGAGTTGTAGGTGAGGTTAAAAGAACCAACGCAGGAACTTGAGATACTAAAGACCAGCAAGAGCAGTGAGCAGTTGTACCCCGAAGACTGAGGCCCAAGAGGAGCGAATGGGGTTCAGAGAGCCCAGGAAGAGAGAGGGCTGTCTAGCTACGAATGTAGCCATGCAAGGATACAGCCACTGCCAGGTCAAAAAATATCCCATCAGCCAAAATCGGTTTGGTTCAGTGGATAGAGCATCAGGCTGAAGACTGAAAGGTCCCAGATTCGATTCCAGTCAAGGGCATGTACCTTGGTTGTGGGCACATTCCCAGTAGGGGGTGTGCAAGAGGCAGCTGATCGATGATTCTGTCTCATCGATGTTTCTAACTCTCTATCCCTCTCACTTCTTCTCTGTAAAAAAATCAATAATATATATATATATATATATATATATATATATATATATTTTTTTTTTTTTTTTTTTTTTTTTAAATACCCCATCCTCTCTCTCCTCTTACTGTCCCATCTCTGACCAATGCCCCGCCTTGGCTGAAGCCAATGAAATGCTAGGAAGCAATGGAGCCCAAGAGAATGATTCTGCTTGTAAGAGGCCATCCCTCCAGCGGTGATAAGGGGAGAACAGTCAGCACAGATGTTGACCCTCTAACAGCTGGAGCTCAGGCTCCTAGGGAACTCGCACCAATTTCTTAGAAGAGGTCAATCTCATTTAGAGTTTATGCTTGGAATAGTAACTAGTCCCATTTATACCCGTATGCCTAAAGGAAAACCATTTGGATTTCTAAGCAACCAGCTTACTAATCAGCTTGGGAACACAATTCACGAGGGCGTTGGCGTGAACCAGTGGGTGAGGTGTTCTTATTATTAAGAAGCACAGAGCGGCCTCCTCAAGAAACGGAAAACTCCCATAATCTTATAAACCACCTCATAAATTGAATTATGGAGCATTTGAATGATATACATAGTATCCTCCACAAAATTCAGGAGGCCAGTATCTGGCAAATTAGATTTCTAGCTCAGGTCTGACCAGTTACAGAGAAAATAGAGCTGGATTTTTTTTTTCCCCCTCAAGTCTTTGAGTGCCAGTTTTCAAACTGCTCTGAACAGCTGCTATGTGAAAATGTCCATTTGTGACTCATTTTAACTCTGCAAATACAGAATTGCTCCCCGCTGATTTCAGGGATATTGGCCATCTTGGAGTGTTGTAAGGTTGTAGAGACATAACGCTGAGGGGAAAAGAAGTTTTCCTAAAAACTGATGACGAAGCTTGGAGGAAAAATGTCATTTCGGTTTTGTCACTGTAACAGTAGGACGCGGGGCAGGGTGGCCAGGGAAATCACAATAGCCATGTCCAGCTCGTCTTCAGAAATCTTCATTGTGGAAATGACTGGAGTGCTGGGACAGCTATGCTGAGCATCTCCATAGGAGCCAGGGAGCCTCAGGACAGAGAGGCGGCTGCCGATGAATTGTATCTTTGTTAAAGAAGCGGGAAGCTTGTGAATAGTGCTCCCTGATAGCAAACAGCAACCCCGTCTCCAATTCATTTTCCTCTTTGCTTAAAATATCCTAACCATTGGAAACAAGAACTACCAACATTTCATTAGAATGCCCCCCCACCCCGTCTACTTTTTGCATTGTGTAATAAGAAAGCAGACAATATAGTTATTGTGTTTATTGATGTATTTACACTTGGAGCATCATCCCAATATGCCAACATTGCAGGTTTGACTCCTGGTCAGGGCACATGCAACAAAGGAATCCACAAATGACCGCACAAATAAGTGGAACAACAAATGGATGTTTCTCTCTTCTCTCCAAAATAAATAAATATTTTTTAAAAAGAAAGAAATAGCCGAAACCGGTTTGGCTCAGCGGTAGTGAGTTGGTCTGCGGACTGAAAGGTCCCAGGTTCGATTCGGGTCAGGGTCATGTACATTGGTTGCAGGCACATCTCCAATAGAGGGTGTGCAAGAGGCAGCTGGTCGATGATTCTCTTCGACGTTTCTAGCTCTCTCTCTCCCTTCCTCTCTGTAAAAAATCAATGAAATATATATATATATATATATATATATATATATATATATATATATATATATATATTATTTTTAAAAAAAGAAAGAAATAGAATGCTCATTTAAAAGAGAAGCTGGATTTTTATTTTTTTAATATACTTTTATTGATTTCAGAAAGGAAGGGAGAGGGAGAGAGAGGGAGAGGGAGAGGGAGGAGGAGAGGGAGAGGGAGAGGGAGAGAGAGAAAGAAATATCAATGATGAGAGAGAATCATGGATCATCTGCTTCCTGCACGGCCCCTACTGGGGACCGAGCCTGCAACCCGGGCATGTGCCCTGATTGGTTCAAAGATCCATTGCTCAACCACTAAGCCACATCAGCTGGGCAAGAGAAGCTGAAATTTTATCCTTCACTCACTGTGCAAAAAAAGAGGCAAATTGCTTGAAGGCCTCAAATGTTTGAAACACAGAGACTTGTAAGGAAAATTATAACCTGCTCCTGATTCCCCTGTGTTCTGAGATTCCTATAAGAACTATATGCCACCTGGCACTTATTCCAAGGGAAGCAAAGCAGGGGGATGTTGAAGAGAAATGGAAGCTCAGTGGAAAAATACTTGGAAAACGCCTTTGTAACAAAGATCTTCATTGAATCTCCCAGAACCTTTGCTTCATAATGATATGCACCAGGTGTTTCTGCTTTTATTTAATCAGCTCAGCATTATTCCCTTTTTAGAAATGACACATGCTGTCAGGTGTATCCAGCTGAAATACACATTGACATAAAGTGCAATGCTTTTTAAATATGGGGCTTTTTTCAACACTTTATTTTTTGAGTTAATTCTTACCAGAGGATATTTTTTTTTCCCCATTGATTTTTTAAAATATATTTTATTGATTTTTTTACAGAGAGGAATAGAGAGGGATAGAGAGTTAGAAACATCGATGAGAGAGAAACATCAACCAGCTGCCTCCTGCACACCTCCTACTGGGGATGTGCCCGCAACCAAGGTACATGCCCTTGACCTGAATCAAACCTGGGACCCTTGAGTCCACAGGCCTACGCTCTACCCACTGAGCCAAACAGGTTTCAGCATTCCATTGATTTTTAAAGAGAGTGGAAAGTGGGGAGGAGGCAGAGAAGAGAGAGCGAAGCATTAATGTAAGAGAGACCCACTGATTGGTTGCCTCACAAATGGACCCCAGCAGGGCTGGGGATTGAACCTGCAACCCATGTATGTGCCTTCGAACCTTAGGTTTGAGGGCCACCAGCCAGGGCTTCAATGTGTACATTCACATGGCCGCAGTTCGTTCACTATCTGTGGACTGATTTTCATGGGTCTCCGAGGGTGAAGGATGAAGTAGAAATAAGTCTGTTCCATATTTAGAGACACAAAAACACAACCACTGTAGTTTTATGGGAACCAAGATTATGAAATGCCAGGCATTTACTGGTTTCTCAGAAACCATTCATACGTGGGGGAAGTATGTGTGGGGAAATATGAGGAATTTGTCTGCTAGCGTCAACTGACTGACAGTGGATGGAAAAGATTAGTGCGGGTCCCAGTTGGCAGGCGTCTCAGAAACCCAGATGCTCTCTGCCATTGATTAGAATTGTTTTTCCATCATTCCCAGGTTACGTTCTTCACGGGAATGTGAGCCAGGGCTCTCCCTAGGAAGATTCGTGCTGTGAAACCATCTTTGGCAATGCATCCTTAACAGAGGACCAGGGACTTGGCACTCATTTGCAAGCACGAGAAGAAAATGTGCACAATGCTGGAAGCAAATAAAGGGAGAGGGAGAGCTGCTAAATGGCGGCAGGGAGGAGCAGTGGGACGGGAAGAAACATTGCGTGGCCCGCCCGCGGCTTTACTTTTGTGAAATAGCAACTGATGACTAGATACGGGATGTGTGGACCGCATCACATTAAGCTTTCATGTCCTTTTAAAGCAGCAGGGTGGAGGCAACGTGTTTAATTATTATTGTGGACCCTGTGTGTCCTATGATTTTATAGTCAACTCACCACCAAGGAGATGGTGCAGACAGTGGTTGGAACATAAGTTTAGGATGATATTCTGAGAAACAGAAAAGGGAATCATTTTTGTTCTAATTGACAGAACAGCAGAGTTTTGTGTGTTTGTTTTTTTTTTAATCCCCTCCTCCCTCCCAAAAAGAGCATGTGCATTCAAATTAGTGAATTCATTCATCTGACTTTGGGTGAGTTCTCTGTGGAAAGGTGAATGGATGTTTTATGGGTGTGAATGTTTTCATCTTCACACTGTCCACTTACAGGAAGGATATGTCTTCACAATTAATTTAAAAAGCAATAGGTGCAGAAACTGGCATGGCCGTCGGAAAATTATCAAGTGAAACATAAAAGGGTATCAGCTTCTCTCCTAAAGGATGGCTCTTTCCGTCTCATGGTTGAGTGCACTGTAATGATTGGTTCCTCCATTAAAATCAAATGCAGAATATAATTAAGTTAACCCTCCAGGTTACATGTCTTTTAAGATTCCTCTAGCCTCTTGGTCGGCAAACTACGGCTTGAGAGCCACATGCGGCTCTTTGGCCCTTTGAGTGTGGCTCTTCCACAAAATGCCTCGGCCTGGGGAAGTCTATTTTGAATAAGTGGCATTAGAAGAAGTTTAAGTTTAAAAAATTTGGCTCTCAAAAGAAAGTTCAATCATTGTCCTGTTGATATTTGGGTCTGTTGACTAATGAGTTTGCTGACCACTGGTCTAGCTGAAGGACTCACCAGAGGAAGGACTTGGTACTTTAATAAATGTCGTGTACTATAAATTGAGTTCAGATGTGACTTCAGCTCAAACCTCATCATTGACAGTTGATAGCCACTGGACTACTAATTTTTATTTATTTGTTTGCTGAGTTAGACTCTAACCTTTTGGATAAAGTTCCTAATGGTATTCCTTTCTTTGCTTTTGTTTTTAATATTTTCTTAAGTTGATTTTAGAGAGAGAGGAAGGGAGAGGGAAAGAGAGAAAAACATCAATGTGAGAAATATCTATCACACTCCCTACTAGGGACTGAGCCTGCAACTCAGGCATGTGTCCCGACGGGAATCGAACCAGCGACCTTCTGGTGCATATGGGTTTTTGAGATGTCTGCCCTCCTATTCCATGGCAAAGTTGGGGACAATGTTCAATCAACTTTGCCATGAAAAGTGAAAAGAAAGCCTGACTCAGAAAGGATATTGAAATGTGGGAACAGGAGAAAGTGTTTTTTAAGTCTTAAAGTGTACCCTTCAAGGAAATGACTCAAAGTGTCACATTGTGAATTCCTTTTTTATATACTTGGGCTTCACAAGGGCAATATCATCTCCCAAATTAGTAAGTCTGGCTGGTCCTCATCATCATTATTACCTCATTTATTAGCACTTTCTAATATTAGACAATTGTGTTAAGTGTTTTACATATATTACTCCATTTACTTCTCACACAAAACCTATGAGGTAGGCACTGTTAACATTCTCATTCCATATAGAGAACATGGAGGCTTAATTCCAACATCAGTAAGACCGTGGTGATGTGGAGCACCTGGCTAGAGGGAAGTAAGTGACTGCCTGAGGGACTGAGAAGGAAGAAACACAGTTAAGAGCAACCTGCAAACCCTAACATGTAGCTATCATGGAATAACAGAATGAAGAACTCAGAAAAGTGCTTTCCCAATATTTCCAGGCCTCTTTTTTTTTTTTTTTTTGTTTTGTTAATATTTTATTTATTTATTATTTATTTATTTATTATTTTTTTAAATATATTTTATTGATTTTTTACAGAGAGGAAGGGAGAGGGATAGAGAGTTAAAACTATCGATGAGAAAATCATCAATCAGTTGCCTCCTGCACAACCCCCCACTGGAGATGTGCCCGCAACCAAGGTACATGCCCTTGACCAGAATCGAACCCGGGACCTTTCAGTCCGCAGGCTGACGCTCTATTCACTGAGCCAAACCGGTTTTGGCATGTTATTATTATTATTTTTTAAAAATAATTTCTTAGTGATTTCTTCCTCAGTACTCCATTGTCCTTTCATTCTTTTACTTTTTTTCTTTTGTGGAAGCCATGTTCTTTGGAAGCTTGCATGGGCCAAGTTAATGGCTTTTTAGGCTTCCTCCACAGGAATAGGTGTTCACTTTTTGAATAATAAGAATTACATGTCACAGGGGGCATCCGGGTTTTAGAGAGGCTTAGGTGGGGCATGGCCAAAAAGAGGTTGGGGACCATTGCACAGAGTGTGCCGGCCAGAATCCTGCGGAGCAGAGAGTGAGAGCTTTCCAATGGAAGGGAAGGGAGAAGACTCCTCTACACTCCCCGCCCCCCACCCGCAGAGTAACAGATGGCCACTTATATGAGATTTTCCCCTATGAGTCAAAATTTTTCCTGCCATAGGAGACCAAATAAAATTCAATGGTTTTAAGGAGCACACTTGAAAAAATTGTCACCTTGAAGTGATGGATGGCTTAATTAGAATTTTAAAGAAAAGAGAGAGGAAGCACACACATACTTCAGTTCACGGCATTTTCCAAATTGCTGGAGGTATAATATTCTTGGTTTCTAGGAGATATGTAAATGACTCACTGGTATTTTTAACTTGCAAGGAGATGATGCCAGGTTTCTAGTTTGAAACTGAAGCTACATCTTTATCCATCTAACTTCATATAGAGAGGTACATCTTGGAGATGAATACAAATCTCAAATTATTCTTATCCAAATGTGCCCAACATTGTACCTAATATGTAGTAGTCATGATATTCTCATGACTACTTGGGTGATATTCTCATGACTACGTGGGTGCTTCAGATCAGATGTGGACTCTTCCTCTTTTGTTTTTTAAATTTATTTTTTTGAATTGAGAGAGAGAAAGAAACATTGATTTGTTGTGCTACTTGTTCATGCATTTATTGGTTGACTAGTGGCCTGGCGCATTGAAAGGAAATTCATTAGAAGAAATATTTTAATATCGTTATTAACTCTTTATAAGTGTCAGAGATGAAAGAAAATTAGTAAAATGCATATGAAAAGAATTATAATTTGATTAATAAATAAACAACAACATGATATAACATCAACAAAGACATGATATAAAAACAACAAAAATATGATATAAAAACAACTTTGATAAAAACAATGACTGATAAATTGATTAAACTTATTCTAATATCTCCCTGTATGCCATATTAAGAGTAAAAACACTTTCAGAGTGCTTGACTAATTTCCCCTGTGATGAAGTATTTACAACTTTAACTTTAGCATCACACGCTCTTTGAACTTGAGAGAAAGAACATATAACTGGCTATGTCCGGTTTAGGTAGAGATATTCCTACTCTGTCTAGAGTTGTCCTTGTGATTTGTTAATGGTCGTCAGACATATTCTGTTGATGCTACCGCTTTCTTTCAGCTTCAGAATGTCAACAAAAGCAACAAAATTCACCATCGACAATGACAGAGATAGAAACACACACATGCAATGGGTGCCAGTGAGAGCCTTATATGTATCGCACATGTGTGAATCAACGTTTATTTTTAAGTTGCCAGTGCATGTCATATGTACAGGTCAGTCACTTAGCCTTTTATATATATAGAAAATTCTCATATGTGTCCTGACTGGGAATCAAACCAGCAACCCTTGGGTACTGAGGATGACATCAAACCAACTGAGCCATGTTTTTGGCTTAAGATAGTTTGAGTTGAGTTTTGTTTTTGTAATAAAAAGTCCTGAATAATAGAACACTATTTCAAGATATTCTAATATCTAATCTAAACCCATCTGCTGGAGGTCTGGGTCTAATCTCTTCTATCTCTCCCTTCAAATTCTTTTTTAAAAAAAATATTTTATTGATTTTGTACAGAGAGGAATGGAGAAATTTAGAGAGTTAGAAACATCGATGAGAGAGAGTCATCGATTAGCTGCCTCTTGCACATCACCTACTGGGGATATGCCCGCAACCAAGTTACATGCCCCTGACCGGAATCGAACCCGGGATCCTTCAGTCCCCAAGCCGACACTCTATCCATTGAGCCAAACCGGTCTCGGCTCCCCCTTCAAATTCTAAGCCATTTGGAAAGGTCTAGGAAGCGTTTCCTTATAAATTGTGTTGGAGTAATGTCGTTTTAGCCTGGTGCTAACTGATGGCTAATATGCAGTATATTTTATTGAACTGTATATTTTTTCATTGAATTCAGAGAGGAAGGGGGAGGGAGAGAGAAATATCAGTGATGAGAGAGAATCATTGATTGGCTGGGTGCTGGACACCGTTCCCTATTGGGGAGTGAGCCTGCAACTCGGGCATGTGTCCTGACCGGGAATTGCACCGTGACTTCCTGGTTTGTAGGTTGATGCTCATCCACTGGCCACGCTGGTCAGGCCCCAATTCCTCTCTTACCTACTTCTTCCAAACCATCTTTAGAAAGTTGGGTCTGTAAGAAAGCATTCTCTCAGCCAGTGGGACGTAGGGCCAGGATCTGTCACCAGCAGAACAGGGCATATCACCTAGCGTTGATGGTGTAAGCCCACGACTCGCTTTGCCAGTGCAGTGCTCCTGCTTCCCACGGCTGGTCCTGATGTCGCTAATCACAGAAGTCATCTTCCTGATGTGCAGAAAAGGACAGTGACCTCAGGGAATCCACTTTTACATAGGCCTTTCTTCTATGGGGGATGTGAAAGAGTAACCCTCCCCTTCCTTTCTTGGGTTCTTATCTCCCTTCCTCTGGTCTTAGCACCTCACCCTACTTCCTTCCACATTGTCACAGTAGCTTCCCGAAGGGATTGGCATTGGCTCCGAATGGAGTAATCTGTGTCCATCTCCCAACTTTCTGAACTGGATTCAAGTCTCCTCTGTCCCTTTCCTCAGGTAATGCCTTCGTCAAGTAACTCTCCTTTCTCGGAGCCTTTATACAAGCTGTTCCCCCCAATGGAATGCTTTTCCCTCTCTTCTCACTTGACCAGCTTTTTGTCTTCCTTTGGACCTCAAGTATGACGTCCTCAACTTAAATATTAGCTCCAGCGACATTGTTCCTGCCAGTTCTATTAAACTAGGACTCGCACCATGACCTCCACCTCTGCCACTGATTTCACAACAGGAACGGCCACTGTGTTTTAAATGTGGACTGATACTAGATGACAGAATGTGTTCACAGCTAAAAACTGAAATGAGAAAGTACATTGAAATGTCTTTTAAAAATATACTAAGAGTGCCTGGGCCCTGGCTGGTTTGGCTCAGTAATAGAGCGTCAGCATGTGGACTGAAAGGTCCAGGGTTTGATTCTGGTCAAGGGCACATGCCCAGGTTGCGGGTTCGATCTCCAGCAGGGGATGTGCAGAGAGCGGCCAATCAATGATCTCTCTCTACCTCTCCCTTCCTCTCTGAAATCAATAAAAATATATTTAAAAAATTAAAAATATACTGTAAGAGGAAAAATTGTCCCAAACCTGGACTGGGAAGAAATGAGTATTCCTAATGAAATGCATAAGGAGTTTTCTGAATTGTAACTGGTTTATTTTGGGGCAATGGATCACCCATCCATGTAACTGACTTGAGTGACCTTAAACAAACATTCTTTTCTATGCAATCAAAAAAGATTACCTTTTGCCGCAACCGGTTTGGCTCAGTGGATAGAGTATCAGCTGCAGACTGAAGGGTCCTGGGTTCAATTCCGGTCAAGGGCATGTGCCTTGGTTGTGGGCACATCCCCAGTGCTGGGGTGTTCAAGAGGCAGCTGACTGATGATTCTCTCTCATAGATGTTTCTAGCTCTCTATCCCTCTCTCTTCCTCTCTGTAAAAAATCAATAAAATATATACTTTAAAAAAAGATTACCTTTTAAATTTCCCCATAAAATATTTCTATCAAGAAGGAATCCTTAGGTCTGCCAGAAACCTTTCCCTTGTGGTCAAATTGTAATAAAAGTACAGTGTGCTTATAACTAAATTGTCTAAACATTTTGCTTTGCTTTTGTTTTTAACAAAAAAAAAATAACATCTTATAGTACCTTTATTTGCTATTATTTGTTCATAATTTGTTTTGGGTCTTTTCCTTAAAAGTAAACTGCACGCTATTAAACTACGAGCCCCAATAGGACAGGGACCAGGCTTACACTGCGGGGTGCTTGTCCCCAGGAACAGCTAGCTCGGTCCCTGGCAAATAGAGACGCTGCCATGAAATTTGTTAAATTAGCAAGTAATCACTGAACGAGTAAAATTTATTTTTTTATTTTTTTAAATATATTTTTATTGATTTCAGAGAGGAAAGGGATTGGGAGAGAGGGATAGAAACATCAATGATAAGAGAAGCATTGATCAACCACCTTCTGCACGCCTCCCACTGGGGATGGAGCCCACAACCAGGCATGTGCCCTTGACTGGAATTGAACCCAGGACCCGTCAGTCCACAGGCTGATGCTTTATCCACTGAGCCAAACCAGCTAGGGCTGAACGAGTAAAATTTAAATGTGTGCACATTTACAGACTAGACACAAAATTAGTGTGACTCTCCTCTTTGCTGTGTGGGGGGAGGGGAAGGGAGGGGAAGGAGGTAATTGAGTGTCAGTGCAGCAGAGAAGATACCAACATGTGAAGGCTGCACCCAAAGGGTCTTCGGGGGCAAACCTTGGTAGACAGATTGTCTGCGAGGGCACTAAAAGGATCAGTGATTTGCCTTGACTCTTGTACCCCATTAGTGCCAAAATGACGTGAAATAAGTCATTAACTCAACCTAAGGCTTCTCTGTGTAAGGTCTAGGTTTGACAAGCACAGAGAATGCACTGCAAATACCCTCTGGGTAATTTTTTGACTCGGTGCTCTCCCATTTAAGGAGTCTTTCATTGTCTTCCAGATGCAACCTTTCTTCCATTTAGAGGGGGGAAAAAGAGTACTGCTGAATCCTTCCTTGAACTGGTAAGTGCTCAGGATGCAATCGGCCTCCTGCAGGTCTTCCTGCCCTGTGCTGGTGCAGACTCAAGTGCATGAATGTAGTCTAAGGAGACCGGAGGAGGCATTTTTAGCATTGCACCACTCAAGCAAATGTTCGGGGTCCAAACATGGGACAAAAATAGATGGGAATATGGTATTTGTGGTTCAGCTTGGCTTGCTCTCTTCACTTAGCCAAGAACTGATTTCATCTTTATATTTTGCGATAGTCTTTACAGTGACTTAAAAACATAATATACAATCTTTAAAAAAGATGATCGGTTATGCCCAGTGGCCCAAAATGCACATTTAAAAGGCTTTAAAACCAAAATATAATGCAATTCACTGTAGTGCTGTTTTCAGTATTATTTTGGATTTTTTAAAAAGACATACTATTTTTTTCACTGATGATAAAATATATGTCTATTTTGAAAATTGATAAAATGCATGAAACAAAAATCATCATGAATCCCTAAGCCCAAAGTTAATGGCTGTTGACATTTTGGAATGTATTCCTTCTCTCTTTTCCTATAAACAGGGACAACTTCAGTGGCATGGGATGTGTATAGTCACACAGGACTCATGTTCAGAAGGGCCCTACACTTGATATGAGGCTCTACTATTGCATTATTGTCTTGGTGTTATTGATAATTTTTTAACAAGTGGTACTGCGATTTCATTTTGTACTAGGCCCTACAAATTATGTAGTTGGTTCAGTCATACACACACACACATATACACACACACTGATTATATATGCATTTACATAGGTTACATACATAAACCTGTATTATATATTATATAACCATAATATTTATAACATGTGCCATTAAAATCCTAAATGTCTTTGTAAAGTTATTTTTAGTACTATATAGTATTTCATCATATGGAAACATAATCAGTTCTTTAATTATGTTCCTATTTTTGCAACCTAGATTATTTGAATTTATTTATTGTTATAAATGATGAGGAACACCTTTTTGCATTATTGTTTAAAAATGTATGTCTAATGATTTCCTGAAAACAGCATCCCAGAAGTAAAACTGAAGGAACAAAGGGACATAAACTTTTTTGGACAGTTGAATTTAAATTGCCAAATAGCTTTGCAGAAGGATTGCTATTATCAACAGAGGGTGAAAACTCTTCATACTCTCAGCAGCAAAAAATATAACTGAAAAAATATTTGGTAATTGAATAAATTAAAATATGCCCTGGCTGGGTAGCTCACTTGGTTAGAGCATCATCGTGATATACCAAGGCTGTGGGTTTGCTCCCTGGTCAGGGCATATATAAGAATTAACCAATGAATGCATAAATAAGTGGAACAACAAATCAATGTTTCTCTCTTGCTCCCTTCCTCTCTCTCTCAAATCAATCGATCAATAAAAAGTTAAAGTATTATTCAATTACCTTCATTTCCATTTCTTTGCTAATAAAGTTTTTTAATTAAAAATTTTTTTTATTGATTTCTGAAAGGAAGGGAGAGGGAGAGAGAGAAACATCAACGATGAGAGAGAATCATTGATTGACTGTCTCCTGTATGTCCCCTACTGGGGATTAAGCCCACAACCTGGGCATGTGCCCTGACCAAGAATCAAACTGTGACCTTCTTGTTCATAGGCCGACATTCAACCATTGAGCCACACCTTCAGGGCAGAAGTTTTAAAATATATATTTATTTTGCAGGGAAAAGAATATTTCCTTTTTCTCATGACAGGGAAGAGGTGGCAGCAAGTGCCTACCAAAGGGTGTATCGAGGTTTGACAAGCACAGCAGGTTGTCGGTGGGTCCGGGCATCTGTCACACTCGCTTCTTCGGTTAGGAGGCACGGGTGGGGTGGGGACTTTTCTGCCTGCGATGGAATCCCGATTCCAAAGCAAAGATGGGACACGGGGGAGAGGTACGTGCATATCTTCGGTGGAAAGGAGCACAAGGTGTGGAATTCGAGGCAGAGGCAGACCCTGGAAAAATTCCAAACTCAGATCCCCGGAGAGCGAGGGTTGGCTGCTCAGAGCAGGAGGCAGGAGGGAAGGTGTGGGAGGGTACTGAGGGCAAAGAAGATGTGAGGTGCCCACTAACCCCAGGCAGACTGCCTCCCAAAACAAGGGCTCGCTCTTAAGACACGGGTAGGTGACCAAGTGAGGAAGGAGGGGGGGGGGGGTGAAGATGAGAAGAAGATCAGAGCTGAGGAGAAGCCTTCGCCTGAAGGGGAGTGATGCTGAATTAAGGATTTGGAGAGCTGAGGGGAAGGTTTATTATCGGCGCAGTCAGCACCGGGAGCAGCACCTGTAACAACCTGCCACCTGCAGAGCCGCTCGTGGGAAGGGGGAGCCTGAGCTGAGCTTCCTGTCTCCTCGGAGGACGCAGACAGGCGAGGAAGGGCCTTGATAAGGCAGGCAGGGCCGCGGCGAGTGGAAGAAAAGTGGTAACCAGACCAAGTATAGCAACGTCTCCAAATTCCTGAGCTCAGTGTCCTGGGGCTGGAACATGACTGTTCCCTGCACCCTTCAGGCGATATCCCTCCACTCCACTCCCAGTGGAGTCTTTTTTCTTTAATGTATTTTTTAGTGCCCAGCTGGCATGGTTCAGTGGTTGAGCATCAACCTAAGAACCAGGAGATCACGGTTCAATTCCCGGTAAAGGCATATGCCTGGGTTTTTATTGATTTCAGAGAGGAAGGGAGAGCGAGAGAGAGAGAGATGGAAACATCAACACATCAATGATGAGCGAGAATCATTGATGGATCAGCTGCCTCCTGCACGCCCTCTTCTGAGGCATGTGCCCTGGTTGGGAATCTACCTATGACCTCGTGGTTATAAGGCGCTGCTTGGCACGGAGGCCCGGTCTTCCCCAAGGATCTCGATGGTGGCCAGTTATTGGCTCGTTGTGTCTAAGGTTTTGATTCCACCCTTACTATTCCTTTAGGATGCCGGCTCCCCCAAGCTGCCCTCTCAAGGTGTAGGGTCCACAGGCCTGCCTGCGCGGGGCCCCTGGTTTTGGAGGAGGGGAAGGTGCAAGATTCCTCCCTCAGAGACGGTGACTATGCTTGTGCTTCCTGAAAATGTCTGCAACCAGAGACCCTGAGCAGGAAACCAGATATCGAGATGGGGACTTTCTCAACAGACCTCGCAGGGGAAGGAATTGGGCCGAAGGAGGGACTCTGGCTTTCCCACCTGACAGGCTCTCCGGACAGCAGCCCGCAGAGACCTACATCTCCTCCACGCCGTGCGAAAAGATCATGACGAGGCCCGGCTCCCGCACCATGCCCTCGCCCATGTGCCGGTTCTCGCAGGCCATCACCACCACGGCCTGCCGGCCGGGGATGCGCTTGGCCACGTAGTTCTTGTAGCACCGCCGGTTGGTCTGCCTGGTCTCCAGCGTGGCCAGGCCCTGCGGCCAGCTCCGCTCGTGGGCGTTCTGGATCAGCTCGCCCACCACGGGGGCGGGGCAGCCGCTGTCCAGCAGGGAGCGCTCCATGGCGGCCTGGAGGCCCGCGTCCGGGGTGGAGATCATCCCGCCCCAGCGGGTCACCCTGGCCGGCTGCAGGGAGCTCACCCACCGCAGGACCTCCTCGCCGGCCTCCCCCCGGGGCTCCCCCGGGCCTCCCTGCAGGTCGGGGGCCAGGTGCGCCTTCAGCTGCTGGATGGCTCGCTTCTGCTCGGCCAGCTGGAGCGCGTGGTCGGCCGAGGCCCTCTCCAGCTGGGCCAGGCGCGCCTGCTGCTGCTGCACCAGGGCGCGCAGGTGCGGGAGGCAGTGGCGGGCGGGCAGCTCCTCCCGGGGCCCCTCCAGGCCGTCGCCCTGCTCGCCCTGCCGCCGCCGCCGCCGCCGCGGGTTGTGCTCACAGTCGCTGAGATGAGACGTGAGGCCGTCCAGCCGGACCACGGCGTCGCAGCCGAAGGCGGCGTTGTCGCAGGCGATCCGCAGCTTGGACAGCATGTTGTGCATGATCCGGGGCACCGGGCCCAGGTGGGCCACCGTCACGGCGCTGCGGTCCACCGGGCACGTCTGCTGCTGCGAGAACCACTGCGCGATGCAGGCGCCGCAGAAGGCGTGCTCGCAGCGCGGGGCCTGCACCGGCTCCTCCAGGACGCCGCCGCAGATCGGGCAGAGCAGGTCCTCGTCCACGTCCCCCTGGAAGCGGGTGACATCGTACCCCATGTCTCATCGCTGACACGCAGGCCCTTCCCAGTGTTGGGGGGTGGGGGGTGGGGGGGAGGCAGGGTCCCTGGTCACAAGGCTCCAGCCCCCCCGGAATGCCTCCACTCAGTGCCACTCAGGCGACGCTTCCAGGAACCGATCTTGTTGGCGATTCTCCATGGGAAGTCTTCCTTCCCGGTCTTCAGCGCCATCGCCAAGGGGATGTGTGTGATGTCACAATCAGGAGGCCTCCCCTGGAGGCGGTCTGGGCTCTCGGTACCCCAGCCCCGCTGGAGCAGAGGCCTTAGCCCTGATGCTCATCATAGATATCTACTTATTTTTTCATTACTCCTCCTCGTTTCACTTGGGATTGCCCTAGAATGCAAACTTCTCAACGTGATTTGTGTGTGTCTAAGTGTTAGTCCTCACTCGAGGATATTTTTTTTCAATTGATTTTTTTTTTTTTGGGGGGGGGGAGAGAGAGAGAGAGAGAGAGAGAGAGAGAGAGAGAGAGAGAGAGAGAGAGAGAGAGAGAGAGAAACATCAGTATGAGAGATATACATCAATTGGTTCCCTCCTGCATGGGCCCCAACCGAGGCTGAGGATGTGCCCTTGACTGGGAATCAAACCCTTAACCCTAGGCACACTCGTAGGTTGTGAGATTAGCTTTGAACTCAGAACACATAAGTAGGCCGAGGGGAGGAAAAAAGTGTTTTTCTTTAGTGATCGAAAAATCATCTAGCCTGACCCTCTCCACACTCCTCTTGGTGGCTGGTTGTATCTTTTAAGTTAATCAGCTCGGTGCAAGTTGAAGCTACTTCCTCCTCCTTCTATGGTCTCTAACCTTGTTCCAGCCCCACGCTTTGCTTTGTATCATTGCTATTTACTGATGCACCCCATGCAATATGGTATACACTTGGACAGCAAAGTCTATATAGTTCAGCATTACATTCCCCCAAATTATCTAGCACAGTGCCTGCCACTGAGTAAGCACTAAATGTTTTATTTTGTATTGCCATCGGTACTTTTTGGACCAACTTATCTGACCCTTTGAAATTCCTAAACCACAAATGTATATTTATTTTAGCCTCGTTGAAATTATATTCATGCATGCACTGATTTTTTTTTAAGTAATCTGGTTTTGGACAAGTTTGCCTAATCTTTCTGAGCCTCAGTGTATAGCATGTAGGAATCAAAATTCTTATAGACAGTACTTAATGGTGCGGGAATTTTAAAAAGAACATACCTCAACTATTATAGGACCAAACATATGGTAGTATTTAATAAATTGATGGTCATCCATCAAGAAATTAGGAATTTTCAAGGTTAATTGAAAACCATGTTATTTGATTATGTAAAAAAAAAAAATGTGCTAGTTATTTGTTAGCAGCATTTGTTATTAGTTATTTCCTGTAAGGAAACCATGATATTATAAGATCCTTTCTTTAATCAGCTTTCTTGAGGTGATCCTATATAATAAGAGGTCAGGGACCATTAGTGTAACGACCGGAACGACTGTTCGACCAGCCACCATGAGCTGCACTGACCACCTCTTGGTCCCTCCTCTCCCCCAACCCCCACCCACGCCCACAGGTGAACAGGGAACAACAGGGAAGCAGGTGGGTGGTGGCGGGGCAAGACTGAATTTCAATATGATTATGCCTTTCAAGAGGAATAGGAAGAAGATATATTGCAATCGCTTCCCTAACTTCTAGAACACGGAACAAAATCGTGTACCTTCGCGAATGCAACTGATTATGATTTCTTTTAAAAGGCGCAATTTTATGATTGCTTGATGTTCCAGGTAATTATTACAAAGTAAACGTTAACATTTAGTAACATACCTATAGGAAACAGTGCAAAAATCATAAGGCCCAGCTTGATCTTTCTAGATTATTTAACGTGGACCTAGACCAGCTCTTTTGACCAATACAGTAAAAAAAGGCAACATCCTAAATAAAGCCTTTTGGTTTAGATTGAATAATTACACCCTTGAAAGAAAGAAAGATAGATAAGAGAATAATGTTCTGCAAAGGCTCCCACAGAATTGTGGGGGTAAGTTGTGAGAAAATGGATGGGACATTAAAATTCATGAGGAAATGTGAATAACAAAGAGATTATTATGCAGGATCAGGTTTTGCTGGTCCCCCCCCTCCCCCCCATCATTACAGGAAGGCAAAGTCATTATCCTGATCTGCCATGGGTTTTCCTTTTGTTATTAGGTACTGGGACCGGCCTATGAAATGTTTCGTGTTTCCCAGAGGAATGGTCACAGTGGTGAGAAACAGTGGTTGGGGTGCACGTGGCTACCTGTGGTCCTAATTCTTTAGACCAGAGAAAAGGAACAAATTTAAAAGCAAGACGTAACAGCCAGGGGTGCATTTTCTTGTGACTACAAGAACAGTCTATCCTTCCCCTAACTGGCCCATGCTTCATGTTTTACATCTGCCAATTCCGGAATAAACAAAAGTGGTATTTGCATTTTGAGCCTCCCTGGTCAATACAATGGGGACTACAGTTAATTTCAAAAGAGGTAAAACATATGACTTTAGAAAGGTATTAACACCAGCAGAAAAAGCAACCCGAAAATAATAATCTTATAAAAATTTGCAAAGTGAGGTCAAACATGTACCACCGTATATAATTCCAATATACAAAGAAAATACTGGATTGATTTTTTTCTTGATTTGTTTAAACTATTTCAAGTTTTTAATTTCAGTGGATGTATGTTTTTATTTTAAAATGTTTAATTTTATTATTTAAGAAAATCTGCTTTCATAATGCTTTCTTGTTTCATTGTGGTTTCTATTATCTTTTTAATTTAAGTTGCACTAATGGCCCCATTTAAATTTCCTTGATATTTTTAGTTCTTGGGGTCCAGTTTTCCTGTTTGTTGGGGTTCCTGATCTTTCTCATGATGGCTTATTTCCTCATGGAACATGTCATTATTTTGTTATTGTGAGCTCATCTTTAGTAGGGGATGTCTGTTCTATGGAAACTAGGAGCCCAGTGCACAAATTTGTGCCCTTTGAAAAGAACTATGGTGGGCACAGGGGCAGGTGGCAGCCCATGCTCTGCACCCCTGCCTGGCCAGCCTCTCCAGCTGCATCCCTAGGTCCCCTGTCTGCCTGCATCTCTGCTCCCACAACTTCTGCTCCCATATGCTGGTGGTGCCGGCCCCACTTGCACCCACTGGGGCCTGCACCAATAGCAGGTATGAGAGGCAGCTGCTGCCCTGATCGCACCTCAGGAGCAGGGGGAGGTAGAGAAGCCCTCAGGGGAGATTGGGGCCAGCAGCCACCACTCGCACCCACTGACAGCGCCAAGCAATCAGGGCCTGCGCTGGGTGCTAGCAGCAGATTTGAGCAGCAGTTCTGGCACTGGCAGCAGGTTCATGTGCCCGGTGAGATCACAGTGCATGAAAGCAAAGAATTTTCAGTAACTACCAGAAGCTCACCCTGATGACAATGACTGATGCCTTGTCATGGTCTAGCGGGCTTACTTACCTGCTCCACCATCCCACCACAGTCGATGCCCACCATCTTCTGCGCTCTGCTCCCTGCTGCCAACATCCACCATGTTCCGCATGTGCCCCCTGATGGTTCGGTTGTTCTGCTGTTTGGTCTATTTGCATATTAAGGTATTATATATATAGCTTTCTTGCACCCTAACAGTGTCCTCACAAAGAGACTGCCTCCACAGAACATCTCTGTGACCTTGGATTAGGCAAAAGCACAATCCAAAGGAAAAACACTGATGATTTGGACTTCATCAAAATTAAGGATTTCTTCTCTTTGAAAGACATGATTAAGAAAATTAAAAGACAAGCTATAGACGAGGCAAAAATATTAGCAAAGCTTGTATCTGATAAAGGACTTTAATCCAGAATGTATAAGGAACTCTCAAAACTCAATAATACTAGTAAGAAAATAAAATCCCTTCTCTCCCATGCACAAGTTGTCAAAAGATTTGAAAGGATACTTCACCAAAGATATGTGGACGGCAAATAAATTCCTAAAAAGATGTTTAATGCCAGTGTCACAGGTGTATGCAAATTAAAATTGTAATTACATACCCGCCACTTCCTAATGAAAAGAGTTAGACAAACAGACAACACCAAGTTTTAGCAAGGGTGTGGAGCCACTGGAGTTCTCTTACGTGGCTGGTCGAAGTGCAACATGGTCCAGTCTCTGGAAAAACAGTTTGGCAGTTTCTTATAAACATACATTTATCAGTCAAGCCAGCAATTCTATTTCTAGAGAAATGAAAAATGTATAATCACCTAAAACCCTGTGTGTGAATATTTATAGTGACTTTATTCATAATCACCAAAAACTCAAAACAACATAAATGTCCTTCAGCTAAGGAATTGATAAATTGTGGTACATTCATATAATGGGATATTATTCAGTAATAAAAAGGGTTAAATAATTGATATTACAATTATATTAAAATATAGATGAATCTCAAAGAAACCATGCTGAATGAAGGAAACCAGACCAAAAAAGAGTATATAGTATATGATTCCACTCATATGACATTTCGGAAGAGGTCAAACTGTACAGACAGAAAACAGCTCAGTGTTCGTCAGGGCCTGGAAGTGAAGGAAGGGCTTCCCCACAAGGCAGCATAAGGGACTTTGTGAGAGTGATAAAACTTTTATATCTTTATAATAGTGATGATTATAAAGCACATACACTTGTCAAAATTCATAAAATTCACTGAAACCAGTTTGGCTCAGTGGATAGAGCGTCAGCCTGCAGACTAAAAGGTCCCGGGTTCGATTTCGGTCAAGGGCATGTACCTTGGTTGCGGGCACATCCCCAGTGGGGGTGTGTGCAGGAGGCAGCTGATCGATGATTCTCTCTCATCGATGTTTCTAGCTTCTCTATCCCTCTCTCTTCCTCTCTGTATAAAATCAATAATATATATATATTTTTAAAAAATCCATAAAACTCACAACTATCTACTAAAATTACTATTTGGAAGTTACTCCTCAGTAAACCTAAACACCCCCACTAAACTTATAAACAATGCTTATAACAGATTTTAATAATAAAAATATATTCTCCTTTTTCTCTAAAGAAAACATTGTAACAGAATTCAATAAGGACAATAAAATAATTATTAAAATAAAAAATATTTTAATATAAAATTTACGTGCCTTAAAATAAGTAGTACTAAATATGCACATTATTTAAGTGATTGTGTTAGTAATTTTTAATCTTTTCCACTTTCTGATTTTATGAGATAAATGTCAATGAAAGTTTGTGTGTGTGTGTGTGTGTGTGTGTGTGTGTGTGTGTGTTTTTCCCCAGAGAAGCAATACTTTCCTTTTTCTTTCAGATAATGTTGGTGCTGAAGTTTCTCAAATAAACCCAGCTTGCCACCTTCAGGCAAATGAGAGATTTACAGAGACCATTACCAGAGATAGAACATTAATTTTGCAGATTTCCCCATAATCCATACTTAACAGTATCTTCATCTCATGCTTTTGTGAGATTTCCTCGGTCCAGAATTTTTCCCTGACATTTTTTTTTGGAATTTTCCCAACTTTCAAAACCCAGTTCAAAATCCACTAACTCCAAAAAGATTTCCCTGATCCCTCTAGTTTTTCCTCTTCTAAATATTTTATCTCCTTGAATATATGTAATGCCATGGGAGGTAGGGATCATTTCTTACTCACATTTTTATGTCTCTGTATGGCTATTAAAAGGGGTACATATAAGAGTTGTTCATTCTAATACTGAAAGAATACATGAATGAATAAATGAATCATTAAATGAATGAATGAATAGGAAGTTAGAGTAATTGTTGAACCCTCATTTGAAAGAGGCCTTATTTTACTAATAGAATGATGGGAATCCCACATATTTATTTAAGATCATATGCATATCTGTAAAGCATGAATTTTCATTAACAATGGTAGAATTGTCTCAATGTTTACTAAACTCTCAAATTATGTCATTAATGAATGAAATGACTGCTTGGTGGCTTACTGGTCCTATGAAACTAACTGAAATCTTTATATCGGGACCCCTGAAATACAATATTTTAAAAAAGGAAAAGAAACAGATTACTTCGACTCAAGATCATTTTGAAAGACATTATAAAGCAGTAGCAGCAGGGTGAAATTCATATTTCTTACACTTCTTTAAATATAATTTCAGGTTTTTGTTACTACCCAAAGAAAACAGGAAATAGATTCAATGTTGGTTGTTGGGCTGACCTTTCTTCTCATATTAAACCCATATATTTTCTATTTTCACTCTATATTTGTTTCTTGTTTGCCTTTGTAATTTGTAAGCTCCTTGGGCAGGAAATAATTGTTGATCTTTCAGTTTGAAATAGCCTGGAACAAATGGTTATTAATGGTAACATAATTGCCCTTGCTTTTAAAATCAATGTTAAATAACGTTTACGGTTTTTATGTTTACTTTTCTTCATTCTTGGTTTACAGGTTTTATTCTGGATACTTATTAGGTGGTTCTCAAATAAGAATAGTTATTCTGTAATAGTTTATTAACAAACATTGGAATAAAATACTACGTTAGGCATCAAGATTTAGATAACTCCATTATATTAAAGTGGTTATTAGTGTGGTTTGAATCCTGGTCCTGTTACCTTTTTGTTTTGTTGTCTTGGACATGTATGTGAGCCTTGATTTTCATATGTGTAAATTAGGAACAACCTACCTTTCTGGTTCTTTGTAAGGAATAAATGAAAAATGTACATTCAATGTTTGACTACTAAGTGCTCAATAAATGGTAACTATCATTGGTCTGATATGATTCTGCTCATTTTCTTAAAAAAGTAACTTTACTATGTCACTAATATAGTTGCCCTGTATGGAAATACTTTGCCTTGAACTTACCAATACCTTGCTTGTACTACAAATGTTACAAATGTATTTTTTGCTTTTTTTTTTTTTTTTTTTCTGAATTGTAATACTTTGAATTTCTAACTGGATCCAGCCCACAACCCGGGTACATTCCCTGACTGGTTATGGGCACCATGACCTCCTGGTTCATAGGTCGAGGCTCAATCTCTGAGCCACCCAGCTGGTCTGTGTTGGTTAATTCTAACAGCAGAAACAGTTGACAAGCCCAAGAAACAATCTTCTTGTGATGATTTTGTGACATTGACACTATTTACAAAATTGGAAAGTTTTGTAACAGAAAAGATCTTCCCCAAGTACCTTTGCTGAAAAGTAATCCTATCTCTGTCTAACTCTTCAGATCTTGTGGTTCCTAAGGAATCCACACCGAATTGAGAGTGAGCTTAATTCCTCTGGATACCAATCATTCATTCACCCATCCAGCACATCCAACAAATATGGTCTATCCACTTTGAATGGCTTTGCTGGGCTCTGCGTGTACTATGGTTTTCTGAAATCCCTCGTGTCTACTTGGAGGAAAGGGAAGAAAAGAAACGTATGAATACACTCAAATGCATTTTATGAAGGAAATGAACAGCGTAGGGGACCTAAGTTTTGGACACAACGAAACTTGAAGCTCTGCTTATTTGGGGACGAGCTAGGCGCGAATGGATGGCGGAGCGCCAAAAGCTAGGAAGGCCCCAGCCCCCGGCAAAGGGCCGCATCGCGGCAGGGACGTGAGGGCAGAGGGCGCCGTGGCCGCCGGGCCTGGGAAGAGGGTGTCGCCGGCTCCTCTGCGCACAAGAGGGCAGGAGGAGGCCCAGCAGCCCTTGGGGATGGATGGCTTCGCGCCCAAGGAGCAGCGCACACCGGCAGGCGGCGGGGACCACGCGGCCGCGGGGAGGAGCTTCCCCGCCTCTCGCGACACGTCATCGAGGTGCTCCCAGTCGCACGCGCGGAAGTAAACACTGCTACGTCATCAGCGTGCGCCTGCGCCTTCCCCTCCGGTCTCCCGTCTCCCGCCTCGGTGGACGTGCTCCGCTCCGCTCCGCTCGGGGCCAGGTCTATGTCCCGGCTTCCCACCGTCGCGGGCAGGGCGCCAAGGCGGCAAGAGGAGGGAGAGCGGCCCAGAGACCCCCAGGAAGAGCGGCCTTCGGCTGTCTCCGGCGCGGACAGAGGTGCGGTTCCCGGGACGCTGCCCTGGCCAGCGAGAGTTACGGCTGGGAGTTTGGGGGGCCATAAAAGTCTGCCTGGGGCCGGCAGGGAGGAGTGGGCGGGAGGCCGCGGCCTGCTGCTCGCCCTCCAAGCCGGAAGCGAACTTTGCGTCCAATGGGAGCACTTTGGTCTGGAGGGGGGCGGCCCCAGACCCAAGTTGAGTGGAAACCCTCTGGGGGCCAAAAAAGTGAACCCCGAAGCCCAGACGCATAAAGCCTTTGCTCTCTACCCACCTAACCCCCCCCCCCCCCCCCCGCCTTCGTCGGGTTGCCAACCTGCCTTTAGGTACTGTATAGAGAGGGAGCCGGTTTCTAGGAGCCAGTTTCCATGGTTACCCACCACTTGGCCTTCTGGGATATGTCACTCTGAGCAGGGACCTAACTTGAACTGTGAATCAGAAGCAGACACAGGTGGCTCTTAATTCAGCTGACAGTTTTCAGCTGGGTTCCAGTGTTTGAGCTATTGTTTAATAAAGTTGGGTTTTGTACAGGTATACTTGCATATACGTTGCCTGGTACTAGGCTAACTTTGAGTCACGCATTAGCAAATGCTCAACTTGTTAGATTTAGCTAAAAAGTTGTTCTGGGCTTGTAAACCTTCACTTACAAATTAGACTTACATGATTTAATTGATAAGTCATTGGTTAATGTTTTCCAACCCGCAAATTTTATTTATTTTTTTTTCTCTTCAGTTCTGGAAAATTGAGTCAAAGATATCTTTACGGGCCTTTTAATTGCACAGTTGTTTTTTTTCTCTCATTACAGAAGACAAAGGATGCACATCACAGGAGGGAGGAACTACTCCAACTTTTCCTATTCAAACACAAAGAAAAAAGCTTATTCAAGCTGTGAGGGACAATTCGTTCCTTATTGTTACTGGAAATACAGGAAGTGGTAAAACAACCCAACTTCCAAAATATCTATATGAAGCAGGTAATGATATTCTGGGATAATTTGGGGAGTTTTAAAAAAAATACCCTCTTGCCCAGGCCGATTTGGCTCAGTGGATAGAGCATTGGCTTGCAGACTGTAGGGTCCTGGGCTTGATTTCAATCAAGGGCATATGCCCAGGTTGTGGGCTCCATCTCCAGTAGGGGGCAGGCAGGAAGCAGCCGATCAGTGATCCTTTCTCATCATCGATGCTTCTATCTTTTCTCCTCCCTTCCTCTCTGAAATCAATGAAAATATATTTTTAAAAATCCTCTACACCACAAATGCCCACTATTGGTTTTACAGACCCAATTCTTCTCTTGTTCTGTCCCTACATCTTCCCTACTTCTCTATGGTTTTATTTCAGATTCAGAGATTAGTTGAGATGGCAACTTTTCCATTTTTAATTACCATAATAATCCTAAGTAAAATTATAGGTATATACGGATTCTCTGCTATAGAATAAGGTGGTCTTACAGTAGACTATTAACCATTGGGTATTGAAATCATTTTTGGGGAGAGGGATATATTAATACCTGTTGCTGACATTAGTATTTCTTATATTTCTTGGTTATTTCTCCAGAGCATTATCAGGTATTTATTTCCTGACTGTGCTAACACCAGCTAACAAATTACCCTTTAAGTGTCTTTCACTTTATTATGCTAAAACTTCCTAGCAAAAGTTAAAGAACAAAATTATATCGGATATTATTCATATAAACAAATAAAAACTTCTTAGTTTATATATTAACTTACTCTTATGCATTACCTAAGATGCCTTTAAGACCACTATTTTTTTACTAATAACTATTAATGGAGGAAAACTCATCAATTGTCAGATGCATTTCCTTTTCAAAGGTATTTTTTAAAAATATATATTTTATTGATTTTTTTAGAGAGGAAGGGAGAGGGAGAGAGAGAGAGAGAAACATCAATGATGAGAGAGAATCACTGATTGGTTGCCTTTTGCACACCTCCTACTGGGGATCAAGCCCTCAACCCAGGCATGTGCGCTTGGTGGGAATCAAATCTGG
The DNA here is from genome assembly GCA_963693515.1 of Pipistrellus nathusii. Taxonomy (NCBI): domain Eukaryota; kingdom Metazoa; phylum Chordata; class Mammalia; order Chiroptera; family Vespertilionidae; genus Pipistrellus; species Pipistrellus nathusii. Next base: position 29,256,417 of record OY882873.1, on the reverse strand, counting down.
GACCCCTCAGTCCGCAGACTGAGGCTCTATCCACTGAGCCAAACTGGTTAAGGCGTACTCTTATTTTTAATAAATTTCTGTGACACAAATGTAATACTATAATATGTTATTACTTTGCAGAGTTTTGAAAATACTTGAATAGTTTATATTGATTGACCAGAAACAATTTAGCTCTAATAAGTAGCAACTGTTGACATTATTGCGTTTTTTACTCTGGTTTTGATAGGGTTTTCACAACATGGAATGATCGGTGTGACTCAACCACGAAAAGTAGCTGCCATATCAGTTGCTCAGAGGGTTGCTGAAGAAATGAAATGCACTTTGGGATCCAAAGTAGGATACCAAGTTCGTTTTGATGACTGCAGCTCTAAGGTACAAAAGTTTTGTTGGTATTTAAGTACTGTAAATTTATGGAAAGAGTGAAGAAAATTATGAAAAATTTTAACTTTGAAATTCTACTTATATTTTTAATGAAACAAAATCTCAGATTAGGATTAATTTTTGTTGCCTATAGTTAATGCTATTTACCCATTTTCTCCGTTCTCAATTGGTTTCTAAGTGACAGTTTCTTTTTTCTAAATATATTTTTATTGATTTCAGAGAGGAAGGGAGAGAGAGATAGAAACATCAGTGATGAGAGAGAATCATTGATCAGCTGCTTTCTGCATGTCCCCTATTGGGGATTGAACCCACAAAACTCGCATGTGCCCTTGACCAGAATCAAACCTGGGACCCTTCAGTCGGCAGGCTGACACTCTATCCCCTGAGACTAACCTGCTAGGGCATGTTTCTTTTTCTTACAAATTCTCTTATTTTATTTTATTTTTTAGCTGCAAGGATCCTACATGTAACTTAAGTTTGTATTCTTTAAAAATGTTTTATTGTAAAATATATATAACATTAAAATTTACCATCTTAAACATTTTTAGGTGTGCCATTCACTGGCATTAAGTACTTTCACAATGTGTCACCATCATCATTTTTCAAAACTTAGTCATTGTCCCAGTAGAAACTCTGTATCTATTAATAGTAACCCTTATCCCCTCTTTTTCCCAGCCCCTGGTAACTACTATTTTACTTTCTGTTTCTATGCATTTGCCTATCTCAAAGATGGAATCATACAATATTTTGTTCTTTGTGTTTGGCTTATTTCATTTGGCCTAATGTTTTTAAGGTTCATCCATGTTGTATGCTTGTATTCTTGAAGTCAATGAAAAACTGACAACTAAATTAACAAAGTCAGAAAGTATTTTGTACTGAGCATCTTCTATATTCATGGCACTAACAAGTTTAAAATTTTTTCTTTTTAATAGTTAATAGTTACAATTTACATTCTCTTGGGATTCCTTAATTTCATACCAGATACAAAATAAATCCTGACTTACATATGGTTCCTAATGGGAATGGTCATCAGTTATGGCACAGAGTGACTCTAAAATACTGTCTTTGCCTTCCTAGTAGCCACTGCTGCTGTCTTTCTTTTCCCTTCCATTGTTTTATGTATATCACTACTGTTAATTCCTAGCCGTGCTTAAAACTTTGTGTTTTAAACAATAGGAAACAGCAATCAAATATATGACTGATGGATGTTTATTGAAACATATTCTGGGAGATCCAAATCTTACCAAATTCAGTGTCATTATTTTGGATGAAGCCCATGAGAGAACTCTAACTACAGTGAGTATTTTAATATATTGGTTATCTGTTAGGCAGTTTACTTTGGGGTAGCTTTTTACTGTATAAAGGATTACATCTTATATTTTAAACGATTGAAATAGGGATTCTTTGTTTAGGAAAACAAAATGTTTAAAAAGAGGTTGTTATGTATACTTGTGACTTATTAGAAATTTACTTTTCTTTCAGGACATCTTGTTTGGTTTATTGAAGAAGCTATTTCAGGAGAAATCTCCTAGCAGGAAGGAGCATTTAAAGGTCGTGGTGATGTCAGCAACTATGGAATTAGCCAAGCTCTCTGCATTCTTTGGAAATTGTCCAATATTTGATATACCTGGAAGGCTTTACCCAGTCAGAGAAAAATTCTGCAATTTGATCGGCCCACGAGACAAAGAAAATACTGCATATATTCAAGCGGTATTACTTTACATCTTTTTTATATCTGTGATTCTAGTTGATTGTATAGTTTTATAATATATTTATTCCCCATTATCATTTTTTAAAATTTACATATTTTTATTGACTTCAGAGAGGAAGGGAGAGAGATAGAAATGTCATTGATGAGAGAATCATTAATCAGCTGCCTTCTGCACACCCCACACTGAGGATGGAGCCTGCAACCTGGGCATGTGCCCTCACCAGGAATTGAACCATGATTTCCTGGTTCATAGGACAGTGCTTAACCACTGAGCCATGCTGGCTAGACTATTATTATTTTTTATTGATTTTTAGAGAGAGGGAAATCAAGAGAGAGAGCAACATAGATGTGAGAGGGAAACACCTGGCTCCTGACTGGGAATTGAACCCCCAATCTTTTGGTGCATGGGACAATGCTCCAACCAACCGAGCCATCTGGCCAGGCAGTTCCCTATTATTCTGCTGGGCTCTCCTAAGACTTTTGAGAACCAAATTTAATTTTTCTGTGGAACAAGGGAAGGTGGGGGTAGAGAGCTGTATTTCCACTGGCATGTTATGCTTGTGTTTCTTGTTTTAGATTGTGAAAGTGACCATGGATATCCATTTGAATGAAATGGCTGGCGACATCTTGGTTTTTCTGACTGGTGAGCATTCAGTATCAGGTTTAAGATTACTGTTTATGAGAGAGCACATGGCACCACAATAAAGTGCTATCTTTGCTGGGAAATCTGGGTACTGCTCATGTTACTGCAGCTTTTTATGGGTTATAGGTTTTATATCTTCTGTAAGACAATTCTACACTGCCATTAAAAATGCCAGTCTCAATAGTGAACATGTAAAAAACACTGATTTTTTAGTAGAAAGATATTAAATGGTAAGGTATTAATATTTTTATTAGTTTATCTCATATAGAAGTATTACCACACTAAACAGTCCTGAATCTGAATGATTAATTTCATTATTTCAAAAGATATCCTACCAGCTCCTTTCTCCTTTGAGTGGCTGGGTGATACTATTTGATAGCAGTATATAAAGTGTGGAATCCATGTCTCATAGATGAGCCTTTTTTGTAAGACAAAATTCCCAGATTAATGTGATTCTTCAAGTAATAGCACCCTAATTAACGGAAATGAGTCATTTCATCACTCTCCTCCTACTTTGCCTTGTACTGATGTTAGAAGTGAGACATTGCAATCATCACTTTGCTATTTTAAGATCTCTTAAGTATTTTAAAACACATCTAAATGCAGTATCTCCTGGACTAGAATCCTTTATGTTAATGATTAACCTTACTGAGGAAGCTCAAAAAACATGTTAAATAACATGAAAGGCTAGAAGATTATAAACATTTTTATTTCTTTAGAAACTTAAATTCCTTGGAAACTGGTGTTTCTTCTATTTTCTATTTTACTGTTGAGATTTGGTATAATTTACGTGTTCATCTCCTTTAGATCAAATGAGAAATTTAAAGTAACTATTATACAAAACTGATTTTAATTTAGAAGGCCTTTTTTCACTCTTAAATTAATTTTACTATTCAGTTGCTGATGGTGTTTTCTCCCCTCGTTTCAGGTCAATTTGAAATAGAAAAAAGTTGTGAATTACTTTTTCAGATGGCAGAGTCTGTTGATTATGATTATGATGTTCAAGATACCACTCTAGATGGCTTATTAATATTGCCATGCTATGGATCTATGACAACAGGTAATTCCTCAGTAGCATAGAACATTTGACTGATTTTTAAAAAAACATTTTATTGAAAAATCACATATGTGCATAATAGTACACACGCAAATCCTAAATGTTTATTTTTAGGTCAATGAATTTCACAAATGTACTCACCTTTGTAACTTTAACAGCCAGAACATGAAACAGATCATTAAGAGAACCAGCATCCCTTCAGAGAAGTGATTTTTTTCTTGAAGTGTTTTCCATGGGTCTTCCACATGCCCCTAAGCATTATTAAGAGTGACCTACGTGCCAAAGCTGGTTTGGCTCAGTGGTAGAGCGTCGGTCTGCAGACTGAAGGGTCCCAGGTTCGATTCCAGTCAAGGGCATGTGCGTTGATTGCAGGCACATCCCTAGTAGGGGGTGTGCAAGAGGCAGCTGGTCGATGTTTCTCTCTCATCGACGTTTCTAGCTCTCTATCTCTCTCCCTTCCTTTCTGTAAAAAATCAATAAAATATATTTATAAAAGAAAAAAGAGTGACCTACGTCTTCTCCCACTGGAACAAAAATATTGTTGATAATTTTTCAAAATAAGGACTATCATTTCTTGATAGTAGTACCATAAGTCAAGCCTTATTCGCCACTGCCACAGAGCTTCTACAAATCTTATCCATATATATTAATATCTGAGACTAAACACAGTGGGAGTTTTTATTTTTTATTTTTACTCTTTTTTTAGAGAGAGAGAAACATTGATTTGTTGTTCCACTTATTCATTCCTTCATTGGTTGATTCTTGTAAGTGCCGTGACCAGGGATCAGACCAGCAACCTTGGTGAGAATGCTCTAACTAACTGAGCTACCTGGCCAGGGCCACACTGGATTTTTTAAGTATTCACATATTAACCTACTTTTCAAGAATGATGTAAATTCAAAGAGCATATGCAAACTCTTATTCTGATACTTGTTCATGATAAATGTTGTTAAATGAGGTTTAGAGTGTTTGTGTAAAACTTTTATTAGAGATTTGATTTATAAAACTAAAGGGAAATTAATTTTAACTGCTTGGAGTTTGATTTGGATTAGCATTACTAGTATCATAGTGTAAAAAACATTTACTTTTTTTTTAATGTGTATTTTTGTTTTTATTGAGTAGGCGATTCTCATATTAATAAAAAAAGTTCAGGAATATGTGTGTTGGTAAATAACCATAGACCACATGCTATTATGGATATTTCTTTTGTGATGATATTAGCCCCTTGCTCTCGATATTGAAATCTACTTATAGATTTTTACATCTTAAAAGGGAATTCTTAAGGTCATTATTACATATTTAAGATACTTGTTGTTTTCTGGGGATTTGATCTAATGACTTAAAATTTGCTTTGAAATTGATAAGGTAATTAAAAACAATATGGTTGCTTTATTATTAACCATTAACTACATTTTTTCATATAAAGTAAATGTTCTTTTTTTAAAATATATTTTTATTGATTTCAGGGAGAGTAAGGGAGAGGGAGAGAGATCAAAACATCAATGATGAAAGAGAATCATTGATTGGCTGCCTCCTGCACACCCACTTCTGGGGATGAAGCGCGAAACCTGGGCATGTGCCCTTGACTGGAATCGAACCCAGGACCCTTCAGTCCGCAGGCTGACGCTCTATTCACTGAGCCAAACCAGCTAGGGCTATGTATTGATTTTTTTATAGAGAGAGGAAGGGAAAGATTGATTTGTTGTTCCACTTATTTACACATTCATTGGTTGATTCTTGTATGTGCCCTGACTAGGGATCAAACCTGTAGCTGTGGCATATTGGGAGGATGTTTTTACTAACTAAGCTTCTCTGCCAGGGCACTATTTTTAAAAAATATATATAATTTTACTTGAATTTACTTGAAGAAATTATTAAACTTCAAGTTATTCTTTACCACATGAGGTAATATTTTATAAAAGTTTGCTTTAAAGTTTAGCAAGATGAAAAATACTAAGTTGAAGTTAATATCTTCTTTTAGAATGTACTTGATTGATCTGTTTACTTATCTGACGAGTACTTAAATACTTTTACTCTTCTATATTCTCTTGTAATTTTTTTTTATTATATTATTCAGATGTATTTAGTGTTTACCATCAATTTTTTAAAACTGTGGTGGTTTTTTTTTTTCATTCCTACATTACTTTTGGTTAGCTTTAGATTGGCTTACTTTTGTTAATTTTTTTGAGTATTATTATTTTTTAATAATTATTTTTATTTATTTCAGAGAGGAAGGGAGAAGGAGAGGTATAGAAACATCAGTGATGAGAGAGAATCATTAATTGGCTGCCTTCTGCACACCCCACACTGGGGATCGAGCCCACAACCTGAGCATGTGCTCTGACTGGGAATTGAACTGTGACCTCCTGGTTCATAGTTCAGTGCTCAACCACTGAGCCATGCCAGCTGGGCTTGAATACTATTTTTTGTTACTCTTTTATGTTTGAGAATGTCCAGCTTTTGCCTTTATACTTGAAATACGTCTTTGCTGGGTTTTATGTTCTTGGATCATACTTTCTTTTCCTTAGAAATTGGTAGACGTTGTCCAGTTGTCTACTGGCATTGAATATTGCTATGGAGGTGTCTGAGGCCAGCCTGGTTTACAAATTACTTCCTTGTAAGTGATTTGCTTTTTCTGTCTGATTGCCTGAAAATTTTAATTTTTATTCTTAAAGGCCAAATCCATCTTTCTGTTTAATTTACACCCAGGCCTCGTAAGGAACTCAAAAATACTCTCTTGTCATCTCTCAAGTCTGTTGCATTTGTATCTCTCTTTAGACTAGATTTCTCTCCTTGACTTTCATTAGTGATTTTCCTATGGCAAGTTTATTTTTCCTCTTTGCAAGAGACTAACCTAATCAAACTGAGCGTCTCTCAGACCTTCTTCCACCTTCATAGGAGAATCAGATTGGCCCAACTTGGGGAGATGTTTATCCTTGGTGCCATAAGTCAGAGCAAGTACCATTCGATAAGCATTGCTGCTGGGGCCCACCCTTCGGAATGTGTGGCTGTTACTTTTTAGAGAGGTAGTCATGAATTGGATAGACACTGAAAAACTAAAAACTAATTAGCTAATCAATCTTTAAGGCAGAGAGAGGTCCTTAATCAGGTCCTTAATCAATAGCCCTTGGATGGGAATTGTTTGAATTTTGTGTGTGTATACAATACATAAGTGTCTTTTAATAGAGAAGAGGTACACTGTTTTAAAATATTCTTAAAGGGAGCTATGACCTACATAAAGGTGTCTGGTGTAGGGTTTATTTTAGCAATAATAAACTGAGTTCATGGATCTAGAAACATTAACAGTGAAAGGTGAGGAAAAACAGTTTTGCTATTGTATTTTGAATTCAAGATAATTAAAGAGGTAAAGAATATAACTTTTAATGCAAAGAAGTTACTTTTTCAAAACTTGAATTTGACAAATGCATGTTATAAGTTAGTATTTTCCTTTTACATATGTTTTAGATCAACAGAGGAGAATATTTTTGCCACCACCACCTGGAATTAGAAAATGTGTCATATCCACTAATATTTCTGCAACATCTTTGACAATAGATGGAATCAGGTACAACTTTAAAAAATGCTTTTAAAGCCAAGAAAGCCACTTAGCTAATCATAAAACGTTGAGTTTGCTTCTCTGTGCCCTCCACTAAGTCCCTTCTCACCTGCTTAACTTGTAGTCACCTATCATTTTTGTAATTACTGATAGCAATAAATAGGGAAATGGAGTAGAAAGTGCATATAATATTTCTGTTCACTCTTTTCTTAAGAATATTTTTTATTTCAGGGAGGAAGGGAGAGGGAGAGAGAAATAGAAGCATCAATGATGAGAGAGAATCATTGATCAAGCTGCCTCATGCATATCGAGCCCACATGTGCTTCTGGTTCATGGGTTGATGCTAACCACTAAAACACAGCAGCTGGGCTCAAATTTGTATAACATAAAATTAACATTTAACACTGAACAATTAAGTAGTATTTAGTACATTTACAACATTGTGCAACTATCAACTATATAGTTTTAAAAAATATATATTTTATTATATATTTTTGAAAATTATTATATTATTGATTTCAGAGAGGAAGGGAGAGATAGAAACATCAATGACAAGAGAGAATCATTGATCAGCTGATCAATGATGAAAGAGAATCATTGATTGGTTGCCTGCTGCATGCCTCCCACTGGGATCGAGCCCAAACCGGGGCATGTGCCCTTGACTGGAATTGAACCCAGGACCTTTCATTATACAGGCCAACACTCTATCCACTGAGGCAAGCCAGCTAGGGCAACTCTGTCTAGTTTTATCACCACAAAATAAAACCCTGTACTTAAAAAAAAAAAAAAAATATATATATATATATATATATATATATATATATATATATATATATATATATATACCATAATTTATGCATCTATTCATCTCTTAATGGGCCATGGACAGTTAGGTTGTTTCTACCTTTTGGTTCTTACAAATAGTGCTGCTGTGAACATCTACAATGATGTTTTGAGTCCCGTTTTCAGTTCTTTGGGGTGCTTACTTAGGAATGGATTTCTGGGTCATATGGTAATTCTGTGATTAACATTTTGAGGAACCTTCAAACCTTTTTCCACATTACATTGGCTGAACCATTTTACATTTCCAGCAGGAAAGTATGAAGTTCCGATTTCTTGACTTCCAAGTTTTACAGTTAACATTAAAGTCAACATGTAGTTGTTAGTTTGGTGGAAAAAGAGAAGCCATAGTGGTTGAAAGTTAACAACTCTTTCCTTATTTTCCAGAAAGTTAACTTGTTTTCATTTTTCTTAGATATGTGGTAGATGGTGGCTTTGTGAAGCAGTTAAATCACAATCCCAGACTAGGACTGGACATCCTGGAGGTGGTTCCAATTTCAAAGTAAGTCACTATGTCATGCCTTTTTGTTCAAAGAACAGTGGATCAGATCATTTCTAGTTGGTTCAGGGTGGGAGGTGAATTGCTTGGGAAACACAGAGCATTTTTTTTTAATCTTTATTGTTGAAAGTATTACATGTGTCCCCCATCTTTCCTTCGTTGTCTCCTTGTAGCTTGCCCCTACCCCCCACACCTGGCCTTCACCACCCTGTTGTCTATGTCCATACGCATACAAGTTCTTTGTTTTTAAAAAAATATATTTTATTGATTCTGTACAGAGAGGAAGGGAGAGAGATAGTTAGAAACATCGATGAGAGAGAGTCATCGATCAGCTGCCTCTTGCACACCCCCTACTGGGGATATGCCCGCAACCAAGGTACATGCCCTTGGCCGGAATCGAACCTGGGACCCTTCAGTCCCCAAGCCGACGCTCTATCCATTGAGCCAAACCCGTTTCGGCTCGCATATAAGTTCTTTAATTGATCTCTTCCCACCCACCCACCTCCACTTTCCCTCTGAGAATTGAATCTGTTCCCTGTTTCTATATCTCTGGATCTATTTTGTTCATCAGTTTATTTTGTTCATTAGATTCCACCTGAGTAAGATCATGTGATAGTGGTCTTTCACTGACTGGCTTATTTTGCTTAGCATAATACTCTTCAGGTTTCTCCATGCTGAACATTTTGGGGACTTTTGTTTTTCTTTCTTCTAAAGGAGTGAGGCATTACAGCGAAGTGGTCGAGCTGGTAGGACTGCCTCAGGAAAATGCTTTCGGATCTATAGTAAAGATTTTTGGAACCAGTGTATGCCCGACCATGTGATCCCTGAGATTAAGAGAACTAGTTTGACATCTGTAGTTCTGACCTTAAAGTGCCTTGCCATACATGATGTTATAAGGTATGTAGACAACTTTTTAAAAAAGGAAAATGTGTTGGAGTGGAGCCTGGTTATTTCTCAAATTCTTTTGAAGTAGTTGGCTCAGATATCCCGTATCTCAAGGTTCAAGTAAACCCATACAAAAGGTTTCTTTATGATGCTTTACTAGAATTTGACCTCTTGCTCATATTTGTTTTCAAATTTATTTTAATTGATTTCACATAGGATGGGAGAGGGAGCAAGAGATAGAAACATCAATGATGAGAATCATTGATTGGCTGCCTTCTGCACACCACCTACTGGGGATTGAACGTGCAACCCAGGCATGTGCTCTAACTGGAATCAAACCATAACCTCCTTGTATATATATAGCTCAACATTCAACCATTGAGCCATGCCAGGCAGGTCCTTGCTCATATTTTAACCTTGGTTTAATGGTGTGTCTCATGCTGATATTTAGGTCATTTAGTGACCACTGTTTACCTGTTATGAAATGTATATAATGATCATAATCCCAGATAAAATGATAGGGGTTTTTGTACATCTTTGGTAGAGCCAGCTTTGTGTACTATGCATTTTGAGGAATGGTAATAATTTTTGCTTTCACTAAGCTTAAGTTACATTGGAGAAACAAGATTAGTATAATCAAGTAACTATTGCTCATGTTTAAAAGTATGTACACACACACACATATATATATATTCATACTTGGTTATATGCCACTATTATCCTTTGTGAATATTATTAATTCTCCTATGTTTATTAATGGTATTGTGTTTATATAAGAGAATGTCCTTACTTTCAGGGGATGCATGCTGAGTATTTTGGGGATGAATAAGCATTGTATTTGCAACTTGCCTTAAGAGTTTAGGAGAAATTAAGTAATTGGTACATACAGATACATAAAGCAAATATGGTAAAATTAATTGAATATTCTTGCCTTTTTATCAAAAGCTATTTTGAAGTACTATTAAATATTTTGTAATTTTTTGGCCACTTTCAATGAATTTTTCTCCATTGTTTTATAAGTTTGTAATACAATATGGACTACAGAACAGAATAAAGTTGACATTGGGCTGTGAAGAATGGGGCAGGATTCAGATAAGTAAAGAGGAATGGCAAGAGTGTTCCAGCTAAGGAGATCAAAAAGAGGTGCTTCTTGAATTAACAAAAGACTATGATTCAGAAAAACTTATTTCCTCTTGTGCTGAATGCTGATCATGATCGTAGAATGCCTTAAAAAAGAAAAAGGAGAAAGAATATTTGAAAAAATACTAGGAGAGCTAAGATCTTTTAAAGGAAGTTTCAAGTCTGTATAAAATCTTATTGTGTTCAAGAAATGGGATCTCATTTTATATTTCATGTAAACACACAGGTTTCCTTATTTGGATCCACCTAATGAGAGACTTATTTTGGAAGCCCTTAAACAACTTTATCAGTGTGACGCTATTGACAGGTAAAAAGACAACCAAACAAAACCCCTCCCCCCAAACCCGACCACAACATATGTTAATTTCTTTTTAAAATAGGGTTCTTAATACTTTCCTTATAGGTATAAAATAATTTGTTTGAATTGAGTGGATTCTTTTACCTGAAATTAGAAATTGTCCTCAACCTTTTTTCACAATTCTGACATTACAAATTATACCGTAAAACGAATTTTGTTCAGCATTGGTACTTATTTAACAAGTAGTTTCTGAATACTATTTCAGTGCCAGGCATTATGCTGGATATATCAAAATGATAAGAGAACCAGAGTCCTTGTTCTCATGATTGTGTGATGGGGAAGGATTTGGTAATTATCACTCTTTCATTACTTCCATTACTTCACGGACATCCTCTGCTTCCACAGCATTTTGTGTCTTTTATTACTCTACTTTATGCTGCCTCATTGTTCAGGATTTTTAATGTACTGGCCCTTGACAGCAAGGTGTTTATTATCTTGATGTTTTTCTTACCTATGACTACAGTGTATCATGTTTCTTAAATTGAATTGAATTTATGGGGGTGATTGAAAGTAATCTAAATTACCGTATATCTGATTTATTCTGAATGATGAGCATTTCATTTGTACTCTCCAAGGTAGAAAGACATAAGAACTTTTTTTTTCTATTAAGGAATGGCTATGTGACCAGATTGGGTTTGTCTATGGTAGAATTTCCTCTCCCTCCACATCTGACATGTGCTGTAATAAAGGCTGCTTCTCTGGACTGTGAAGATCTACTACTTCCAATAGCAGCAATGTTGTCTGTGGAAAATATCTTCATTAGACCTGGTAAGAAGTTTATTTTATTTTTATTTTTTATTTTATTGATTTTGTACAGAGAGGAAGAGAGAGAGAGAGAGAGAAACATCAATGAGAGAGTCATCGATCAGCTGCCTCTTGCACACCCCCTACTGGGGATGTGCCCGCAACCAAGGTACATGCCCTTGACCGGAATCGAACCTGGGACCCTTCAGTCCCCAAGCCTACGCTTTATTCATTGAGCCAAACCAGTTTTGGCGAAAAGGTTTACTTTTAATTAATAATTTTAACCCTGGCTGAGTAGCTCAGTTGGTTAGAGTGTTGTTCCAATACACCAAAGTTTGATCCCTAGTCAAGGCACATATAAGAATTGACCAATTAATGCATAAATAAGTGAAACAGCAAATCAATGCCCCTCCCTCCCTTTCTCCTTTCCTCCCTCCTTCCTTTGTTCTCCTTCCTTCTCTTCTCCTTTTCTCTAAAAATAAAAGAAAAATTAATAGACTTTCTTTTTTAGAACAGTTTTAGGTTTATAGAAAAATTTAAGGAAAATACAGATATACACACAGTTTCTCCTGTTACTAACATCTTTCATTATGCTGGTGCATTTGTTACAATTGATGAGCTAATATTGATATATTATTATTAATTAAAGGGATCACTGTGCTGTGTGGTCTGTGTGTTTTGGCAAATCTGTAATGACACCCACCCACCATTACAGTATTATACAGAATAGTTTCATTGCCCTAGGCATTTCCTGTGCTTCACCTATTCATCCCTACATTCCTTCCCCAAACTCCTTAAACCATGAATGTTTTTACTGTCCTTAACTTGGCTTCTTTAACTTAGCAATGTACATTTAAGGTTTCTCCATGTCTTTTTGTGGCATGAGAGCTCTTTTTTTTTTTTTAATTGTTGAATATTATTCCATTGCATGGAATTTGTTTATCCATTTATCTATTGCATAGCATCTTGGGTGCTTTCAATTATGAGTAAAACTGCTATAAACATCTATGGGCAGGTTTTTGTATAGACATAGGTTTTCAATTCATTGCTGAATAGTATAAGAATATGTTTAGATTTGTAAGCAACTGCCAAACTGTTTTCCAGACCTGCTAAAGGTCTGCACTAGTTTGCATTCCTACCAGCAGTGAGTCTGAGAATTCCTGTTCTACAACTTCACCAATATTTAATGATATGGGTATTTCGGATTTGGTCTTCTTAGTGATCTTAATAGGTGTATAGTGGTAAAACTGTTGTTTTAATTTGTTGCCCCCTGGTGACATGATGTTAACCATCTTTGTAAATGCTTACTAGAGGCCCAGTGCACGAATTCGTGCATGGGTGCAATTCCTCTGAGTGGCCTGCAGGGATCGGGCTGAAACCCGTAGTCCAATGTAGCCTGCAACTCCTACTTGCCGCGGCTCGCACCCAATCAGTCCTGATTAGGAGAGGCTTGCACTGCTGCAGCAGCGCTCACCAGCCATGAGCCCTGCGTCTGGCGCCCTCCCAAAGGGAGTGTCCTGTGGGATAGGGCTGAAACCGGCTCTCCAACATCCCCCAAGGGGTCCCGGATTGAAAAGAGGGCACAGGCCAGGCTGAGGGAGCCCACCAGTGCATGATTGAGCTGGGGAGAGACTGTGGGAGGGCTCCAGGGTATGTCCGGCCCATCTCGCTCAGTCCCACTCAGCCAGACCCCAGCAGCAAGCTAACCTACTGGTCATAGCATCTGCCCCCTGGTGGTCAGGGCACATCATAGCGACTGGTCGACCATTTGGCTGCCCCCTGGTGGTCAGTGCACATCATAACGAGCAGTTGAGCAGCTTTAGCATATCAGCATATTATGCGTTGATTGGTTGTTCTGCCATTCGGTCTATTTGCATATTACTCTTTATTATATAGGATTATTATATAGGATTTGCCATGTATAGTTTTCTTTGGTGTCTGTTCTGGTCTTTTTACATTGGGTTGGTTGTTCTCTTATTGTTGAGGCTTTAAAAAATGTTTATTTATTGATTTTAGAGAGAGAAAGAAGAGGGAGAGAAAGAAAACATTGATTTGTTGTTTCACTTATCTGTGTGTTCATTGGTTGATTCATGTATGTGCCCTGACCAGGGATCAAACACACAACCTTGTTGTGTCAGGCTGACACTCTAACTCACTGAGCGAGCTGGCCAGGTGCCTCTTATTGTTGAGTTTTATATTTGTATATTTTGGGTAACCGTACTTTATCAAATATGTTTTTTACAAATATGTCTCCCAGTCTGTGGCTTGTCATCTTGTTTTCTTGATATTATCTTTTGCAGAGCAGACTTTTTTTTTTTTTTTTAATATTAATGATATTCAGCTGACCAATTATTTCTTACATGCGTTATGCCTTTTGTGTTTTATCTAAAAAGTCATCACCATACCTAAGGTCATCTAGATTTTCTCCTATATTATCTTCCGGGTGTTGGATGTCCATTTGTCCCAGCTCCATTTCTTCAAAAGACTGTCTTTTGTCCCTTGAAACGCTTCTGCTCCTTTGCTAAAGATCATTTTATTGTATGTGTGTGGGTCAGTTTCTGACTTTACTATTTCCCTATTTTAGCTATTATGAGTCTTTTCCCTTTGTATATAAACTTTAAGGTTGTTAATATTCACAAAATAACTTGTTAGGACTTTAATTGGGATGTATTGAATCTATAGATCAAATTGGAAATAGCTGACATCTTGACAGTATTGTCTCCCTAAATAGGTAAATGGAATATTTCTCCATTTAGGTCTCCAGTATTTCAGAGCATTTATTTATTTATTTTTATTATTATTTAAAATTTTATATTGCATTTATAGGGGTGACTTTGGTTAATAAAAATTATGTTTCAAATGTACAGTTCTATAATACATCATCTCTTTATTGTGTGTTTACTGACACTGAAAAAATGCTTTTATTGATTTTAGGGAGAGGGGAAGGGAGACGGAGAGAGAGAGAGATAGAAACATCAATGACAGAGGAACATTGATTGGCTACCTCCTGAACTCCCCCTACTGGGGAATGTGTCTGCAACCCAGGCACGTGCTCCGACCAGAGTTGAACCAAAGACTTCTTGGTGCATGAGTCACGCTCAGCCACTGAGCCCCATTGGCTGGGCTCACTGACCATTCTTTGATTGCATATGCCTAGCCCTGTCGGACATGAAACTGAGGACAAACGGTTTTTTCATTTTGTTATCCTTTAACTTAGTTGTTTAAAATAGGGAGCATGTGATGTTCCTGGTGGGGAGAGTTAATTTCCTTTCACTGGTAGGGGAAGATAGTATGGTGAACCTTTGCCCTGTTGTATAGTACATTCGTAATATATTAACCTTTTCCCCCCAAGCATCAAAAGAAAAGGTAGTTTAGCCCTTGTACCCTCAGAGGATTGTTTTGAGGTTTTCGTGTCTTTAAACTTCTGCTTTTTTCTTTTCTTGGTGTGTCGTCATGGGATACAGCTTAGTATGTCCCATTTCAGCTTCGCTTTCTCGCGGTGGGGTCACAGATTTCATTTGTAAAACCAGGAGCTGGGTTAAAGTGATCCAATTCTAATAGTCTTGTAAGGCCAGAGAAAGGAAATGTTTTTCCTTGTTGGAATATCCTATAATAAAAGCCTAATATGCAATTTCTCCCCTCTACTGGGAGTTTGACTGCTCACTAATACGTGTGCTGACCACCAGGGGGCGACAAGGAATATGGCAGATTTCAGCCACACACTGCAACCTCTTGCTGGCTACCTGGGGGCGAGGATGACAGGGATAGAGGTGCGGTGTGTCCCGAGCTCACTTTCCCCCTGCTAACCTCCCTGGGGATAACAGGACTCGCACACTGTGTAAGCCCCATGCTCAGGTGCTGGGTGCCTGTGAGGAGCCTGCCCTGCACCCATGCAGTGAGCCGGGCCACAGCCGCTGGGACCACAGGGGCAGGCTGGGCTTCCTGTGGGTTCGCACAGTAGCTGGTCTGCGAGGCCGGCGCGGGGAGAGAATGCTGCCTGCCTGGCTTCGTGTGGGAGGCCGACACTGCACCTTGGCCTAATTTAATTTATTACATACCTGGCTAGTTTCTTAGATCTAACATTGAATAAAAATTTTAAACATCAAAATGATATTGTCAACATTTTTAATAACCTTTCTTTTTGCTGTATTACATTGTCTGCTGTTATATATATTGCTTTAGAAATCAGACAATGGAGAGAGTGGCTTTTAGGTGGTGTGAATAGGTTTTAGGTGGTAAACAACTTAGCCTTAAAATAGAACAAATTTAAAATAACATCGTCTTGTAAGGCCAGAAAAAGGACTTAAAGGATTTGGTTTTAAAGTTTTTATTTTTAGTGATATTTTTAGAAATAAAGGGTTCTTTATTTGTATGTGATACTTATAGCCTTATTTCCCCACTTCATCTCTGAGGACTGATGTTGAAACCCTTTCTGTGTAATAGTTTTGTTTTATGATTTATAGCTATATAGAAACATATTGCATTATCTTTCCAAAGGGGATTTTGCTGATATAGTCTTGTTTTGCTGCTTTAGCTTTTTATTTATAATTTCTGCCTCAATAGCACCACCTATTTGCACGAAATAAAACTGATAACAGAATTCTGAGGGGAAAAAAATAAAGAAAATGACAAGTCTGCTGGTTAAGTAATTAAAGACGGATAGTCAAATTTTTATGTAGTAGAAGGATAAACTTGCTGAGACTGTACAAACTGTGTGATACGGACTCTAACTTTACTATATCTTCTCTCCTGTTGTCTCTAGCTGCTTTCTTCAGTTGCTACCTAGGTAACAGGTGGAAGCTACATAAAGCCTGGGATGGAAGACTTTATTTATATACATATATATATATTTTGTTGTTGTTAATCCTAACCTGAGGATATTTTTCCATTGATTTTTAGAGAGAGTGGAAAAGAGGAGGGATGTGGGAAATAGAGATAGGAAGAGAGAGAGAGAGAATGAGAGAGAGGAGAGAGATACATCAATTGGTTGCCTCCTGCATGTGCCCTGACAGGTGATCCAACTTGAGACCCTTTGGTATGTAGGCCAGTGCACTAACCACTGAGAACACTGGCCAGGGCAGGGTTGGAAGACTTTACATCTTCCTGAGCATTTTCTTTAGTCAGATTGCTTTCCTCCTAATACCAGGAGCTGCTGCTATGGAGATTCATAGTGTAGTCTATACAAGTGCTGCTTCCTAGAACCAGGCAACATGGTGTCTCTAGTAAAAGCAGTGTGATGGGTGTGCTGAAGGAATAGGAATTGTGGTGTGATGCAGTTCAGTAAAGGAAGAATCCTTGGGAAATTTGGAAAATTGAACCCTGAAGGAAAATTAGCTTGGGTGAAGTGTTATGTGGGGAACTTGGGCAGTGAGAGATCACATCAGTCCTGAGTACGATCCAGTCAGTCAATAACAGATAAGTCTCAAAAGAAGCAAGACACATAAAGTATATTTATACAAAGTTTAAAAACAGGCCAAACCCTTCTTTGGGGTTAGAAGTCAGGACCTTTGTGGAGGGGTGCAGGTTGTTATTAGAAAAAAGGACAAAAAGTGGGCTTATGGGGTGTTGGTGATTCTGTGTGTTGGTCATAGTATGGCATGTTTGTGAACATTCATTGAGCTGTACACTTATGACCTATGTAGTTTCTGAATGCCTGTCATACCTCAATATGAAGTTTAAAAAGAAAAGTAAAAAGTTTGTAGTAGTTTAGTTCTGCATATTTGCCCTTTCTGTCCAATTGTCTATAATTGTGAATTGAATAAGGACTGGTTAAATTTTGTTATGTTTCTTATCTTCCTGGGGAATACAAGGTGGCTATTTTTGAGAATGAGTAATTCCATCTGTACTGACATGAAGCTGTTATTAAATAAAGGAAGGTTCTGAACATGTATCCTATTTATGTTAAATCACTAAATGCATATCCTTGTATATGCATAGAAAATATCTTGAAGGACACACATTAAATAATTAACAGTGGTTAGCCTTGAGGATTGATTTGTGGCTAATGTGACAAAATAGAGAACATTGAAATTTTATGTAATTTTTCTTTTACTGTGAGCATGGGTTGCTCATGATAAAAGTGAATTAAAAAATGAATACATGTATTAAATACTATTTTATTTTATTTTATTTTTTATTTTATTTTTTTTTTTTAAATCAATCTTTATTGTTCATATTATTACAAAGGTTCCTCATTTCTTCCCCCCTCCACCAGGTTCCCACCCCACCCTCCGTCCCCCCCCCATCCCCCATTGTCCTCATCCATAGGTGCAGTTTATGTTCAGTCTCTTCTTCCCTCAATTTCCCCAATAGTAAATCCCTTTTCAGATAGTAAATCAGTTACTTAGCATTTTCTCATATCAATAATACCTCCACATGCCCAATGATACACTTCACACAAAAGACATTTCCCAATAGGTCCACCAGCCTCATCCAGGCCCCACCCAAGGCACTCACAGATCAACACCCCAGTCCTAAACTAACTCAACACATCCAGATCTAAGCCTTCATCACTTGATTCAGCAGACCCTCAAGTTCCCACGAAAGTTTCCAGCCATGTCAGAGAGGCAGCCGTGGGGCAGGGGCAGGCAAGGAGCGAGCTGTTCTGGGCCTGGCTGCTCAGGGCCTGGCCTCTGTTGCTCTGGTTCATTCCACAACCAGCTGCTCCGGGTCTGGTCACTGCCGCTCCCGACCTAGTTGCTCTGGACTTGGCTGCTGCTGCTCCGGGCCTGGCCGCTCCCACCTGGCAGCCGCTGCTCCGGGCCTGGCCGCACCCAACCCGCCTGCTCCCCCGAGCCTGACCGCTCCCAGCCTGGCAGCCGCTGCTCCGGGCCTGGCCGCACCAGCCCCACCTGCTCCCCCGGGCCTAGCCGCTCCCAGCCTGGCAGCCGCTGCTCCGGGCCTGGCCGCACCAGCCCCGCCTGCTCCCCCGGGCCTGGCCGCTCCCAGCCTGGCAGCCGCTGCTCCGGGCCTGGCCGCACCAGCCCCGCCTGCTCCCCCGGGCCTGGCCGCTCCCAGCCTGGCAGCCGCTGCTCCGGGCCTGGCCGCACCAGCCCCGCCTGCTCCCGCGGGCCTGGCCGCTCCCAGCCTGGCAGCCGCTGCTCCGGGCCTGGCCGCACCAGCCCCGCCTGCTCCCCCGGGCCTGGCCGCTCCCAGCCTGGCAGCCGCTGCTCCGGGCCTGGCCGCACCAGCCCCGCCTGCTCCCCCGGGCCTGGCCGCTCCCAGCCTGGCAGCCGCTGCTCCGGGCCTGGCCGCACCAGCCCCGCCTGCTCCCGCGGGCCTGGCCGCTCCCAGCCTGGCAGCCGCTGCTCCGGGCCTGGCCGCACCCGACCCGGCTGCTCCCCCGGGCCTGGCCGCTCCCAGCCTGGCAGCCGCTGCTCCGGGCCTGGCCGCACCCAACCCGGCTGCTCCCCCGGGCCTGGCCGCTCCCAGCCTGGCAGCCGCTGCTCCGGGCCTGGCCGCACCTGACCCGGCTGCTCTGGGCCCGGCTGTCCCGGGCCCGGCTGCTCCGAGCCTGGCCACTCCCGACCTGGATGCTCTGGGCTTGGCTACTGCTGTTCTGGGTCTGGCTGCTCCCACCCCGGCTGCTCTGGGCCCGGCTTCTCCGGGCCCGGCCACTCCGGGTCTGGGTGTTCCTGGACTGGCCACCCTGGGCTTGGCCGCCTCCGCCTCATGCCTGACTGCCACTGCCCCAGGTCTGGCTACTCCAGTGCTGGCTGTTGATGCTCTGGTTCTGGCTGCTGTTGTTCTGGTGCCTGGCCGTTGCTGCTCCGGGTCTGGCTGCCACTGCCTTGTGCCTGGCCACTCTAGGCCTGGCCACCGCTGTTCCAACATTCTGTCCTTTTTTTTCCTTTTTTCTTTTTAAAACACATTTATGTTGCAATGTTGGCTGGTGAGTTGAGTTCTGACTTAGTCTTTGATTTTTCAAGATCTTCTTTGTATTCTTTCTTAAGTAATTTTACTATTTTTTGCTCTCACTTGATTTCTTCACATTGAGAACTTCTTTGGTTTCTTCCTCCTTGTCCTGGGAGCTCAGCAGGTTGGCCTGTGGCACCCCTTTGTTCTCCGCGGACTCCTGCGCTGCTTCAGCCTGTTGCTGGGGACGGCGCCGCCCAGGAAGCAGCCCCCGGCCTTGGCTCCATTGCCCGAGCTCAGTGGTCAAAGGCTCAGGGGCACCCACGCCCCCAGCGGTCCCGTGGCCCGCCTCCTTGCTGGTGCCCGGTTGGCTGGAGTCCGGCAGGGGCTTCCGCTCCCCTCCGTGTTCCCCCAGCCTAGAGCTTTTTTTTTTCTCCTTCCCGCTAGAGAAATCCAGCATCAGAGTCAACAGACTGTCCTCTGCGTGCAGTTTGCACGAGTCCCACAGACTGTCCTCTGCGCGCAGTTTGCGCGAGTCCCGGGGGCCAGGCCTTTCGCGCTCTCCCCAGACTCCACCTCACAGCCCCGTCTCCCTCTGCCTGAGCCTGGGTCCCCAGGGATTAGCCCAGAACTGGGGTTCGGAGCAGTCCGGACTGAGGCCCAGCGCAGCCGGAGGCCCCGTTTCTTCCGGCTAGGGTAACCCAGCATCAGAGTCAACATTCAGTCCTCTGTGCGCATTGCGCGCGACTCCTGGGGCCCTGCTTTTCGCCGTTTTTCTGCCTCACAGCCCGGTCTCCTCCCACGGGAGCCTGGGTCCCCAGGGTCTGGCCCATAACTGGGGCTCAGCGCTGCTGGGTTCGGGTGGGTTCAGCGCTGCCGGTTCGGGGGTTCAGCCCAGGCTGGGGGTTTTATTTCCTTCCTGCTAGGGAAGGAAAGGCAGCTCCCCGCCCTCTCCTCCTCTCTGGCTGCGACCTCTCCAAGCGTGCGTGCGGGCAGACGCGCGCGCAGCATGTCTCCGTACCTTAGGCTTTTTTTCAGCTCCTCTGATTTTCTTTCTGGTTTTCTCTTTCCTTCTTGTTGTAGAAATTTCAGTCAGTCGACTACCTGTAGCTCTGGGCAATGTCCACTCTACATTTTAGTTGTATTCCATTGAAATTGTTGTGTGCTGCCGCGGCTAGATGTCTACCCGAGCAGCCATCTTGGATCCTCTCTCTAAATACTATTTTAGAGGCAAATGGATTGGGAGAAGTAATGTTGCTATATCTGATAACATCTCTGGGGTGTGGTTAAAAGAGAAAAAGGAGTTGTGGGAGTAGTTAGAGCCCCTTTAAAAGGTAATATAGTTCTACCTTACTCCACCCCAGAGGGTGAAACAGATTTTAATGAGCTTGAATAAACAAAGTGAATGTGGACACTTGATATAAAGTAGAACTAAATTGTTTCTGCAACTGCCTTTTAGTTGATCCAGAGTACCAGAAGGAAGCAGAACAGAGACATCGAGAATTGGCAGCTAAAGCTGGAGGATTTAATGACTTTGCAACTTTAGCGGTCATTTTTGAGCAGTGCAAATCAAGGTATGTGAGTTGTCTGTACCGGAAATTGTCAGTTTGAAATTTAGCTCCAATATGTATTACTATATGACTTTAGACAGTTAAGGTTTGGTCAGGATGATATTGACCTTCAGGTATTTTTGTGAATATTAGTGAGATTCTTCTGTCAGGTGACTGTTACATTTATTATACAACTAGTGGCCCAGGCACTTGGGGGAATCCCTCAGCCCGGCCTACCCCCTCTCACTGTCTGGGATCCCTCAGGGGATGTCCACCTGCTGGCTTAGTGGGCCTAAGCTGGCAGTCAGCCATCCCTCTGACAGTCAGCCCAGGAGCCCTCGGGAGCGGGCCTCAGCCATTAGGTCGGACATCCTTAGCGCTGTTGCAGAGGCAGGAGAGGCTTGCGCCACCACCGCTGCACTGGCCAGCCATGAGCTGGCTTTTGGCTGATGGTGCTCCCCCTGTGGAAGCACACTGACCGCCAGGAGTTAGCTCCTGCATTGAGTATCTCCCCCTGATCAGTGCGCGTCATAAGCAACCAGTCATTCTGCCATTAGGGTCAATTTGCATATTACCCTTTTATTATATAGGATTAGTGTTTTTCTTTCTTTCCCTGAACCTTTCCTGAAAATGACCTTAAAGAATTTTGGTTCTATATAGGTACCTTAGATGAGAAAATGATTGGCTGTTTGTTAAAGCATATGTGTATAAAATATCCACTTACAAATAATTTTTAATTCACACAGAGGTACCCACATTTAAATTTTTTTTTTCCAAATTCCTTAAAATGCTTTTTCTTTCCCTTTTTTCTTTTTCTTTTTTTTTTTTAGGAAAAGATGGTGGGAGAGAGGGGGAGAGATAGAAACATTGATGAGAGAGGAACATCATCGATTGGCTGCTTCCTGCACAGCCCACACTGGGGATTGAGCCTACAGCCAAGGTACATGCCCTTGACCAGAATTGAACCCAGGACCCTTCAGTCCACAGGCCGATGCTCTATCCACTGAGCCAAACTGGCTAGGGCTAAAGTGCTTTTACAGTTATTGGATAGATCTCGTTAAAGAGCTGACAGTTGCTTTTGAGTTTATAGTTTTGTAATACAAATGAGGATGTTAGACTGTCTTTCACTTATAGAATATATTTTTAAGATATCATTATTTTTGTTTTTCAGTGGAGCTCCAGCTTCCTGGTGCCAAAAACATTGGATTCATTGGAGATGCTTATTTTCTGCATTTCGTGTTGAGGCTCAACTTCGAGACCTAGTCAGGAAGCTTAAACAGGTGATTGCTTTTGTCCTGAGTACCATTTGGACAGGACCCTCGGAGTTACCAAAACCATATAAATTATGAGATGTTTTAGTCTGGCTTGTAATAACCCACCATTCCTAACCCTGTGTGAGCACCAAGCATTGTAACCTCTTCTCCTTCTAGAAGGTCCTTTACCAGCCTTTGTCAGTTTCCTCACATTCATGTGCTAATCAGTAATCAGCTGAACTCAGACCTCTGGAGTTCTCTATAGAGGTCTCTCCTCTCCTGAGCTCTGCCGGGAACTCAGTCATTTTGGTCTTCCTGTATTCTTAGCTCTGTCTCTTTAACTAAGGGAGTTTCAGGATTCCACTTGGGTTTTTCCTTCTCTGCACCTTGATCCAGAATCTCTTTCAAGGTGGACTATGCTGGGGTGGTTGTTGGGTTTACTTCATTTATTTCCCTTTATTTTATTTTTAATGTTTTATTGGGTTGACATTGGTTACTAAAATTATATCTTGTTATATTGCTCCCTTTATCATTATGAACTATCCTTTTGTCTCTTACTATAGCCTTCGTTTTACAATCTATTTTGTCACATATTAAGTATTGCTATTCCAGTTGGTTTTTTTCATTTTCATTCACAAGAATTATCTTTTACCATCCTTTTACTTTTACTCTGTGTATATTTTGTTCTGAGGTGGGTCTCTTGTAGATAGCATATATGTAGGTCTTGTTTTCTTATTCATTCAGCTACCCTATGTCCTTTGATTGGAGCATTTAAGCCATTTACATTTAATTAAAGTGATTATTGGTAGGTACGTATTTATTGCCATTTTATTCTTAAACATTTTTTTTTAATCTTCACCCAAGGATATGTGTGTGTGTGTGTGTGTGTGTGTGTGTGTGTGTGTGTATTTTAATTGATTTTTAGAGAGAGAAACCTTAATGTGAGAGAGAACCATCAATCAGTTGCCTCCTGTATATACCCCAACCTGGGATCAATCTCAAAACCTAAGTATGTGTTCTGACTGGGAATAAAATTTGCAACCTTGTAGCGTATGGGACAATGCTCCAACCAAGCCACCCAACCAGAGCCTTTTAACATTTCTTCTGATGCTGGTTTGGCGGTAGGGAATTCTTTCAGCTTTGCTTTGTTGGTTGGTTTGCTTTTTGGTCTGGGAAGCTCTTCATCCTTCAATTTTAAATGATAGCCTTGTTGGGAAAAATTCATCACTTTGAATATTTCATGTCAGTCCCTTCTGGCCTGAAATGTTTCTGTTGAGAAATTAACTGTCAGTCTTATGGGAGCTCCCTTGTAGGTAACTGACTTTCTCTTGCTGCTTTTAAGATTCTCTCTTTGTCTTTAACCTTTGCCATTTTAATTATGATGTTTCTTGGTGTGGGCCTATTTGGGTTCATCTTTTTTGGAACTCTTCCTTTATTTCTAAGATCATTATTTTTTATCACTTGGTATATGTATAGTATTTTGAAAGTCCATATTTAGGTTGTTTCAAGCAGAAGGGTAAATCTGGTCCCTCTTACTCTATATTGGCCAGAAAAATAATTTTTAGAAATGTGGATTTTTCAAAACAAAAGAATATTTTATTTATTTGTTTTTTAAATATATTTTATTGATTTTTTACAGAGAGGACGGGAGAGAGATAGAGAGCTAGAAACATCGATGAGAGAGAGAGAAACATTGACCAGCTGCCTCTTGCACACCCCCTACCGGGGATGTGCCCGCAACCAATGTACATGCCTTTGCCTGGAATCAAACCTGGGACCTTTCAGTCCGCAGACCGATGCTCTACCACTAAGCCAAACCGGCTTCAGCAAAATAAAAGAATATTTTAAATTATTCTGTGAGATTTACCATTGTGTGTGTATGTGTGTGTGTATACATACATACGTATATATATTCTATATTCTTTCTATAGCAAAGTGATTTTCCAAGAGAGACCTATGAAGGCCCTAAACATGAAGTACTACGAAGATGTCTTTGTGCAGGCTATTTCATAAATGTAGCTCGAAGGTAAGCAATATGAGCTTGGGAGATGGGGAAAGAAGTGCTAGTATATTTTACTACAATATTGAACAATTTACTATTAAAGGTTGATGATTTGATTTGAGCTCTGTGATTATGATCATCTATTACAGTGACCCTTTTCATAATTGTGACTTGTGCAGGGAAAGCTGCAGTAGGGGAGTCTGAAGGACAGCTGTCCAGCATGGGTATCAGGGCCTTAGAGTGACCAGGCTTTTTTTTACAGAGGGATTGCTCTGTGTGCGGTGTGAAAGCCGAAGTTTGAGGATGGTGCCCCTAAGGGTAGGTTGGTGTGGAGTGCCAGGGCTTGAGCAGGATGGAGAAAGCACTCACATGGGAATTTTTCAGTATCAGAGTGAGGAGGGCGTTTTTGTAAGGAAAGGATAACAGTGTCGGTGATGGCAGATTCATTTTACACAGAGAAATTGAGCACGTTAAATAGATTAATAATGGTGAAATGAGTTGGAAGTACTGAAAGCGAGAAAATGAGAATGAGCTCTGAGGTGTTGGGATGGAACTTCAGGGTATCATTGTGAACTGATGTTTTTAAAATAGCTGGATGGATGGATAGATAGGGAAATAAAAATGAATGTTACTGTGAATATATATAAAACATGTATTTGTATGTATGTAAATATTTATATACATATATGCCCTATCTCTGAGATGGACTGAGAGCAGTGGCACCATAATGTCCAGGTCTTGACTTGGAAAAACCATCTGCTACATGAAGGAATCACGCTTCTATGGAGAAATAGGGCTAGGAAAGTACAAGATAAGCCTAAAACTTCTTATTTTGCCAGGGAGCAAGGAAGTGATGAGCGAAGGCTGAGGCCATGTCAGAAGTACATAGGAGCCAGCTTGAATAGGCTCCAACTGATCGATCACATATGGGACATTTTAAGCATCAAAATAAATGAAAGTAATGGGTGATATAACGCACTGAATAAAATGTGAAGTCATCAGTCTATAGTCATATAAATTAGTAAATTAATAAATTAAAAGTTTAATGACAAATGGAATTATTTGCAGCATCTCTCTATAAAATTCTTATTAATTACAAAGGAAAACGTAACTTTTCACTGGAAAAGCCTGGCAGATACTACCTAAGTCAAACAATCAAAATGAACATTATTATTTATGAAACTATTCAAAATCATGTTTTTACTGATAGGATAGAATGAAAACACAATGTCACTTTTGTGATATTCCTGCCAAAGATGCATAACCTGAATATAATCATCTGAAACAGACAAACACATTGATTATAACTAGCCTATCATCTTTAAAGGTGTCAGGACTATGAAGGTCAGAGAAAGGCTGGGGAAGTATTCCAGAATGAAGGAGACTAATGGGACATTAAAAGTAAAAGCAATACATGATTTCTGAACTATTGATAGATCCTTTTGCTATAAATGATATTATTAGAACATTTGATAAAACTTCGATGGGGGCTGAGGATTAAATGTTAGGAATATATTAGTGGTAATTCCCTGATTTTGTTGGATGTATTATGACTATGTAAAAGAATGTCCTTGGCTATAGGGAATGTAAACTCAGGTATTTGGGAATGATGGGGCATAAAGTTGGCAACTAATTCTCAAAATGATTCAAGTAAAAAATATTTTTGTACTGTATAAATATACACTGTATTATACAGATATATAAACTATTAAAATCCTGTCTGATCTGGGTTATAATAGGAATACATATAATGTAGTATAGGAAATCAATTGTAATGACAATTGACCTAGGCTGTTACATAGAAAAGTTTTTGAAATAACATTTATGTAAGAAAGTGTAGAAGAGGATAAGAATTTGAAATTAAGAACATGAATTAGAAAAATTCATGAGATGTTCTAATTATCAGAACTTAGAAAACTGAAAATAATTTATATCTTTAAAAAATATAAATAACACTGTGTTTAAGTCAGAAGACTTATGATTGGGACTTGCTTTTATCATACATTAGCTCTGTGACCTTTAGAAGGCTAGCTAACTTTTTTGAAATCTCATCTTAAAGTGGCTCTCAAAACTCAGGTTGTTTTAAGCCTTTATTATGAAAGTATTTTGGACAATCTAAAGCACAAATACAACATTATTGTCTGGCCTGTGATTGAGGACGACCTATGAACCAGGGGGGTAACAGTTTGATACCCTGTTGGCACATGCGTATGTTTCAGGCTAGATCCCAGGAGGGGGAGGGGGGCAGTTAGGGGTGATCAGGCTGGCAGCCAATCAAAGATTCTCATCACTGATGTCTCTGTCTCTCACTCCCTCTCCCTTCCCCTCTGAAATAAATTAAAAATCTATTTAAAAAATGCACAAGTAAAATATTGTTAATATTACTACTTGTTAACCAAAAGTGTTTGTACTTAAATGACTCTTTCAGTTATATCATTCATAGTTTAAGATAATTGGTAGAGAAGTAATAGTGACAATTGAATAAACTTAAAGGTCTGTTTATGGTACTCTTTATTGCAAAACATATAACTATTCATTTAGTGCTCTACTGATGTCTTTGTTGTATTATCAATATCTTTATCCTTTCTTTTTGTTTCTGTTTTGATTTTAGATCTGTTGGGAGAACATTTTGCACAATGGATGGGCGTGGAAGCCCAGTTCACATTCATCCTTCCTCAGCAGTAAGTACCTTATCCTATATAATAAAAAGCTAATATGCAAATCGACTGAATGGTGGAATGACTGGTTACTATGACACACTGACCATCAGGGGGCAGATATTCAATGCAGGAGCTGTCCCCTGGTGATCAGTGCACTCTCACAGGGGGAGTGCCGCTCAGCCAAAAACCAGGCTCACAGTTGGATTGATACATAGATGTCTTATACTTTTTGCTTTGAGGTTAAGTTTAGAATATAACTGTCCTAATATATAAAAAGCCAGGGGCCGTCACTACTGAAACAACTGAACAAGCAATTGAACAGTAGGCTGTGTGGAGTGCCAAGGCTGGCAGGGTGGTTAGTGAGGGATGACCAAACCACTGAACAGCAGACTACGTGGGGCAACCAGGCCGGCAGGGGGGTCAGTGAGGGGGCAACAATGCTGGTGGGGCAGTTGGGGACAACCAGGCTGGTGGGGGTGGAGAGGCAGTTGGGGGTGACCAGGCCAGCAGGAGGGGAGGAGTTAGGGGCAACCAGGCTGGTAGGGGGGCAGTTAGTGGCAACTAAGCCAGCAGGGGGGCTGTCGAGGGAGACCAGGTTGGTGGGGGGGGAGAGTTAGGGGCGACCAGGCCGGCAGTGGGAGCACTAAGGGGCAACCAGGCCGGCAGACGGGGGGTGGGGGGGCAGTTAGGGGTGATCAGGCTGGCAGGCAGAGGTGGTTAGGGATGATCAGGCTGGCGGGGGGGGGGGGCGGGCGGCAGTTAGAGATGGTCAGGCAGGCAGGTGAGCAGTTAGGAGCCAGCGGTCCCCGATTGTGAGAGGGATGTCCGACTGCTGGTTTTGGCGTGATCCCTAGGATTAGGCTGAAATCGGCAGTCACACATCCCCCAAGGGGTCCCGGATCAGAGAAGGTCCAGGCTGCACTGAGGGGACCCCCCCCCCCCCCATGCACAAGTTTTACATAAAGCCTCTAGTATTACATAAAGCTGTAAAGGTATTGAGTTTGTCTGTATATCCTGATTGAAACATATAGGGATTAATTCAGAAGAGTTTGGACTAATAGTATTTGGTTGGGCTAACGTGGAGTAAAGCAGTTTATTGAGTTGTCATCCCTAAGTGAGTTCTTTTGTACAGCTTCACGAACAGGAAACAAAACTTGAATGGATCATTTTTCATGAGGTATTAGTTACCACCAAAGTCTATGCAAGAATTGTGTGTCCAATTCGCTACGAATGGGTAAGAGACTTGTTACCCAAGTTGCATGAACTTAATGCACACGACTTGAGCAGCGTGGCCCGACATGAAACAAGAGAAGATGCAAGAAGGAGATGGACAAATAAGGAAAATGTAAAACAGCCAAAGGGTGAGTATATCACTTGTTTTGGTCATATAGTCCAGGAAACATAAATGTCCAAATTCTTATGTAATCACAGAAATATTGTTATAAGACTTAGATTCTGGCTCTCTCTACTCAGAAAGCAAAGAATTACCATGAGTCTCAGACTTCATTATTTTGACTTCCTTCTTTCCTTACAGTTAATCTTGTTTTTGTTTTTTAACCCCTCTGTCCAAAAGCATTGTTAACAAGAATATATATTGAGTTTTTATCCTATACTGAAAGCTTGGGGAATTTTCATAATAAACTATAAGGTTAGTACATATTCCCATTTTATATATGAAGAAGTACTTAGTAGTGTATAACAGTTTGCTAAAAATCCTATGGCTCATAATTGGTGAATCTGGATTCTGAATCAACTAACCTGATTCTATGGTCCTTACTCTTAGCGATTATGCCATACTGCTTCCCAGGAGTACTTGACTATTTTTATTTACTTTATAAAATTTTGTGAGTTATTTCCTCAGAACATTTCTTTATTTTTCCGTGAAATGTTAGAATCCTAATTGAGCAGCATAAACAGTAAGGTTACTGAACCAGGACAGAAAGCTTAATTCTTAGTTCACACATACAAGCAGCTTTTCATTTCAGTAAAGCTTTCTGAGGCTGATTGATGGAACAAGTTATATTGTCCTTATTTAGCATCACTGAGAAATGAAGTGGTGAGGAATCTGCCCAAGATGATAGAATAGTCTTTTTAGTAACATTAGACACTAGACATTTTGTTGCGGTGTGTAACTGTAGTGTATAAATGCTTGAATAGGGTCAGTTTTACTGACTGCTTTGGCTTCATGCTCTTGTTTTTTAGCCATGGACTATATCATTTTTTTTTTTGAAAGGGCAGAATTTAATTTTACCTAAACATTGAAAAATCAGGACATCTCTTTCTCTTTAACCTCTCTAGCACTGAATTTCAAAATTCAAGTTTTACTGGATTAATTTGTAACATTTTCAGATGGAATATCAAAAGAAGTCCTAAAGAAAATGCAAAGGAGAAACGATGATAAATCCATATCAGATGCCCGTGCTCGTTTCCTTGAGAGAAAGCAGCAGAGGGCCCAGGATCACAGTGACACACTGAAGGGAACAGGCTAAGCAGCGAACCCTCCAATTCAGGAAGTAGGAAAAGCAGCCATAGAATATGCTTCTACTTTACCGTTTCTGTAAGACAGCACTGCCAAGAGGAAGTGGTCAGCAGTTGTTTTTAGCATATGGGCTAAAAGCAAATCAAACCCATTAATACCAATGGATGGAATTTTCAGAGAAGATTGGGTTGCCATAGTCATAGGCAATGATATATGAAACCAATGAAAGACAATACATGTGATATTTTTCTCTCTTCAATTCTGCTGGCCTTAACTGGTATCAAATGCTGTTGTTATTTTCAAAGAACATTGAATTTTCTGTAATCAGTGTGTATTCCATTTGCATTGAAGCATTAAAAATTATTTTCCTTAAATATCTTTAAGGCTTTCTTTTGCTATTAGAATAGTATTATATCAGGCTATCAGGTATGTGACCATTTCCTTCAGAAGGCTGAACATTAGAGGTTTTTATTCAGCAAAATTTAGATGTCTGTTTAGTTGCTAAAGAGCTTTATAGATATTTAGAGAAAAGACTTAACTAGTAAATAAGAAAATTGCCTATGGCAGTATTCTTTGTTGAATTAATATTAATACTTAAATTGATTTTTCTCGGATTATATAAATTCTTTTTTATATAAAAGTATATTTAAAATAGTAGCTATAGCCATTAACCAAAGGACAGATGTATGTATTTATGTATGTATGTATGTGTATGTATATGTTCTTTTTGTAGCTGTCTCTACATGTATCAGCATCATGTATGTAGTTGTGACAGTGTTTTCAAACAGCTCTTCTACCTGGCCTACTCTCTTGCCTCCAGCTGCTTGGGTAGGACCATTTAAACATCTATTATGTTGTCTTGAAATGGGATTTTCAAAGCAGCCAACATTATATCACCAGTGTTTAAAATTGGAACCTTGAGGCTAATTAATATCACACTCAGGCCATATTCAACACTTGCCCACTCTGTTGTTTACGTCTTGTATTCTAGTTGTTTGTGTACTTGTCTTTCTCCCACTACATTATATGCTCTTGTGGGCAGGAACTATGTCTTTTTCATCTTTGTATCTTTCATGGCACCTAGCACAGTGCTTTGCACATAGTAGTTGCTCAATGTTCGTTAAATAAAGCTATTAATGTATTTAAAATTCAAAAGGCAGTATAATGTGTGTTTTTAGAATTTTTGGTAAAAACTAAGAATCTAAATTGTTTATTGGTAACTAACACTTCTGCAGTTAAATAGTTTTCTGTCAAAAGTAGAGACTTCAAAGTCTTTATTGAAAAATCACATGAGGACCCAAATCCATGTGTTTGTTCTTGAAGTAAGGTGAGTGGTGACAGTTTCTATGAACGTTCCCTGCATTATTAATTTATTTTCATTTTAAGTGCTCTCTATGTTTCAGCATGTTTGTCCTATCAGTTCCCCTTGTCAAGTGTATGTATTGGTGCACCCCTTTGATATGGTGTATGTGGATTCTTAGAATAAAAGCTCTTTTATTTCTGTAAATTAAGCACACATTCAGTAAGTTAAGCACATGTTCTAAATCTATAGTCCATTCTCAAATTTCATTAGTTTTCCTAATAATGTCCTTTATATTTTCCCCAATTCAGGATTTAGTCAAGAATCAAGTATTATATTTAACCTCTTTTAATCTGGAAAAGGTCCTTAGTCTTTGTCTTTTTATATATATCAATTCTTTTTTTTTTCTTTCATTGCATTGAACATTTTAGAATAACATTTTGACATTTTAAAATAATACAGACTAGTTATTTTATAGAATGTTCTCAATTTGCGTTTCTCTGAAGGCATCAAATTTGGAGGCACATGGTATTTGCCCCTTATTGGTAATAATTTTGATTGCTTGGTTAGGGTTTTTATTTCTTCAATAAGTAATTTGGAGGGGGATACTTGGAAATAGCTTATTTCTCATAAATTATCACCCTTTGGATATATCATAAAATGGTGATTCACCTCTAATTCTTTGCTGTATTTATTTGTTATATTGTAAGGAAGAGCTTTCCTTGAAGAAGAATGTCTGATAAACAGATGGGTGCTAGAGAGCATAGCTCAGGACAGAGAATTAGAAAGCTAACAGGATGGCAAATAGTCCAGTTTGTTTGGTGCACAGAGTATATATAGGAGGTATAGGCTGAAAATGTTGGTCAAGGACAGATTATGGAAGGCTTTGAAAGCCACGCTATGGAATTTAAGATATTTTTGTGCTATATATGAATTTATTGGAGGGGAGTGACATCATTACAGCCTTAAGGTGTATTTGTGGCAGTGGTGTCCCTAAGAGGAATTTACAGTATATCTTTGAGAGGAATAATACTGGGTCTAGTTGAAAAGGTGGAAGGAGCCTTGGAGGAAAACGTGGTGGTTGTGAAGACGTTTGCTTTTAAAAGAATATAGAAGATTCGCCTTTAAATTACTAAATGAAACAAAACACAAAGAAACAGATGAAGACAAATGTTATCATGGAAAATTAGGCAAAGGATCCGGCCTGTCATTTCATAAAAGAAGAAACATGAATGGTCAATAAATAAGATCCTGAATCTTCCTAGTAATTAGGGAAATACAGGTTGGAAATAACAGATGCCATTCTTTTTCATCAGATTGGCAACAGTAATATGCCTGAAAAGCACTGATATAGAATTGTTTTTTAGAGAACAATTTTGGTAATATGTAGTAAAGTTGAAGATGTGCCTAACACAATAAGCGCCCAGTCACCAGTGACTGACACTATACTTTCCGTCCAGAAGACAAAACAGGCTGGGCGCTTAATGTGTTAACCTGTGACCCATCTTTAGATTTACATCCTAGGAACTCAGAGATTATATAAAATACTTTATTCCTCATAAAATGTAACTCCCATAGATTTAACATTAGTTGATTCATAAAAATGTTATGTATACCATTGTTCCTAATAATATTGAACAGTGTATATAGCTATCAATAGGAAAATGGTTGAATAAATTGTGTTATGTTCTTATGGTTGAATTCTTTACAGCGTGCATCAAAATGATCTTTGAGACTCCCGATGCCTGTTCCTAATCTCCTTTGCAGAATAGATGAACCAGTTTACATTCCTAACAGCAATGTAATAAAGTGCCTGTCTCATGGTAGCCTTGTAGTTCCTACTATTCTTTTATTGATAGACCAAAACTGGTGCCTCATTATTATGTTATCTTACATATTTAAATATTCTAAGTCTTTCCTTATATTCAAATTGTGTACAGGAAATAAAGTAGACTCGTTTGAATTTGATAAGTCCAGATAGTAAATATTTTAAGCTTTCAGGCCATACAGTCTTTGTGAGTTGTTGTATAAAAGAAGTCATGGATGTATTCATGTATAATATTTGTTTATGAACACATAAACAAATGGATGTCTGTTGTGTTCTAATAAAACTTTATTTATGGACAATGAAATTTTAATTTCATATAATTTTCACGTCAGGAAATAGTCTATTTTTATTTATTTATTTTTTAATATATATTTTATTGATTTTTTACAGTGAGAAAGTAAGAGAGAGAGCTAGAAATGTCGATGAGAGAGAAACATCGACCAGCTGCCTCTTGCACACCCCCTTCCAGGGATGTGCCCGCAACCAACGTACATGCCCTTGACCGGAATCGAACCCGGGACCCCTCAGTCCGCAGACCGACGCTCTACCACTGAGCCAAACCAGTTTCGGCTATTTTTATTTTTTTAACCACTTGCACTCTAATCCAGGGGAGCAACTTTTCACATACCTATTTAATTAAAATGATTTCATTTGAAAGATAATATTTCAATTACAATTTACAAGAAAAGATCTTGCCGAAACCAGTTTGGCTCAGTGGATAGTGCGTCAGGTCCCAGGCACAATTCCGATCAAGGGCATGTACCTTGGTTGTGGGCACATCCCCAGTTCTCAACAGTGAGCCAAACTGGTCAGGGCAAATCTTATATTTCTTAACCTGGTTTTAAGTGGTCCTCAGCTTGTCTAGCTGGCGTGGCTCAGTGGCTGAGCGTCGACCCATGAACCAGGAGGTCACAGTTCGACTCCCGGTCAGGACACATGCCCAGGTTGTGGGCTCCATCCCTGGGGAGGGGGGGGGCGTGCAGGAGACAGCCCATCCATGATTCTCTCTCATCATTGAAGTTTCTATCTCTCTCCCTCTCCTTTCCTCTCTGAAATCAATAAAAACATATTTAAAAAAATAAGTAAATTTAAAAAATTAAGTGGTCCTCAGCTAAAATGTAGGAAATGTGATGGGTTAACCCAGTGGTGGCAAACCTTGGCTCGCGAGCCACATGCAGCTCTTTGGCCCCTTCAGTGTGGCTCTTTCACAAAATACCACGTGCAGACGCGCACTTACACTGTGATTGAAACTTCGTGGCCCATGCGCAGAAGTCGGTTTTCGGCCCGGGCGAGTCTATTTTGAAAAAGTGGTTCTAATGCCGAGCCACACTCAAGGGGCCACAGAGCTGCCTGTGGCTTACGAGCCATGGTTTGCCAACCACTGGGTTAACCCAGAGTATAAGATGGCACCCAGTTTGGTGCTTTTTGTATATATTTGCATTTATAAACGATTGTTGTGCTCATTCCAACATAAGTTATTCTAGGCTTCAAAATAAATAGGTGGTACAATCATTAAATGTTACTAGCTTAAGTAGGATAAATAGATTTTAAACTGAGTTTTTAAGGAAAAGTAGGATTTGGACTACAACAAAAAGGAGATAATTTTTGTGGCTGGGAAAAAAATCAAATGGTGGAAAGATTGTCACCAGGAGAGGACCCCCCCCCCCCCCCCGTAAGGATTTTGCAGTTTCTAGTCAGTAACCTGGGATAACAACACTAAATAGGTCAAATGAAGAATAATTTGAGTGCCATTCATTCTTGCAGATAGAAAAATATGAAAGTCAGCTTGGACTGGGATTATCATTTTAGTGTGTAGCACTTAGAATCTGCCATTGTGTGCCCATCTGCTACTCTATTTAGTCCCTCTGTTCCTCCAGAAATGGAGTTTTTAAGCCCTCAATGAGGAGTGTAACCTTACCTATACATTAACTAGACTGTAGGCCCGGTGCACGAAATTCATGGGGGGCGAAGGGAGGGTTCCTCAGCCTGGCCTGCACCCTCTCCAATTCAGGACCCTTCGGGGGACGTACAACTACCTTTCACAATCCGGGACCACTGGCTCCTAACTGCTGGGATGCCTGCCTGATCACCCCTAACACCTCTGCCTGCCTGCCTGATTGCCCCTAACTGCTCCCCTACTGACCTGATCGCCCCTAACTGCTCCCCTGCTGGCCTGATCACCCCTAACTACCTCTAACTTGCCCCACACTTGGAACCTAGGAGTCCCTTCAAGTTTGTTTGTGCTTGGCTGGTCCCCATTCCTCTCTCCCCAGTGTTGAGTGAGCCTTTAAGGCTTGATGACCATCTGAACATTAGCTCTTTGTTATATAGGATAGTCTGAAAATAGAGATGATTAAGGACTGCCTTTATCAGGTTTTTATTTTCACCCTATGACAGCTTTTAGTGGCTGGCATATCTAACTTGAAGAGATTAGGTGCTAACAGTATTGGCTCAGGAAAGAAAAAATTTAAATAAATATGTGGCAGGCTCATGAATACTATGTATTTTTCATTACTGTAGTGTTATGGACGGGATAGTAGCTGTATGATTGCATGTTGTACAACATTAAAGTCACAATTATTTGGAATAAGAGCAACCAGGAAAAAGAAATAACCAGGTTTTTGGTTCATTTTACATAATCCACTTTTATCACATGACATAATGAGGTAAGGCATTAAAAAAAAAAAAAAAGCAATTTCTAGTGTATCCTAAATTTGGATATTCATATCAGATCAGGCTACATTTGCAGAACTTACTACACAATGATGAACCTGAGCCCCCACCCCCTTTTAAAAATGCTCACCCAAAAATATGTTTTCATTGATTTGAGAAACATCAATATGAGAAAAACATTGATTGGTTGCCTCCTATATGTGCCTGAAACACTGTTATTATAGAATTAACCAAAATTTTGTTTACCGAATCAGTCCTTAACCATTCTGTTCTGAGGAAGAGTTTACTATGGTAACAAGTCTGTATGGACATGGCTACTGGTAGACCCTGTATTTTAAGATGCTGAGAGAACGTTTATGGGCCATGCCTTGCTTTGGATTGGAGACAGTAAAAACTAGGAAGTGACAAGAGACAGTTCTACATATTTAGAAAGGAAAAAAAAAGCCCATAGCAATCCTCACATCTTTGACCCTCTCATTGCCCCT
The DNA here is from genome assembly GCA_963693515.1 of Pipistrellus nathusii. Lineage (NCBI taxonomy): Eukaryota > Metazoa > Chordata > Mammalia > Chiroptera > Vespertilionidae > Pipistrellus > Pipistrellus nathusii. The sequence goes on along the minus strand of OY882873.1, from coordinate 29,220,519 downwards.
TCAGTTTCAATCTTCTTTGTATATGTAAAGGATGTTGTGATGTGGCATCTGACTATATATATATTATTCAGCAGGGTTACAACAGGAATTTTTCTGAATGCCCTGTGTATTTGAACCAACTTTCCTGAGATGACTTTAAGGTACTGTTTTGAGCCACTTCACTCCTTTGCAGGGATCTGGTTTAACCTTTAGAAAACATGGTAGGGGAATATATAATATGACTGGAATCCAGATATTCCCACAGGGCTGCTCAGTCCTCACACAGAATTAAGATTCACTAGATCTTATTGCCATCCATGATACATTATAAAATTTATCTGTATAAATTTGGATAAGACAAGCCTGAGTGAATGATTATTAAAAGTTCAGATCCATTTAATTCTTAAAAAAAACACTATGAAAAGTATTTTTTTTTTCTTGTCTTGTTTCTTTTTGGGTTTTGCCTATAATCAGTGCTTTGTACGGGCCCAAAATAAAATGGGCACTGTCGTGTGATACCTGAGCCACTTACTGGGCATTGATGTGTGCTGCTCTTTATTTAATCCTGCTGGGAGTCTTTGCAGCAGCCCTAGGGGGGACCAGATGTTTCAAAGCTGCTGTTTAAAGGTCAAAGCCAGTTATCTTACTTGGGTAAAGCTAAAGTATATCCTGTTTGGTTTCATGAAAATCTGAATTTTAAATATCTGTTGGGTATAATGGGTTAGGTTTAAAGTCTGCTTTAAAATTAATCTCAATGTTTGAGAATTGCCTTTGTGGCTGGCTTTTGCAATGCAACCAGCTCACGTCGTTTTTAAAAGGTCAAGTTAATTCTGGGGCTGCTTGTAAACGAACAACTAGAGGACTATAATAAGTTTTCCTGAGGTGTCATTCCATATATATATATATATATATATACACACACACACACACACACACACACACATATATTTATTGATTTCAGAGAAGAAGGAAGAGGGAGAGAAACATGAATGATAAGAATTGATCAACTGAATCCTGCATGAACCCTTACAGCAGATCAAGCCCACAATTCAGGCATGTGCCCTTGACCAGAATCGAACCTGGGACTCCAGTCCGTAGGCTGAAGCTCTATCCACTGAGCCAAACCGTCTAGGGATGAGGTGTCATTCTTGATGGAGATATTCATGTATATATCATAGTTACTAGCATAAAGTATATAATAGGGGCACAGTAAAGGTTTTGAGAAACTAGCACTCCTCAAAATAGCATATGACCAATGCAGTATTTGCTATCACCCTACTATTGAATATTCTTCTAAAAAATAGCTTCAAATGGAAAGAACTTGACCACTTATAAACACAGCTACCTTACTAAAATAGTTTCTGAAACCAAAAGCCAGGATGATATACATTTATAGCTCTAGTCTTTTTTTTTTTTTTTAATATATTTTATTGATTTTTTACAGAGAGGAAGGGAGAGAGATACAGAGTTAGAAACATCGATGAAGAGAGTCATCGACCAGCTGCCTCTTGCACACCCCCTACTGGGGATGTGCCCGCAACTAATGTACATGCCCTTGACCAAAATCGAACCTGGGACCCTTCAGTCCGCAGACCGACACTCTACCATTGAGCCAAACCGGCTTTGGCTATAGCTCTAGTCTTATTAAGACTTTATCATAGTGAAAAAGTAAACCCAGCATTAGGTTATCTTCTCTAACTTAAGGTAGTGCCTTAAAACAGTAATTCAGTTACTGCTCAGGTAACTGTTAACAGTGACTCAGCCTTAGGGGGCTTCTAAACCAAGATTGACAGTCTCTGCCCCCTCCCCCCTGCTTCTTTGCCCTTAGCAAAAGCTTCCTATATAATAAAAGCCTAAAATGCTAATCAGCTGAATGGAGGAACAACTGGTTGATATGATGTGCACTGACCACCAGGGGGAAGACACTCAATGCAGGAGCTGCCCTAGCCCGCAGGCTCCAACTGGCGTCGGTGTGGGATGGGGCCAGCCAAGGCCGATGCCAATGGGTGCCACCCCCCCATCACCTGGTCACCCTGCACATCATCTCTGATCACTGGCCAGGCCTAGGGACCCTACTTGTGCACTGGGCCTCTAGTACTGCCATAAAAAGCTCTCATCATCTCAGCCAAATTATTGATCTTCAAAAGCCAGAGCTTGGGTTTAATTTTTATCATCTGGACCAATTTTCAAAAATGTGTTGGTTTTTTAGAGAGGAACATCAATGAGAGAAACGTTGATTGGCTGCCTCCTGCACGCTCCCTACTGGGGATCAACTTGCCATCTGGGCATATGCCTTGATCCGGAATAATTCCGGCGACTTACTGGCGCATGGGTTGATGCTCAACCACTGAGTAACACCAGCCGGGCTGGACCAAATTTTTCTGTCACGACATAAAAGAGAGGAAGGGAAAGGGATAGTTAGAAACATTGATTAGCTGCCTCCTGCACATCCCCACACTGGGGATGTGCCCGCAACCAAAGTACATGCCCTTGACGGAAATCGAACCTGGGACCCTTGAGTCTGCAGGCCGACGCTCTATCCACTGAGCCAAACCTGTTAGGGCAATATTTTGAATTTAAGTTAAAAAAAGTCCGCCACTTGCATCTATAGACGCTTATGGCATACAAATGGTTAAAATTTTTTGAATTTTTTTTTGAAGGATATATTGTTCAAAATGAGCTGGTATATTGTAATCTATTTTTCTTCTCTCCAAATGATTTCTGGGAAAAATGTATTCATTAGGTTTCTGTGTACGATGACACAGCAAGTCCCTTTAACAGAACCTCAGCACACTTTTAGATATTCCACACCAAATATCCAAGCCAAAATCAGCTGCTTTAGGGATTCTGAATGTACTTAAAATTATAGGTCTGTATGAAAATGCAAGAGTTATTAATAAAGAAAATTTTCGTGGCTTGTTCATGATAGAACTCTTGTATCCCAGATTCTGAGATTGGAAAATGTTATTTAATTAAGCTAGTGCTTTTACTGTAATAAAACGTTCCTTTCGATTTTAAATTTAGTTTTTTGTCTACTTCCAGAAAGGATTGAAAGCAACTACTATTAAACTTGGTGTTAGAAAGGTCATTTAAAATGTTGCAGAATACAGAGCATCTTCAAGTATTTGGTTTAACAAAACGAGGTTTTGCCAAACATAAATATTCACTTTCATAACATGGTGGCAAGTCTTGTCTTTGCAGAACATTCTACTTTCTTACCAGCCAAAGAGTCTTCTCTTATCCTTAGTGTGTAATGTATATTTTGGGGGGGAAAAAACAGTAAAAGCAGCTGGGACCGGTTTGGCTCAATGGATAGAGCGTCGGCTTGGGGAAGGGCCCCGGGTTTGATTCTGGTCAAGGGCATGTACCTTGGGGGTGTGCAAGAGGCAGCTGATTGATGACTCTCTCTCATTGATGTTTCTAACTCCCTATCTCTCTCCCTTCCTCTCTGTACAAAAATCAATAAAATATATTTAAAAAACACACAAAAAAACAGTAAAAGCAATTCAATGATTAAGCAAACTTTCCAGGCGAAACTGCTTAACAAACAGAATTACTGTGTACCCAGTAGGGGTTTATGTTTAGCTGGAAAGGACACTAAAAATAATCACTTCATAGTTGAGTTTTTCCTCAAGACCTTTTTTTTTTGGGGGGGGGGGGAATAATTACCTCTTATAAAGTTGAGAAGCACAGAATTAACCTCTTTTTGTCTCCTATTGTATTTGTGCTATTATGACATATTGCAGCTCCCATTTTAGCAAGAAGGGACTGGGAGGTTATTAACCGATCACGAATACCCGAGATACAATAATGCTGTGAAAAGGCTCGACATGCACCCCAGCTGTTTGCCAAACTGACAGGCAAAGAGGAGGAGGTGGTTCCACCAGCAGTTAACCTCTTTCTCCGAGAGTGTACATTAGTTACACCCAGGAAGAACCTTAAGACTTTCCAAACCACTCTTCACCTAATTATCTCAATCTGACTCACTAATGACTTGCTGTGGCAAAAAAAAAAAAAAAAAAAAAAAAAAAAAAAAAAAAACCCTCCTGCTGCAATTTTGGTCCAATTCTTCCGCGTACTTTATGGTACTCAAACCCTTTACCATCATACACCTTTATTACGAAGCTGGACCGACATACACGTCCGCCAAAATGTCCGCAGAAAGCGTTTGGGAAAGCCGCCACAAGGCCAGCTTGAGAGACGTGAGACAGGGCCTTCGCTGTCCGGATGGCCAGTTACTTAAGTGACCCCCGGAGAGACGACCACTTTCCACTGAACTTCCCGACCGGCAGCGGGGCGCTCGCTCCCGCGGGCAGGGAGGGCTTTAAAGCCCCGGCGCCCCCTCCCTGGCTGTAAGGAGACACCCACTGGGTGAAGCCGGGCGGGGGAGGCGTGCCGCAGCCGCCAGGGCGGCGAGCGAGCGCGCCGCAGGGAGGCCGTTTCCCTGAGTCACCGGGCGGGCGGGAGGCCGGGCCCGCCGCCCACGCCGCGTCCTCCTCCTGAGGGAGTCGGTGTGGACAAGCAGGGCCCAGGCGGGGAGAGGGAGCGGTACTCCCCATCCTCCGGGCGGCCCGGCAGACGCCGCACTCCCAGGAGACCCTCCCCCCCGCCCCATTCCCCTAGAACCCGTCCCGAGTTCCGAGAGCACATCAGCCGACCTTCCCCACCAGCATCACGTGCGCCCGGAAGTACGTGGGTGGGACCTACAGCGCCAGCGGAAGTGACGTCGTCCGCCCCTAGTCGCATGATGTGGCAAAATGCAAAAAAAAAAAAAAAATGGTGGTGGTGGGGGGGGAAAGCAGCAGGAGACTGGGGAAAGTGATGAGTCCAAAAAAAGTAGTCCCTCCGCTTTCCCCCGTCGCCCTCCTGCCGCAGCGGCCGGCGGCGAGGCCCGGTGCGCACTGCGCCCCGGATCCCTGCGGCCGCGGCGCCGCGGCGCTGCGTGGAGGGGTACACAGGCGGAGGGGGTGAGGCGGCCGGGGCGGAGTTCTGCCGCCGGGATCCCTCCGCGGGGCTCAGCCGTTTCCGGAGTCTGCGCTGCGCCCGGTTCCGCCATTGCGGCTCTCCCGGACCCTGGAGCCTCCGCCCCCGACCCGAGCTCTCGTCTCTGTCTGCCAGTTTCCTGCGTCCCCGGAGAGTGATCTCGCCGAGCCCGGCCTTCCCCCTCCCCTTCCTCCTCCTCTCCCTCGGAGAGTCCGGGCAGCCACTGCCCCGCAGCCCCAGTGACAGGAGGAGACCGTACCCCCGACAGCGCCATGGCCCAGATTCTGCCAATTCGTTTTCAGGAGCATCTCCAGGTGCGGCTCGGCCGGGGCTGGGGCGGGCTGTGGAGAGGGTGGGGAGAAGGGGAAAAAAGCTGGATGCTGGGCCCAGTTCAGAGGTGTGGTGGTGCTGGGGGGGTGGGGGTATTGGTGTCTGAGGTAGATGGAGGATGGGGGCGCTCTCTCGGGAGGAAAGGGTTACAGGGGGAGAGGTTTGGGTGGGAACGGGGGGGGGGGGGGAGAGCCGGGGTGCGAAGGGCAGTGAAGCCAGTCCCGGGCTCGAGGGCCTTTCCATTTTCTCTGGCGAGAGCTGCGCAGACCAACTGCACCCCCTGCCCAGTTTTATCCAGTTCATTCATTGGGGCAGGGTGCTGGGGGGACGGATTCTCCCGCGTTTCTCCCGGAGCGGAGATCCCATCGCCTAGGCCGCTGTAGGGCTGTCACCTCCCATTGCTTTTCTCTTCCCTTTCCCTCCCACCGTGTCTGCACCCAGGAGTTGCGGGGCGGGTGGGTTGGGGAGGAGCAGCCTTTTTTTTTTTTTTTTTTTCCTTCCTCCCTGTGCTGAGGAAGACACCTTCTCCTGGGGGGTGGGGAGGAATGGCGGTGGCTGGCCTCCTGCTTTCCCCGAGGCAGGAGGAACAGAAGGTCACTCGGAAGGAACTGGAGGAGGATAGAATGGGGGAACGTGGTTCTCACTGAGGGCGGTGTCAGTCTCGGCGGCGTGGGGTCAAGGTCCCTAGGGGAACTCGCATTCCCCCCTCCTCCCCCCTTTTTCTTCATTTCTCTGGGGTGGGGTGGCTCTGATCCCCCTTGGTCCTAGGGGGTAGGGGAAGAGTTATTCAGAGCTTATCTTGGAGTCTGCTGGAGTTTAGCAGGTGCTTGTGGGCGTGAGTACCTCCCTCCCTCCCTCTGGATTGCGTGGAATTGGACACAGCCCTGGGGGATAGAGCTCACCTACTCTTGAGATATGCAGAGTTATTTGGTCTGTAATTTGGTTTCCTTTTAGTAGGTTCTAGAATTCTTCCCCACGGTGCATTATCCTGTAGGCCACATACTGCCTTATCTGGCAGCACGCCCGTGGAGGGCCCAGGCAGGTGATCTTGACTGCATTAAGCCTTTTCTGAGCTTCTTCCTGGTTCACCAATCCTGGTTTCACTTTGGCTGAAATAATCCATTCATATTCATTTTCTTCCCAAATGTCCCTTCGAGAGGCCTGCCTCAGCTCAGCCTTCTGATGCCATGGTTTGACATAACACTAATATTAGTGACCTTTTGGACACTTTTACCATTGAAGGCTAATTTCATTTACTTTCTCCCATTGTTATTATGTACATAAAGGATTATCGTTAATAAAAAGGTTTAATATCCAGACTATCAGTAACGTAATTTTATACTTCTTTATAGGTATTATCTATCACCTTTGCTTACATCTGCAATAGATTATTTTCCTTTAAGTCTTCAAATGTAATGAGTAATCTTTTTAAAAACTTTTTTATTGATTGATTTTTAGAGAGAGAGGAAGAGAGAGAGAAACATCGATTGTTTCACTTGTTCATTCATTCATTTGTTGATTTATGTGTGTACCCTGACTGGGGATCGAACCTGCAACCTTGGCATATCAGGATGCTGCGCTAACCAACTGAGCAGCCCAGCCAAGGCAATAATCTTTACTCAAAAAAATGAGTTAAGTAAGGCACTTTCTTCAGTCATCTGTGGTTTTCAGATCACTCATTGGAAATAATGGGACATTATTTTATAATAGGTTAAAATGTTAAGTGACAGAATAGACACAAAAAAGTTATGTTCAATCTAAGTTTTAATCACTATGGTTATTTCTGTTACAGTAAAGTGTAAGTAAATGTGAAGGGTTAGGAAAACAATGCTCTTGGGTGTGGAGGAGAAAACGGGCTGCTTACATTAAGGAGTATACATCTGATGCATACACAATCATGTTGCAGACAAATGTTTGTGAAATCATACACGGAGAAGCAGGTACAGTTGCTGTTTATAAGGTAGAGGGTGTAGCCCACTATTAAATCTCACTTATTAAAAAAAAAGTTTTATTGATTTTTAGAGGAGGGGAGAGAAACATCAATATGAGAAAGCAACATTGATTGGTCCCCCCAGCATGCCGCCCCTCCTCCCCCATGATTAAGCATATTCCCAACCAGGAATTGAACCAGCAACCCTTCTTTATGCAGGTCTATGCCCAACCAGCTGAGCCAAAGCAAATCTTATTTCTTGATTAGTGATAGTTTGGGCAATAGTTTTTCATTTCTTTTAATGAGGAAATAAAAATGGTTAAATAAACTCAAAGATTGGAATCCAACCTTATCACTAATTGATAACATTTAATATGGGTCTGATTTCTAAGGGAATCAGAATTTATGCAAATACTTGAGTGAAGCCATTTCCTTTTCAAATAATTTGAAGTTTTGAATGTAAAGCAGCTTTTCAGTTACACTTGAAGATTTCATTTCACTCATTCTTTTTTTTTTTTTTTTTTTTTTTTTTGAGTAATATACCATGTCTAAACTTAAGCTTGCTATTGTGACTGTATTCTTCAGCTGATAATGATGAATTGTGCAGAGCCCCCAGTCACTAGCCAACCTCTTCCAGGATATATATCTCCTGACTTCTCATTTTTATCTCTTCCCTTTTAAAAATTAATAAGGATTATTTTAACTGGCATTTTAGGTCTGACGTCCGAGTCCCTGCCAGTTTGCCAAGTAGCAGAAAACACACTGAAATACTTACGATAAAAATTAGGAACAAGAATTGAGGAACTTGAATGTAGAATTAGCTTGTGAAAGCTTTAAAATGTGAACTGTAAATGAATTTATTTTTGTAACATATAAATACTTTGGCCAGCTGAAGGATCTGTCATTAGTGCAAATAAATGTTAATATTTTAAGTTATGAAGTGGGGTTTTTTTGTTGTTTTCGGGTATGGTTTTTTGGTTTTTATTTTATTTTTATTTTTTATATTTAGGTTGAAAGCAGTCAATAGATGAATGCCCAGTTGAGCAAGACATTGTTAGAGTTGTAGATCCTGAGGGGGAAAAAACTTAGATTATATATATAAAATGGTGCTTGCAGTTCTCAATTCTTGGCACATTAAGTATGTTTATTCCAACTGACACATCCCACTATGTCACAGGTTCCTTGAGTCTGCAATTAAAAAGTCTCCCAACCCTGTTCTTTTTTCTTTAATCTATACATATAAAACTGGAAGGTGGTGTGCATTGAGCAGAAGTTCTTGCTGTGGTTATTTTGGTTTGCTAAGCGAAAACAATGTTAAGTATTGCTGGGATGTGTATATGCTTTACTGTACTCCCTGAAAGAGGCAACTGTCTGGAATTATGCTTCAGTCCACCCTGGGGATAGCTTCCAGATTTAAGATGTATCATGTTTTTCAAAATTTTCCTAATGGTCAATTTACTCAGCTTATAGGGGGGTGGCTAATTCTAGTAAATGCTTTCACTCTCTAGGAAATCATTTAAGACATGGAACTGCGTGTGTAACCTCAATCATTTTCATTTTAGTGTGCAGTAAAATACATGATTTCAGAAACCTCAACCTATATTACCTGAATTACATTTCACAAGATGTTTTTTGTTTTTTTTCCAGTCACTGTTCATGATACAATTTTTGCTTTTTGAGAGTAACTGTCCAGTAGAACTTTCTTCCATCATAAAAAATTTGTACTATCTACATAGGGATATTGAGCACTTGAGTTAACTTTCACTTTTATTTCTTTAATTAAATGTAAATAGCCACAAAAGGCTATTGGCTATGACATTGAATGTTCAATAATAGGCCATACTGATGTGCTTTGTGTGAAGATTTATCTGACCACCCATATTTATTTGTAGAACATTTAGTTAACTAAAATTAAAACATTGTTTGAAAGTGTTAGCTGAGTACTGTCTCTCGGGTAAGTGGTGGTGATGAACAATGACTAATGGATGGAGGGAGAAGCAGACTTGTGAGAGCCTCTTGTATCCTGTGAATGCGACTGGGTCCTTTTAGGTCTTCACTTAATCTCCCACATCTTTCTTAAACAGTTGAAGAAAGTGAGATTCAAACACAAGGTCAACCTAGGTCTTCTCACAAACTGGAATTCCAAAGAAGTAAGATGATTGGCCTTAAGAGAAGTTACACAGCTCTGGCCATAATTAGAGGTGATTAGACGGTTGTCCTGATGTGACAAGATTTTGGATATGATTTTCGGTCAAGGCACATATCGATACAAGAATCAACCAATGTCTAACTGGTTTGTCTCTGTGGGTCTGAGATCATAGTGTAAAAAGTACTTGGGGTAGCACTTCAGAGCATTAATTGGTAGATATATAATTTGTGTCCAGTACATTTTTTCAGGTTTCTTTGAATGTTTAATTTGCATACCTAGATTTTTATGGTTAGTAAATATTTGATATCCACCTAAGATTAGAGCACTTATCACATCAGCAATTATGTTAGCCTAAGGACAAAATGGTGAACAAGACTGACTGCAGCTTGCATTCATTAGTTTACAAAGATGGTCCACACATAATTACAACTATGGATGTTATCTAATGTTTGATATTGTGCAGAATTTAATACATACATTAATTATGCAAAATTGATCACTAATACTGCTCTAAAACTGTGCCCAAAAGAAGGAATTTTAAAATATTTTATTAATATACCATGAGCACTCATTGTGTACCATTGGTATACTTTTAATTACTGTTCCTTGGTCAGAAATATTTGAGAGACCTAAATCATATCTGAAAATATCCACGTTGTTTTATATGTCCTGTAAGATGAAGAATTGAAGTAAATGTTCTCATTTAGATGGGAAATGAGTTCATTGCTGATAGATATTTTATTTTTTTTAATTTTTTATATATATTTTATTGATTTTTTTACAGAGAGGAGGAGAGTGGGATAGAGAGCTAGAAACGTCGATGAGAGAGAAACATCGACCAGCTGCCTCCTGCACATTCCTTTCCAGGGATGTGCTCGTAACCAAGGTACATGCCTTTAACCGGAATCGAACCTGGGACCCTTCAGTCCGCAAACCGACCTCTACCACTGAGCCAAACTGGTTTCGGTGCTGATAGATATTTTAGTCCTATATTATTAAAATGAGACAATTTCTCTAATTTACATATACAACGCACTATAGCTACTTCATGATAGCAATTTATAAATCATAACAAAGTTTACAGCTCTGTGTATTGCCCACCCACACACCTCCAATCCCCTTGGCCAAGTGCCTGTGGCTAATGCTCTTAACTCAATGGGATGGCAGGAGGTTTGTATCTGGATGTATTATGCAAAACCCATCTGTCAGACTTGGATTTTGTGTCTCTTTTGTATTATGAAAGACTTAATTTAAGATGTTTTGTCCTAGTTTAGAGGACATAACTATCCATCAAATCTTAATTGCTCTGTCAAAATAAACAGCTGTTTGAGTACCTACTGTGTGCTAAAAACTCTTATTAAATAGTTTATGATCTCATTTTATTAACGAGACAGTCCCTTCAGATAGGGGTAGACTTATTTTGTAGATGGAGAAACAAATTTATAGCTGTTAACTTGTAGAGTCACACAGCTAATGATGGGTGTGGTCAGACCAATACTTGCTCTTCTTTTAGTATGATACGTTGCCTCATCTGTACAATTTGAACTGCAAAATATACCAGTTTGTATGTATACTGTGGTGTTCATCAATGTACTTACACATCTTACTGGTTTTATATTTGTAAGTAGAGGCCAGTGAACCAACATTTTTTTTTATGCCTTAAACAGATGTTTTTAAAGGGCTTTCTCCAAGTTTCCACTAGAAAATTGTGCAGAATAATTGGGGATCAGATTGACTACTAAACATGATTATCAAAGCCCTCTCATAAGCCTGAACTTCTTAAACTTTTCTAGAAACATTTCCTGATGACAAGAGGAAGAATGTGTCCCAGTCTGAAGCTACTAGTGAAAGCAGGAAGCTTCTGCTTTCTGACTTACTATAGTATGCATTCTTTTGCGCTTAAACTAACGTAAAAGTTGAATAGAACTGTAGGGCGGATGATTGTGCTTGGGAGGAGCAAAGTAGGAGTAGAACATGCTTGCTCAGTGTAGCTAGCTTAACCATAGAGGGGAAAGTGATTACAAACTGGTAGGATTGTGCTTGGAAAGCAGAACTTCCAAGTAACATTTGTACTTCCTGTTCTGAATAATTGAGTACATAAGGACATTTCTTTAAGTAAAACAGATTTTAAAGCTTATTCCGAATGAATAAAAAATGAGTCCATTAAAACTATTTTATCACATTAAAAAAATAAAATTCTGCAGTGTCCAATTGTGGAAAATATCTCAAGATATTTAACCCAAGCTTTGTCTTTTAGCTTTTCTTAACTACTTCATTTATTAAATTAAAACAATACTTTCTGTGCTGGAGAGAGCCTCCCTTTAATCAGTTGAGGTGAACATGTGTGCCATGCTAAAGGAAAAAACCACCATCTACCTAGTTACAGAAGTCAAGATCTTAAAGTTATATACAATTTTCTCCTCTTTATTATTTTCCGTATTAAGTGCATTTCTGGAAAAAAAAAAAAAAAAAAAAAAAAAAAACCACACACACCATCTACCTAGTTATAGAAGTCAAGATCTTAAAGTTATATACACTTTTCTCTTTATTATTTTCTGTATTAAGTGCATTTCTGGGGGGAGGGAAAAACCACCATCTACCTAGTTACAGAAGTCAAGATCTTAAAGTTATATGCCACTTTTTCCCTCTTTATTATTTTCTGTATTTAGTGCATTTCTGGAGTAGGGTAGGGAAGAACTCATAGTGATGCACACTGGGGTTCCTGGGCATTGCAGTTTTTGATGACCCCCCATCAATTGAATCTGTGGGCATCTTAGTAGATGAAAAATGGAGCTTGCTTTCATCTATTTGTGACCAGCTGCTTATCTAAGAAAGAGGGCTTTAAAACCACCAAAGAAAGGCCTTGGCCTGGGAGCTCAGTTGGTTAGAGCATCATCCCCATTTGCCAAGGGTGAGAGTTTAATCCCTGGTCAGGATACATACAAGAATCAACCAATGAACGCATAAAGAAGTGGAGCAAGAAATCAATGTTTCTCTCCCCCTTCCTCTCTCTCTAAAATCAATAAAAATTTTAATTAAAAAGAAAAGAGAATCAACCAGTGAAGTATAAGTGACTGGAACAGGAAATCAGTGTTTCTCTCCCTCTCCCTCCCTCCCTTCCTCCTCCCCCCCTCCTTCACCTCCCCCTCTCTCCTCAAAATTAGTTTAAAAAAAAAAACAACCACTAAAGTGGGCAGAGTAAAGCCCAGAGACTGTTCTTATCTTGGCAAAGAGCTGACTTTGAATATTCAAAAAGCAATCCCTTAGGGGTATATTCCTGGAGATCATATGAGAGTCAAAATGACTCTCATAATATGCAAATAGAAATTCAAGCCATGTTATAAAATTCAATGATTGCACCATTGAATTTTGATGGAATGGAGATGACTTTCCAGTCTAATGAAGACGCCAATGTAAAAAATGCCTATGAAGAGTTTAAATAAAATGTTTTCTGAAATGTGAAATGGAAAACTATTTCCAATTTAGTTATTTTATAATTTTTAAAAAATACTTTTATTGATTTCAGAGAGGGAAGGAGAGGGAGAGAGAGAGAAACATCAATGATGAGAGAATCATTGATCAACAGCCTCCTGTATATTCTGTACTGGGGGTTGAGCCCACAACTCAGGCACCCTTGGCCAGAATCCAACCAGGACCGCTCAGTCCACAGGCCAACGCTCTACTCGCTGAACCGAACCAGCTAGGGCTGAAGTTTCTGTCTTTCTCTTCCTCTCTGAAATTTATTTTTTTTTTTTTTTTTTTTTTAATATATTTTATTGATTTTTGTACAGAAAGGAAGGGAGAGAGATAGAGAGTTAGAAACATCGATGAGAGAGAGTCATCGATCAGCTGCCTCTTGCACACCCCCTACTGGGGATCTGCCCGCAGCCAAGGTACATGCCCTTGACCGGAATCGAACCCGGGTCCCTTCAGTCCCCAAGCCGACGCTCTATCCATTGAGCCAAACCGGTCCCGGCCCTCTCTGAAATTTAAAAAAAAGAAGAGGGGGTTGTCTGCAAACATCCAGGACACACCCTTTTCCTGATTTAAAAAAAAAAAAAAAATCACACCAGTCTTAGTTTTCTTCTTTAAATATTTTTATTTATTTATGGATTTTAGAGAGAGAGGAAGAGAGAGACAGATGTTGATTTGTTGTCCCACTTATTTATATGCATTCAGTGGTTGATTCTTGAATGTGCCCTGATGGTGAATCAATCCTTCAAGTTTGGTGTAGCAGGCCAATGCTCTAAACAACTGAGCTACCTGGCCACAACCAGTCTTAAAGTTTTAAAATTTTCTAGTAAGTAGTTGGCTACAAGTAGGAAAAATTCTCGGGGATTCTCATAATAGTTTATCAAAGCTAATAATCTTCAGTTCCTGTCTCCAACTGTGACAATTTGGCCCTGCCCAGGAAGCTTAGTTAGAAGGCCACCCCATATACCAAGATTGCAGTTTCAATCCCCAGTCAGGACACATACAAGAATCAACCAATGAATGCATAAATAAGTGGAACAATAATCAGTGTTTCTTTCTCTCCTTTTCTTCTGTCTTCCCCCTCTCTCTCAAATCAGTAATAACAATAGTAATAATAAAACAAAACAATTTGGAGTGAGTGACCAACGTTAAGATTTTTCCTGAGAGCCAAAACCGGTTTGGCTCAGTGGTAGAGCGTCGGTCTGCGGACTGAAAGGTCCCGGGTTCGATTCCAGTCAAGGGCATGTACCTTGGTTGCGGGCACATCCCCAATAGGGGGTGTGCAAGAGGCAGCTGATTGATGATTTTCTCTCATCGACGTTTCTAACTATCTCTCTTCCTTCCTCTTTGTAAAAAATCAATAAAATATATTAATAAAAAAAGATTTCTCTTGAGAGACAGTGATTGTCTCAGAGGTTAAAGGGGAGTATAAACAAATTATAGAATTAAAGGCATTTTTATTTGTTGCTTAAAATATGGAGCACACAGAAAACAATGGCTGGTATCCTGTTGATAGAAGAACTAAAGGAATGCTGCATTTTCAGCATTTTTCTTTATTTCCTGTAGAAGACAGCAACTGCAATTTTTATGTGACATTCTGCTAGCTTCCTGGAAGGGCTTACTGAAATAACCTCTTTCAGCATTTTTTTTCACTGTGGTGAATACTAGTGAAGGTAGAGGGTGTTTGGAACTTTAAAAGGAAATTATGCTGAGTGAAATACTTGGAATAGGAAGTTAACCAAATCTTTAAGCACTTAACTTAAAAATACCTTTTGAGCCGAGACCGGTTTGGCTCAGTGGATAGAGCGTCGGCTTGGGGACTGAAGGGTCCCGGGTTCGATTCCGGTCAAGGGCATGTACCTTGGTTGCGGGCACATCCCCAGTAGGGGGTGTGCAAGAGGCAGCTGATCGATGACTCTCTCATCGATGTTTCTGGCTCTCTATCTCTTTCCCTTCTCTCCGTACAAAATCAATAAAATATATTTTTTTAAAAATACCTTTTGAGTTACATCCAGGTTATCAGCAGGTCTCTAAAATTGTTGACTTCTTAACTTTAGTGATAATACCTATCAAATCTTTATTAAGATATAAAATTCATTTACATAAGTAACTGAAATTGGACTATATGTAGAACACTTACAAAATAGTTTCATCTGAAATACAGTAGCTCAGAGATACTTCCTTTTCATCCAAACTATTCGGATGAAATAAGGAGGAAGGATCTGTAAAGTGTAAAGCCAAGCACTAATTGTGAAACATAAGTTCTTAGTAATGCTGGCATAAACACAAGTTTTAATGTATTTTGATTTTCAGCTGATACAGCTGGTAAATTAGTTCTGTGCTGCATTTATTAGTCATTCGTTAGGAGGCAAACTGCTCGGATGTGCTTATAAAAAAGCCTGTTTCCAATGAGTATTCTATCAAATGTAAAAACTGCTGGATGAAATTAGTAGACTCAAAGCAAACCTATTATATTACTCCTTTAATTATGTGATGTTTGTAGGCATAAACAAAATTGTCATTGATTGTTGAGATAGAGACTGTGTTAACGGAATGTCTTTAGTCAAAATATATTATTATTTGGGTTAAATATAGTTCAGCCTGACTAGTGTGACTCTGGTTGAGCGTGAACTTATAAACCAGGTGGTCACAGTTCAAATCCTGGTCAAGGCATATTGCCCAGGTTGCGGTCTCAGTCCCCATTATGGGGTGTGCAAGAGGAAGCTTATCAATGATTCTTGCTTATCCTTGATGTTTCTCTCCTTCTCCTGCCTCTCTGAAATAAAAAGTTTTAAAAGTTATATATTTAAAATACATATATTCTATATAATAAAGGGCTAATATGCAAATCGACCAAATGGTGGAATTGACCGGTCCCTATGGCACACACTGACCACCAGGGGGTAGATGCTCAACGCAGGAGCTGCCTGGTGGTCAGTGCATTCCCACAGGGGCAGCTCTACTCAGCTAGAAGCCGGGCTCAGCAGCAGCAGCAGCAGCAGCAGCAGCAGCAGCGCTAAGGACCCACCAGCAGATATCTGACTCCTTAACTCTGTAGTGATAGCACCTATCAAGTCTTTACCAAGATACAAGATTCATTTACATAAGTAACTGAAATCGGACTATATGTAGAGCACTTACAGAATAGTTTCATCTGAAATATCTAAGCCAACAGTTGGGCATCCTCCGAGGGGGTCCCAGACTACTAGAGGGCGCAGACCAGGACTTGTCCCACCACTCAGTGCACAAATGTCATGCACTGGGCCTCTAGCCAGTTTTAGAATAGGATATGTAAGATACCATGTCCTTGTATAGTTGTCCAGACAAATCTTAAAAATATAAATTTGCAAGCTTTCATAAAACTGAAGAGAGATATATACCAAACACCAAATTATCTAGACTTTTAAAGAAATTTAGACCATGGTGACATTTCACCTCTAAATACCCCACCAGGCATCATTAGAAAATAAAGAATTTTTTTTTTTTCATAATCATGGTATCATTAAAATCTCCTTATATAATAATCCCTCAATATCTAAAAATTTAAAAATCATTCCAAATTCAGATTTGTCTGATTGTCTTCAGTGTTACTGCTATGTCTAAATCAGGATCCAAGCAAGATCTGCATGTTGCTTTTAGCTGTGTCTCTTAAGATTCTTTTAAAAAGCATTTTTTTTTTTTTTTTACAGAGTTTCAGATTTACAGAAAACTTAGAATGGTATAAAGCAGTGTTTCCAAACTTTTGACATATGTATACCTCTTCTATAATTTTCGTAACGCTGAGTACCCCTCGTCAAAAAATAAATTAAAAAAATGGATGTATTAGGTGCAGCTAAAAACGGTGCAGGGCATATATCCCCACCAAACTCCGGTGCAACACATACCCCCACCAAACTCTTCCCGTACCCCTGGGGGTATGCGTACCACACTTTGGGAAACATTGGAAAGAATTTCCATATACATCCTTTTTTTAAAATATATATATTTTATTGATTTTGTACAGATAGGAAGGGAGAGAGATAGTTAGAAACATCAATGAGAGAAAGTCATCGATCAGCTGCCTCTTGCACACCCTCTACTGGGTATATGCCCGCAACCAAGGTACATGCCCTTGACCGGAATCGAACCCGGGACCCTTCAGTCCCCAAGCTGACGCTCTATTCATTGAGCCAAACCGGTTTCAGCTCCATATACATCCTTTACTCAGATTCTTTAATTCTTTTTTTCTTTTAAATATATTTTATTGATTTTTTTTACAGAGAGGAAGGGAGAGAGAGAGTGAGAAACATCAATCAGCTGCCTCCTGCACACACCCTCTACTGGGGATGTGCCCACAACCAAGGTACATGTCTTTGACTGGAATCGAACCAGGGATCTTTCAGTCTGAAGGCCGACGCTCTATCCACTGAGCCAAACCAGTCAGGGCAAGATTTTTTAATTCTTAACATTTTTTTTTTTACTACATGTGATTTATCCTCTTTTGTCTCTCTACATAAAAACTATTGAGCTAAATTGCTTGAAAGTACTTTGTAGATGTGATACCTCTTTACCATTACATATTCTATTGTATATTTAGTAAGAATAACAAAATGGTCTTATAGAGACACTAAAATTATCAAACAGAGACTTTGACAGAATACTCTTATCTAATCTCAGGATTAATTCAGATTCCATAATTAGTTCTGATAATATTCTTTCTTTTTATTTGAGAGAGAGAGAGAAAAACAGAAACATTGATCTCCCCCACCCCCCCACTTATTTATGCATTCGTTAGTTGATTCTTGTATGTGCCCTGGCTGGAAATCCAGCCCCCCAACCTTGGTGTATCTGAGCTATCTGGCCAGGGCTGGAAATGTTCTTGTGTGTAAGAAGATTCTGACCTCAATAACCTTAGTTAGGCATACTAAATAGCATAGACAAAAGCAATTTTCATGCTTTTGATGGTTACATTTTAAAAAAATATCTATTGATTTCAGAGAGGGAGGGAAAGGAATAGAGAAATGAAACATCAATGATGAGAATCATTGATCGGCTGCTTCCTGCACACCCCCGTGGGTTCAAGCCCACGACCCAGGCATGTGCCTTTGACTGGAATCAAACCTGGGACCCTTCAATCCACAGGCCAACACTCTATCCATTGAACCAAACCAGCTAGGGTGGTTTACATTCTTTAGGCAAGTTCTTTTACTTAAGCTTAAAGTTTAGTTGCATAAATTGACCTGGAATTTTGGTCCATGACGTGAGTGAGTGAGTGTGTGTGTGATATATATATATATATATATATATATATATATATATATATATATATATATATAGAGAGAGAGAGAGAGAGAGAGAGAGAGAGAGAGAGAGAGAGAGAGAGAGAGAGAGAGAAAGAAAGAGAGAGAAACTGACTATCTTTGAACCAGGCACATTGAGGAGAGAAATGTGTGGCTGTACCTTCTGTTTCTCTTTAGGGTAAAGAAAATTTTTGATGATACTGACCATATAACATGTTTGTCTTAGCTATCCCAGTTTTCTCTCTCAGCAAACTGTTAACATGTTTGTCAGGTTTGTTAGAAAGCTTTAGCAATATTGTTGTGTCCATAATGCCCCTAAAAATAGGAATGAAAATAGAGTTACTTAGAATCACATGTTACATGGTATTGAAAATTCTGGTCTCTACCTATTTTAGTTAGGCAAATTAAAGAGCAGAATTGGAAGTTTTTAAATGTAATTTATTTTGTCAGAAAAGGGAGAAAAAGGGCATTTCAACATCGGAGTAAGTCAGGCACTCAGAGACCACTTATCTATTATCAGTAGTAAAAATAAATTCACACCCAGAGTTTCAGCCAACGTTTAGGACAGCTGAATTAAGCAGATAATAACATGAAAATACAAAAAAATCTAACCTTGAGATGTGTTGCTTGTACTAATGGTATCTATTGAGCCTTTACTATGTGTCAGGCATTGTTCTAAGTACTTCATATTAAATCCTCACAGCGCTGGAATAACTGCTATCACTTCAGAGGTTTCAGATGAGGAACTATGTACAGAGATAACTGATTTGTCTGTGCCCTATTAAGTGGCAAAACTGGGACCTAGATATTTTAGCTCTGATGCAACCCACAGAACTAGTTAATTCTGTATGGCTCTTGTATTTTATAATCAAAGTTATACATTTAGACAGTAATTGTTTTCCTGAATGAAGAACCTTCTTTGTTGTCTAGATTACAGGGAGTCTGAAATGATATTTTTCACTAAAAACTAAGACTGCAGTTTAGTGTCTGTCTTTTATCCCCAGGCGTGTTAATCTAAATTGAGGGGAGGGTAAGAGGGAAAAGGAAATATGTTTATATCACTTATAACCTGTAACTCTTAAGGCACTTTTAGAGTTTTGGGTTGATTGTTTAATAATAAATCTGTACTTGCTTTTTGGAATCTAAACTCAGCATAAGCATTCAGTCCTAAAGCTGTGCCACTTGTAGGCCAGTGTCAAAATCTAGTCTGGAAACCAAATGAGTTACAGTGTTTGGTTGGTTTTCTTTAACAAGGGAGGAACTTGATAATTTGTATACTTTAGCACATGTTCCTTTAGTGTTTTTGTTTGTTTTTTAAGGGAGGATGGAAATATGCATAGGTTATGTCTTAGATGGAAAAGTATTTAATTGCTGGGAGGGGGAGGAACAACTAGAAACGTGGAATGGGTGACTTTTCATAGTATACCAGTATACCCTTTTTGAACAGTTTGAATAATTTGCTGTATCCATGTAATAACTATTAAAAATAAGTAAATACTTTTTAAACCTAAATTTATTGACTTCGTATTCTTATTTTGTACCAGCGAAATAAAAGTTCTTTGACGTTAAAAACAGTTTTATCATAGAAACTTCCAAGCACATCTCAAAATAGAGTACCTCCAGGATCAGCAAGAGCAACGTTTTGCCAATTGAGAGGATAAAATGTGGCTGGGTTTGGATATCATTATTGTATTCTCTGAAAATACCTGCAGGTTCAGAAACTCTTATGTCCTTTGAATTTATTTGTGGTTTGACCAGGAGTCTGTAATTCAGAGAACTATTTTACTTGTTCTCAAACACTAGGGCTTCAGCTGTGACAGTTGAAGCTCAGAATTGCCTTATCTAGTGACAGAAACCTAGAATTCTTACTTTACAGAGTAGTTTAGAATATAACATGTTGCTTTGATATATGTATTTATAGGAGGTTTATGAACTACTGGGATGTTTTCTCCAGTTATTGGGAAGAAAACTATCCATTAAACTTGGAAAAGTTTAAGGGCACTCTACTTAGAAAATTAGATATATACACCTCACCTAAAACTAGACAGACCCACACAGCCCCTTTGTATATATCAGGATATCATTTATGGTTTATCCTCCTCCATTCGTTTTTTAAACTAAAGGTCACTAAAACTAGACTCAAGAAAAAAATGAAAATTAATAACTCATAAAGTTTTATTGTAACCAAATTCATTATAAGTTATATATCTCACAGCTTGTATACTTGCCATGCATGGCAGCATATACTTGAGCTTGTAAAACTAGTTAATCTTCTACTTTGTTACCATGCTTGTATTAATAGTTAGACAAATGCTTGACTCCTTGCCCTGGTGTTCAGTAACTGAACTCCTATAATTGTGCTTTATGATTACTTGTGCCTGAAGTCACTGAGGTATAGTAGGGGAGTGAAAGTAAAATGCAGTCTCTTAATCTTAGGTTGTATCTTATTCAGATCATAGTGAAGAATTTGATAAAAGAATTAGATGGAATACAGTTAACTTGGCTTAGCAATCCAGAGTGAGTAGGGACAGTGGTGGTCTCTGGGGACGGAAATTGGTATCTGGAAGGCAATGGAAGAAGAAAGACTTGATTTTTTTTTTTTTTTCCTCCTGTGAATTTTTTGTTTTGTTTCTATTTTGTTCCATTTGAATTTATTATCTACTATAGGCCTGGTGCATGAAAATTCATGCATGGGGTTTGGGGGCTCAGCCCAGTCTGCCCCCCCCCCCCCACAGTCTAGGAGCCTTCAGAGGCGGGAGGCAACTCAGCAATCGGGAAATCGACGCCCCCATCACACCTCTGCTGCTGCCAATGCCAGCAGCGCAAAGCCTCAGCTGGCCCTGATTACCTGAGCCTCAGGTGGTCCTGACATAGGAGGCTTGCCTGCGCCTTGGGCCTGCCCTGGGCAGCTGGGGGGCTAAGGGCAGGTCTGGCCACACCGTGCGCCTGCTGCACCCTCTTCTGCCTCCCCCCTCCCCCGGGGGGGGGGGCTGAAAGGTCTGGGGAACTCTGGCGGGGTAGATGGGACCGGGTGTTGCCATCTTGTGGCTATGGGTGCTGTCATATTTGTAACGGTGTGACAGTCAATTTGCATATTCCCTCTTTATTAGATAGGATTGAACAGGGTTTCGGGGAGAGACTAGGCTGGCTAAGGCTAATAAAGTCTTCAGGCAGCCTTTTAGTGAGACAGTCTGTTATATATACTACATTTAGACTCCCAGAGTGTTAATGACCTACTCTGGTAGAGCTCTCTTCTAACAGGTGCCCTTTGTTTTTATACCCTTAATTGGGTTTTAAAGACCTTCCATCCTTAGACCCTCTATATTTGTTTAGCAAATACTTAATATCTTCTGAGTACACACAGGGGATCTGATTTCATTATTTTCCTCGTTAAAACCCTTAAGTAGCTTTTTTTGCCTAAAAAATAAATTCAGGGTCCTTGGTGGGGTACAGTTAGTTTATCAATCTGGCCCTTGCTTATCTTTATAGCCTTCACTTATTACCATGTTCATAGTCTATATTCCCAGTGTTACAAAAGTACTTTGTAGTACCCTTAGCAGACCGTACTTTCACATCGCTGGGTTTTAGCATTTGTTCTTCTGTCCAGCGTTCTCTAGTCTCTCTTGAACACATTCTCTTAGCTATGGGTCTTTGACAAGGTCCCTCTTACATTTGTTTTGGCACTTTGTAAAATACTGTAACTTTTTTACTTGCCTGTCTGCTTTTGCTAATCTAAGTTCCCTTTGATCGAAAACTGTAAATTTTTAAATTTCTTTCTTTTTATTCTGTGATTTAATTTTTAGATTTTGAAGTTTAATGTGAACAAGTAATTACTAAATGTTAAAGGGAGAAAAAGAGGGCAGTTCTAAGAAGCATTAATTCTCGACCCACAGGTTGAGAATCGCTGCTGTAGAGCCTAAGACCATCAGAAAACACAAATATTTACATTATGATTAACAGTAGCAAAATTACAGTTATGAAGTAGCAATGAAAATAATTTTATGGTTGGGGTCACACAACATGAGGAACTGTATTAAAGTGTCTCGGCAATAGGAAGGTTGAGAACCACTGCCATATAGGCTAGCTAGATATAATTCTTTTCTTTACTGTTTATTCTACCTCTTAGTTTTAACCACAAGGTTATATATCTCTAGTTATAACTAAAAGGTTATAGCAAAATAATCAAAAACCACATTTGTTGGAAGAACAGGTAGTCCATTATTTGGCTATCAACTGCCTCTCTTGAATCAATGTAATGGATTGTCACTGTTGACCTTAAAGCATTACTTGGTTAAATGAGGATTTGTAGTGACGATGATATATGAATATCAAGTCTGTCTAATTCACTTTGTGTCATGGTTTATTAATGTTTGTTTGTTTCTCCTCTAGCTCCAGAACCTGGGTATAAACCCAGCAAACATTGGCTTTAGTACCCTGACTATGGAGTCAGACAAATTCATCTGCATTAGAGAGAAAGTAGGAGAGCAAGCTCAAGTGGTAATCATTGACATGAATGACCCAAGTAATCCAATTCGAAGACCAATTTCAGCAGACAGCGCCATCATGAATCCAGCTAGCAAAGTAATTGCATTGAAAGGTATAAAAGATTGTGGGTTTCTTTTTCTTAAAACTTTTCCTATGTATAATTGACTCACATACAATAATTAGGAGCTCTTTTAGTGTTTTGATTTGGTTAAATAAAGCTACAAAGTTAAAGCTATTACTGAATTTAATTTTAACTATTTTCATGGCTTTTACTTGGCAAGTTTCTATAAAATGTCTTACTTTCTGTTCAGCGTAGATCTTGGAAAAAAGTAAATGAATTTACAATTTATGCCTACAGTGTGATAAGACTGCTTTGAAAAGGATAACACCATATATTTTGCTAATATTAGCACTTAAACATTGCAGAACTTTATGATTATAAATTTGCTGTTCGTGCTGTGCCCTTTTTATACTTGTCTTTTATTTAAGTTATCGAGTTTTTAAAATTGCTTGAAATTTACAAGTGTGTCTATATATAGGTGGGTATTTAAAGCTTTGAAATCACGGTGTTAGAGTTTATTCATGCTAACTTTTTAGTTGTCATCACAAGGAACTGTAAAATCTATTAGTTTAAACAGAGTTCAAAGAGCCTCATATGGGCTGGGAGTCTGTTGGGTTTTTTTTGTTTGTTTTTTTCGTTGAGCTATAGAGTGAGAATGTAATTAACTCTTAAAACAAGTTTCTGAGAGGGCTTGGTGACAAACAGGATGACTGAAAAAGGCATTTAACTGCCTATTCTTTGCTTGGTTGTGTGTGTGTGTGTGTGTGTGTGTGTGTGTGTGTGTGTAGTAGTAGTAGTAGTAGAAAGAGTTCCAGTTTCTCTTAATATTATACCAGATATTTTAAGTCGTTGGAGTATATATGTAACTTTTATGAAGATTACTTTAATCTATGGCATAAATACAATTATTTTTATATAAGGAAACAGACTTTGCTTAAAGTCACATAGCTGCCACCCAATACATTTAATTAAACAACTTAAAAATCACATAGCTAATAATTGGGGACCTAAGTCTATAGATAGAGCCATTCAGTGCTATATAGTGTATTACACTAAGTGGTGTACAAGCACTGCTTACCCCAATTCTTAACAGGATAACTTTGGATAAGACAGAAATATGCAGGAAGCCTACTTTTTATTAATTTGTAAAGTGAGAGCATTAGATTAGGTAGTTTTCCAGTTCTTTTTAGCTCAGAACCCTAGTAATTTCTGGATGAGTTGTTGAAAGTGCTGAACATTTTAAAGTTCTTTTTACATTATTTAAACTTAATATTTAGTAGTAATACTTGTTGGAGATTAAATGAGGGGAGGGAGAGGACTGAGCATATTCAAACAGATGTCATCATTTCATGTCTAAGATTAGAGTTGATCTCATCCGAAGGAAAGATTACCTATCCAGCTTTGACTTAGGGCCACGTGTTTTTCGGAAGTGAGCTTTTTGCTTCCATTAAACAATACATATAATTCTTTAGTATATTAATTTCCCTTCAGCCTTTTTAAAGAATTTAAATTCAACTGCTTAATAGCTCTCACATTTTTATTAAAAGGCCATCATTTAAATTTTCTCAAAATTCTTTTCTATTTTTAATGTTGTTGTTATCTTATCACATTTCTTAATGCTTTCTTATGTGTGCAGATGGTGAGTTATCTTATATTAGATTGTATTAGTTATTGTCCTGTTTTATAAAAAGAATAAATTGAAAAGATTTCCAGAGCATTGTACAATAATAGCATTAGAGATTTGTGCCCATGTGTGTACACTAAAGTAGTCATCCCTTACCCTTTTCCCCAAATCTCTTATATAACATATACTCCATCCCCTTTTATGTAAAAAAAAAAAAAAAAAGAAAATTCTAACTAGGGGTTGGGGAAGGCAATAAAGGAAAGTAATTTCCAAATACAGCAGGTCATCGAATAATGTTATTTGGTTGTAAGGTTGATGAGATGCCATAGAAATTTAACTTAAATCAGTTACCCTGTGGTAAAATTGGTTTCCTTATTCGCTGTTTTCCTTAAAGTCACAGAACCTATCAAGGCCTTACTGTACTTCCTTCCTTTTGAAGGCAGTTTTAAACCTTGGTTTCTTTTTATAAACAGGACTATAACTTTCACAATTGTTCAAGTCTGGTTGTGTTTTATATATTATGTTTTATGGAAGAAGTTCTTACACATGTGGTAAGAAGGGTCATGGTATAAAGCCGTATGTTTTGTGTCCTGTCCCATCTCCTCTCCCCTCCACCCCATACTCTCATAATTTTTGTTCTTTAGGATCCCCATTCTCTGTGGCTCAGCAATGGAGTTTTCCTTAGTCTCTAAGGACTAATCTGGATTAGATAGTCTAGTGATATCTGTGGGCTTTGACCTCTATTAATTTAAACCAAATCACTTTTTGGATCGTGATGGAATTCAAAAATTATAAATATCAGTCTTTGCATCTGATTCAGAGAACTCTTAACACTCAAATTTCATTCTTCTTTTACTAAATGTTTGCTGTCTTCATTGGATGGAGCTTGAACTTTGTTCCTATCTGCAGTATATTAACAGCATTTGAAACTGTCCTTTGTCTCCCTTTCCTTTCCTCTAACACCTGTACTACCTTTTCCTTGTATCTTAAACCAGTTACATGTAGCATGCACTTCTCTTATGTTCTGTGGTCAAGGCAGAGTTGAAATAGACCCTCTTTCAAAAAGCAGTTTTCACAAGATTTAGTTGAATGGGGGATGACTGCCTTTTAAAAAGTAGTCATTTTTCCATGTGTTTATATCAGATTTTCTTTGTTCTGTGTACCTACAACTAACCTAATGTGTAAACAGTCTTAATTATAAATAAGATTTCAACCTTGTTTCCCACCATTGTTAAGCAAGCTATTCTTTAGACTCATTTTTAGTTGGGGTTTAGAATTCTATAGAATTGTATGCTATCTGTTTAAAATGTCTTTAATAGAGGTAATATAGTTTTCGCTTCAGATGTAGATGTAGATCGTTTACTCAGTCTCAGCTATCTTTTCGATACTTACTGCTCTATTGACTGTTCTATCAACTTGACTTCTGTAGTTGGTTACTAAATAGTCTCCTGATAGAACCATTTGTTTGGAAGTTATAGATCTTGTTACAGAGCTAGTCTAGATAGACAGTAATTTATCCTGAGTGTGGCTTTCTTTAGTGATTCATAATTCTTAATTTTTGTTTCAGCTGGGAAAACTCTTCAGATATTTAACATTGAAATGAAAAGTAAAATGAAGGCCCATACCATGACTGATGATGTCACCTTCTGGAAATGGATCTCTTTGAATACGGTTGCTCTTGTTACGGATAATGCAGTTTACCATTGGAGTATGGAAGGAGAGTCTCAGCCAGTGAAAATGTTTGATCGCCATTCTAGCCTTGCAGGTTGCCAGATTATCAATTATCGTACAGATGCAAAGCAAAAGTGGTTACTTCTGACTGGCATATCTGCACAGGTAACATTTTTTTCTGGTATTTAATAAAGAAAGGTCTAGAGAACTAATATGTCCAGGATGCAGTTTATTTTGAAATTAGGTCTTCTATGCTCAATTATGTAATATCTGACTTATTTGGAAGATCTTTTTTCTTTTGTAAGAAATAAAGAGAGCTGGCTTTTAATGCCTTATACTGACAAAGTTTCAGAGTGTGCCCCTCACATGTGTTTTTACATCTTACTTGCAGGTTAAGTGGATATATTGAGTTTCTGTATGAATGATTTGGAATTTATTATGGACATTTACTGCAGAATGAGTACTCATACACACATATATATATTTTTAAGATAGCATAAATAGATGGTTGTATATGGGCCACATTTTATTTATATTTTTATTTTTTAAAGTATACAATACAGTATTTTATTTATTTATTTTTAATATTTATTTTATTGATTTTTTACAGAGAGAAAGGGAGAGAGATAGAGAGCTAGAAACATCGATGAGAGTCATCGATCAGCTGCCTCTTGCACACCCCCTACTGGGGATGTGCCCGCAATCAATGTACATGCCCTTGACCGGAATCGAACCCGGGACCTTTCAGTCTGCAGACCAATGCTCTACCGCTGAGCCAAACCGGTTTCGGCTATGGGCCACATTTTAAACATTCATGTTAAGCTTTAATAAGATAATCTTTGGAGCTAAATTTTAAGTGAAAAGGTATCAAATCTACATTGAGAGACTAAAAAAGAATTGTAAATCCTTTTAAAGGTGATAAAGCAATTCTAATTATTTTCACTAGTTGATGAATCTGGGTTATTGGTTCATTGGGTCCCCAAACTTTATTCTTTTTTATCTGTTGTAGCAAAATCGTGTGGTGGGAGCTATGCAGTTGTATTCCGTAGATAGGAAAGTGTCTCAGCCCATTGAAGGACATGCAGCTAGCTTCGCACAATTTAAGATGGAAGGAAATGCAGAAGAATCAACGTTATTTTGTTTTGCAGTACGGGGTCAAGCTGGAGGGAAGGTAAGTTTTGGCTATGGAAATTATTTTAGAATTTCTTTGTCTTTATGCTACTAATTAGTCATCTAATTTCAAAATAGTCTTATTTGCTTCTAACATTCAGATTTGTGATGATTTTAAATTCTGCTTCTATTAATATTTATCTAAAATAAATAATGTTCTTTAACAGCTATTTTGTATCAGCTGTAAGACTTTATTTTGATTGCTTTTACAAGGCCTTAATTTTATGTTTTCAGCCTACTGTGCATAAGATTCATTAGGGTTGCTAACGTATACATTTGAGCAACTTATATCTAGGAAGTCTGATTCAGTAGAGGGAGCTCATACTCTGCATTTTAAATACTCTACATGACTAGGTAGAACGTGGTCTACAATTTGAGTAACATTGCCTTACGTCAGAGCTTATTAACCTTGGCTCTACATTGGAATCGCCTGGTCAAATTATAGTACTTTGTATGTTATGATTCTTAGTTGTAGACAACAGAAACAGATCTGGTTGATTCGAGCACAGAAAATTTACTGAAAGGATAATGGATAGTTTACAATAGCTTGGAATGTTTAGGACCAAGCTTGGAAGATGAGGAATCAGGGGAAATGGGCAGTCGCCAGAGCCGCAGCCGAAAGCCCTGCCACAGAACCCTGAGAACTCGGCTCCTACTCTCACTGCAGTGTTGGATGACACAGCACTGCAGCCCTCACAGCCAGACTAGACTCCTACAGTCTTCATATTTTTTCCATGGTAACTATTTAAAAAATTAAGGTAGCGATTGCTTAAATTATGATAATCAGACATCTTAGACCAAAATGTTTAATTTATGAGGTCTGTGTGATTAGAGTGACCACTCACTCAGCTTATGTACATACTTTCCTTCTGTGTTAGAGTAGATGTACAGGCTAAAAAGAATTTAAGTTAGTTCTCTATTTGGGGACCCCAGTGCCAAGTTATAATAGAAAACCATGAGAAAGCACCTTTTGTGGGTTATATATTACTATTTTATGCAATTAATTTAAGCTAGATTGTGGTGTGATTGTTTTAGCTATTCAACTGACTTTAGAGTTTTTACCTTGAAATAATACACATTCATAGGAAACTAAAGACAGTACAGTGTTCTTTACTTAGTTTCCCTCAATGGTTATGTCTTACAAGCTATATATATGGTATATAAGGAAACAATAAATTAACATTAGTATTATTGTGTAATTCCGTGTCACAAGATACATCCTATTCTGTTACCTCATGCTACTTCTTTATAGGTACTCCCACTCCCTTACCATCTCTAACCCTTGACAACCACTAAATTACTTTCTATAATTTTGTCACTTAAGATGCTGTATAAATAGAATGATATAGTATGTGACCTTTTGAGATTGACTTTCCATCCCATGAAGCATAATGTCCATGAGAGTTATTTTTATTACTATTAACCTACCATGGAAATATTAATGGTGAATATTAAACCTATTGGAGGACATTTTGATTGTTTCCAGTTTGGTTAACAAATAAAACTACTATGATAACTACTAAAAGATCTAAGTTTCTATACATTTTATTTTCTTTTGAACAGTTACATATCATTGAAGTTGGCACCCCACCTACAGGGAATCAGCCCTTTCCAAAGAAGGCTGTGGATGTTTTCTTTCCTCCGGAAGCACAAAATGACTTTCCTGTTGCAATGCAGGTATTTTAAACACAGCAAAGGGACTTTTGAAATCTCTCCTCTTAACAAAATTAATTCAAAAACTATTATTATTCAGTCAATATGATTTAAGTGGCGCTTAAAAGAATAACTTGTTTTGAAATAAAGTTTATTAGAGAAACTTGATAAAGTAATACTCTAATATGTAAACTGGGTTATCCTAAATTATTCAAAATTGTTTTCTTTTTTTATCTTATACATTTTATTCATATTCTTATGTTTTACATAAGACCCTTATTTGTGCCATATTTAAATGTTCTGTAAGAATGAGGAAACCATTAATATTAGCTTCTAATTTGTAATGTAACTCTCTTGCCCAAGTTCTAGAATTTCACCATCTCTAAAATGGAATTGGTCTAAATTTTCTGTTTGTGTATTCATTATTTTACTTAAGTGTTGATTTTCTTTATACAGATCAGTGAAAAGCATGATGTAGTATTCTTGATTACTAAGTATGGTTATATCCACCTGTATGACCTTGAGACTGGTACCTGCATCTACATGAATAGAATCAGTGGAGAAACAATCTTTGTTACTGCACCTCATGAAGCCACAGCTGGGATAATTGGAGTAAACAGAAAGGGACAAGTAAGGAAACCTTGATACTTAAATTAAACTACAAAATAATACTTATTGCCATTAACATTTTTAAAAAGTAAATGGTAACTTTAGATGTCTGAAAATAATATATACCTAAAAACACAAAACATAGAATACAAAGTCTCTCTCTTTAATCCTGTCTCAAAGAGAGAAACTGGCATATAGCCACCTAGGATTGTGTCTTTATTGTCAAAGAAGTGATTCTTTTTCAAAGAAACTATGAGGGCCACATTTGACAGACTATATACTTTTCATAGGAGTTTCTTTCTGTGACTTCTAAGATAAATCATTAACTACAAGGAAAAGAACTTTTCCTACATCACTATTCCTAACTGTTACTAAATATTTAATGTGGGCAGGTGATATGTTACAGTAGCTATTGTGGGGTACCTGGCAAGCTATCCAGTTAGATGGGGAAAATATTAGCTGATCTGAGTCTATCATGATTGGCAAACCTTTTCATACCGTTAACAAGTGATCCCTTTTCTGTTATTTTTAGTATTTCAATGTAATTAAATATTCTACCCCAGGAGTATCTTATTTTCTAAAAAATTATTAGAACTTCAAAAACAATGCTATTATTGGTTTTTACTTAGTTTTCCTCCAAATTAATATTTTTCCCAGGTAGTAAGCAGAGGAAGTTAATTAGATTTTTTTTCTCCTTTGTTCTGATAATTTCCAAGAAATGGGGTGTATATGAAGAGGCAAATACTCTGTCCCTACTTGTCCATCCCCTGCCTCAACTCTACAACTGCTTTATGTCCCTATAACTTACATAGCCCTCTTCGTAGCACTTATCACAATGAATTACAATTGCTTGCTTAACTGTGTTAGCCTCTGTTCTTCATTAGGAAAGGGGCTTTTCTTTGTTTAATCGTATTTCTATATCAGTCCTAGTCTGGCACAAAGGTGACTTTAAAAATTCAGTAGCTTTCATTTATTCAGTTGCATGTGTCTCTCCTGGAAAATATCAAGAATGAATTGCCTTTTGGTGAACTAGGTTAATGACAATTTACTAATTATGAAGTTGATAAGCCAGAGATCTTTTTCTTTCCACTGCTGTGCTGATGTTTTTAGGATAATGCTTAAACTAAAGTATCTTGGATAATTTTACTAATATATTTGATATTTATAACTTTGATTCTGGGAACTTAATTGTTTTTCCTCCACTTCCCCTACAATTTTCTGTGCCAATCTAACAATAACAAAAAAGTATAATTTTGATTCATCCACACCAGATAGCTAGTGTTGTGTTGGCTATTGTCTTTTTTTAAATTTGACAATCTAAGGGAAAAAGGTTAGTCAGGCATTGCATATTTTAAAAATTCTTGTGGCACAAAATCACTGCCCTAAAAGAATGAGAGTGTGATTTTTATTGGTTGAAAATCAAAAGCCATCAACGTGACATTATTACCTTTATTAAGCACTTGTTGTATACCTTGCATTATACAATAGTATTCAGCGATTCTTTCCACTCACTGAATATATAATCTGGCCTGTGGGGGTGTAAATGTAATTAAAGAAAATTACTGAAAAATCCTTATTTTAAAAATCCTAGAGTTAAAAGAATAAACCTTAAACTTCTTCCAGGCAAGCCTTAGATTTTTTTAACTTCTTCAGTCATGTTCTGTAGGTTTTCAAGATTGCTTTCCTTACGAATTTACCAATCATAATGAATTGTCCTACAGAGCTCATTTAAATGGATGTTAGCAAAGCAATTAGAGTTCAGACAGTATGAAATAGGGAGCTATTTATATTACAGAATGGCCATATTTTAGGCACTCCAAATGGGGGTTAGCACCTCAATTTTCTCATTTATTGCTTCTTTTTAAAAATTTTTATATTTTTATGACAAAAAAAAGCAACTGTCACAATTTTAATATCTTTGTGACTCAGTAGTAATCAGCTCTAAGCAGATTTAGTATCATTGATATCCAAATTAATACATTGCAACTATTCATTGATCTTTAAATTGCAGGTTCTATCAGTATGTGTGGAAGAAGAAAACATAATTCCTTATATCACCAATGTCCTACAAAATCCTGATTTGGCTCTGAGAATGGCTGTACGTAACAACTTAGCTGGTGCTGAAGAACTCTTTGCCCGGAAATTTAATGCTCTTTTTGCCCAGGGAAATTACTCAGAGGCAGCAAAGGTGGCTGCTAATGCACCCAAGGTAAATAGCCATGAAAATGAATTTGCTGTGATTGGATTAATGTTTATATGCTTTATTTCTACTGTTAGAAATGGAGCCAACTCTCCATGGAGAAACTAGTCTTCTTTAGGTTGCATTCTTTCTGTGGTAGATTGAGTTTCTTATTGGTGCCTTTAGATTTGCTTAATTATTCTTCTGTCCTTTAGTTTGGGTTAGCTTTTTAAAACTAAGAATGTTAGAAAGATAAATAGATCTAACAAGCTATGGTTTATATAGATGTAATGATGTTTAGTTACTTAGTTGTAATAATGTTTGACCTTGTCAGTGATAGTTACCAATTTTCCCCCCTGTGTAAAGCTTTGTTTCCATTTGGTCCACAGCTTGGGAGAGGGCATTCAGAATGATTAAAAAGCTGCCTAGAGCTTCAGGAAGAGGCTCAGGCTGAAGCCCTGACACCACGGGGATGCCAGTGGGTCCCTCAGAGGCCACTGGGCTGCAGAGGCTCCTAGTCATGCTTAGAAGGTGAACTTAGCTCAGTTTAGGGGCCAGCCAGCTTTCAGAGGTTATTATAGTTAGGTGGTCATCCATCTTGATGGGATTTCACCTCCTCATCTAGGAAGTGGCTCTATAAGAAGTCACCAAGATATGGGTGTCTGTGTGGGCCGAATCCAGAGCACGCAGATCCAATAGGGCCTGGTTCAGGTTCTTCTCGAAGATTGTGGTTTTACCACAGTCAACCTGTGACATCTCTTACTGTCCTGGAAGAAGGCATGGGCACTGTGCTGGCTTTGCATCTTCAAGAGACACTTGGTGCCCTCCACTTCTCAGCCAACTCATGGAAAAAGTGGCCCATGCGTTCCAGAGCCACATCTTCACATTTGAAATAGAAGCCCAGAAGAGAGGTAGGTGTGGGAGGCTCACAGATGAAGGTTAATCAGGTGGTTGACAGTGGCTTCCATCTCTGTGGAACAATTTTGACAAATCTTGGAGTCATGGTTTATCAACAATAAGGAGCTAAGCTAAAAAAAAAAAAAAAAAAAAAAAAAAAAAAAAAAAAGGTGTTAGCTGGTCCTGGAGGCAGAGGATGGCTGAGAAGATGGTTCCAAAGGTTGCAGCTGGAAAAGAGGTTAGAGTGTGGTTGGGGCTGGAAGAAGGGATGTCCATGGGTCTGTTCAAACACTGTTGAAACAAGAGGTGGGACCACAGGGCACACGGTTTGGTAGTACTGAATTTATTTCCCAAAGTTTAAGGATTTTAACAGATCCTATTACATTTATGGTAAAAAGAGTTGTCTGAAATTGAACTGAGTTTCTTCTCATCACCTCTGAATTATGTTGAATGAATTAACATCTTATATCCTGATCTTATTAGGAAATTTGCACTTAACACGAACCTGGAATAATAGCTAACTGTAACTACTTTATACTTATTCTGTTACACATTGGCATTGTAATTAGGTTGATATGTTTCTGATTCTGAATAACCTTATCACACCTGGCCAAGGGTATGAACAGATGTTGACTGCATCATTACTCAACATATTGAAGATTTTATTTTATTTAACTTATTGAAGATTTTTAAATTTGGTCTTAGTAGATGGAATCATCCTTTAATGATTGACTTAAGAGACCCATGGAGTTATTAGTATGATGTTGGATCTCCTTTAAACGGAGTCTTTACCATTTCTGTTTCTTAAAGGGAATCCTCCGAACCCCAGACACCATCCGTCGATTCCAGAGTGTCCCAGCCCAGCCAGGACAAACTTCTCCTCTACTTCAATATTTTGGCATACTTTTGGACCAAGGCCAGCTAAACAAATATGAATCCTTAGAATTGTGTAGGCCTGTACTTCAGCAAGGACGGAAACAGCTTTTGGAGAAATGGTTAAAAGAAGATAAGGTATATTAACTTCAATTAACATACTTTTGCTTTGATTGTCTTAAATACCAAATTAGCAAGTTATAAACATGTAGGCTGCCCCAAAATATCTGTATGTATTGTTAATGTTTGTAGGAATAGAATAAGAGCAGACATTGTATGAGATGGATAAACTTACTTTTAAAATATATAGAGATAGGATATCTTTGTTTAGTATTTTAAATGGAATCTAGAATTTGTGCTGGGTAGTTAGAACCACTAACCTGGAAGCAAATTGCTTTTTGCTTCAGGAAAAGCTTAGTGTGAGACACTTCAGTATGTGTTCATATTTGTCAACATATATAACATTCATTTGTATATAAGAATATATTCCTCTCATATCCCACATTTAATATGCACAGTATTTTCAATCATACAAATATATATTTTCTTTGAGAAATTCCCAAGTATCATCACAATGGTGGTATTTGCTACTAGTAACTATGTTTGGGTGTGAGAAATATGTTATATAAAATGTTGGACCATAGATATGTTAATAAGACAGCAGGGCTAATTAGCAGTGAAAAAAATTCCCAGAGAGATTTCACAGTATGTAAATTAGCATTACATGGGAAAATATTTAACTCAGTTTCTTGAAATTTATTTAAATATGAACCTTTAAAAAATGTTAACCAGCTTTCTTTACTGCAGGATTTCTCTGTGCTTTTTATATTCATTCATACTTAACTGATTTCTTTTCACATAGAACATCTAATTGCATTTTGTTTTCTAGAGCACATTATGGAAAATGTTGCTTATTTGCAAGGCAATTAACAAGTTTGAATAATCCATCAGTGTTTTTATTCCTTTCATACCAACATAAAAAAGCCTTTCTCGATAAAGTGGCAATATTGACTTGCCATTTCTTAAGCTATGTCAAGAATAAGGTGGTACTATTTAAAGCACTCTGAGTAGTGAATAACTTAATGTTATACTTTTCAGTGTTAGTGTATGTTGGGAGTATTTTTACATGCCTAATTCTAAGTCCTTGTTTCTTAATTAGGCAGTCTTATACTGGAGAATAGTACATCAGAGTTGGGATGCTTGGATAAGAGCCTCTGCTGAGGAATAGTTAATAGCCACAATAGCGAGTATTTGAGGTCCATCTTAATTGTTTAAGATAAGGGATGATGGTGATAGCCAAGGTAACTGAGTTGATCTATATAACAGTGTGAAAGCTTTCTGAATATTATTACCTTTTTTTGTGAATCGTCATATGGGATCTATTTGTAGTAAAAGGGATAGTGGTCAACTCTTCATTAATTAGCATGTTAAGAGATATACTTCAATACAACTTCTTCTCCAGACTGAAGATCAGTGATAAAGGCAATTCTCTGACATAGCCACATAGCCATTTAAAGTAGAAAGTCAACTCTTAATATGTAAAGCAAAACTCTTTTAGGGAAACTTCTTTCTAGACTGGGCTGCTGACTAAGGCAGGTTGAATGTATAGAGAAGGGAATCTACCTATTTACCACCTAAAAATTCAGTCTTTTTTATCTGTTTGACCTTGTGAAGTTAGAGTGTCCTGCTTTATAACCTTAAATCCAAAAGTCAAGAAGATAATGGAGCTTAGGTTCTTCAGACTAAAAATTATACCCTAATTTTAAAAATTATACCCTAATTTTAATAATAACTTAGTATCAACTTTTCATTTGATAACATTACATTTAAAGTTACTTTATTTTGAAAAAAATTGGACCATGTGGGTCAGATAGCTGAATATTCTTAATAGTACAAGATTCTGCTTTTTAAGTATTTACATTTCTAACAAGGCATTTGGTAATATCTATATAAAATTTTGTTGGGCTTTTTTTCTTAATTAGGATGTGTGAAAATTCTACTGAGACATTGGTATGAATACATAATCAAGAATCTTTACTAACCTCAACCCCTGAATATTTATAATATATTCTAGGACAATTGAGTAACTGTTATCATATTATTTATAGTGGAAGTAGTGTCAGCTGTTCATTTATGAAAACTTATGAATTACTAACCAATCTCTATTTTTCCTCTGGACAGCTGGAATGTTCTGAAGAACTAGGTGACCTTGTGAAATCTGTGGACCCTACATTGGCACTTAGTGTGTACCTAAGGGCTAATGTCCCAAATAAAGTCATTCAGTGCTTTGCAGAAACTGGTCAAGTTCAGAAGATTGTTTTGTATGCTAAAAAAGTGAGTTCAATGAAACAAATTCTCAACAAAAAAATTTATTAAAACATTAAAGAGAAATTAGCCTGTAGAAACTCTAATTAACTTTAATAGTGAATTTCCTTACATTTTTAGTTACTGGGAAAAGTAGTCCCACATAGAATTACACTTATTAAAAAATAGAGAGTTACTCTTATACAGTTTTCTAGAATTAAAAATATCAGGAGCATGCTTAACCTTTTAGAAAAAAAACTTTTTAAAATAGTCATTCATCAAAAATGAAGAAGCCTATTATAAAAATTTACAGCTATTTAATCATCTATTATATTTGCCTAATATAAACCAAGATCAAACTGAACATCTTAAAACTGAAAATGTACTTCTATCAGTAGTTCTATATTAGTTCTATATTAGTAAGATTCTGTTGCAGAAAAACAGCCTTTAAATTATATAAAAAGGAAACTTGGTGGTGGGGTTTAAATTTTTATCTATTTGTAGGTTGGATACACTCCAGATTGGATCTTTCTGCTGAGAAATGTCATGCGTATCAGTCCAGATCAGGGACAGCAGTTTGCTCAAATGTTAGTTCAGGAT
Organism: Pipistrellus nathusii; assembly: GCA_963693515.1. Lineage (NCBI taxonomy): Eukaryota > Metazoa > Chordata > Mammalia > Chiroptera > Vespertilionidae > Pipistrellus > Pipistrellus nathusii. The sequence continues at coordinate 29,184,269 of OY882873.1, read as the reverse complement.
GAAGAACCTCTTGCTGATATCACACAGGTAAAGAAATGAAAATGTATTGGTAGAAGTTGATTTAAATAGAGAATGTGGGGATTTGATTTTAAACAATTTGGAGAAGAATGGGTTAACCATTTAATTTCTAGAAATTAAAGCTTTGTTTTATATACATAGACAGAAAAAAGCAAGTTGCAGACGAATGGATAGTATGGTACCATCTATAAATCCTCACCAGAGAACATGCTTTCATTGATTTGAGACACACACACACACACACACATCAATGTGAGAAACACTGGTTGGTTGCCTCCCATATGCACCCTGACTAGGGATTGAACCCACAATCCAGGCATGTTCCCTGACTGGGAATCAAACCTTTTGGTGTTTGGGATAACATTCCTACCAACTGAGCCACCTGGTCAGGGCTATATATACAGTTCTAAAACAAACAAAATGGACTTCTTGTTTAGAGATGTATAGGTAAATATATGAAAAATGTAGGGGAATAATAGTTGTTTTTACCAGAACTAAAAGTAACTCCACAAAACAAAAATAGTTCTTTTTTACCCTCACCCGAGGATATTTTTTCCATTGCTTTTCAAAGAAAATGGAAGTGTGGGGGAGAGAAACATTGATGTCACAGAGACACCTATACTGATTGCCTCCCACACTCGACCCGGCAGGTACATGCCCTTAACCGGGAATCAAACCTGTGACCGACATTCTAACCACTAAACACACAGGCCAGAGCTTTCTTTTTTGAAAATTTGATTTGAGAGAGAGACAGAAACAGAGAGACATCGATTTGTTTGACTTACTATGTATTTATTGGCTGATTCATATATGTGTCCTGACCAGGGATCAGACCCACAACCTTGGCATATTGGGATGATGCTCTCACCCTGTCGCCGACAAACTGCGGCTCTTTGGCGCCTTGAGTGTGGCTCTTCTACAAAATACCACGGAATCGAGCCTACAACCCAAGCATGTGTCCCTGACCAGAATTGAACCAGGGACCCTTCAGTCTGCAGGGTCCACTGAGCCAAACCGGCTAGAGCCCAGAAATTTGTTTTTAAATTATGAAGTTAAACTGTCCAAATAACATTTTTTAAGTCTGGGGTTTGTTTGGTCTGGCAATTTTTTATATGTAAAACAAATGAGATAATGTTTAGTTTCCTTTCATTTACATATCATCAACAGTATCATAAAGCCACTTTTAAACATCTTAACATTCTTTAAATCTTTTTGCAGATTGTGGATGTCTTTATGGAATACAATCTAATTCAGCAGTGTACTGCATTCTTGCTTGATGCCCTGAAGAATAATCGCCCATCTGAAGGTCCTTTACAGACGAGGTTGCTTGAGATGAACCTTATGCATGCACCTCAGGTATATGTGTTCATACTTTTAAGGTGTTTTCAACACTGTTTTAGTATTTACTCATTGCTTCTTAGATTGTTATTTGAAGCAACTGAGATGACTATTCTTTAAGAAAATTTACCTAACAATCCTTTGTATTTTCTCCTCTTTATGAATTAGATGTTGGATCTTTATATGTAATCTGTATGTATAATTACAGATATAAATGGGCTGGTAAACTAAACTTATCGTGTTTGTGGTTTTACAGGTTGCAGATGCTATCCTAGGGAATCAGATGTTCACGCATTATGACCGGGCTCATATTGCTCAGCTGTGTGAAAAGGCTGGCCTGCTGCAACGTGCATTGGAACACTTCACTGATTTATATGATATTAAGCGTGCAGTTGTTCACACCCATCTTCTTAACCCTGAGGTATTTCATTTTCTTACCTAATGGGTGGTCTAAGATATGATTAAACAGTGTACTGAAAATGTGTTTGTGGTACTGAATGATGATAATTTCATATCACCATTAGGTTCAGTTTTATTTCATTTATATACTTGCTTATTTATTTTGTCCTCTAGTGGCTAGTGAATTATTTTGGATCCTTATCAGTAGAAGACTCCCTAGAATGCCTCAGGGCCATGCTGTCTGCCAATATTCGCCAAAATCTGCAGATCTGTGTTCAAGTGGCTTCTAAGTATCACGAACAACTGTCAACTCAGTCTCTGATTGAACTGTTTGAATCTTTCAAAAGTTTTGAAGGTAATTAGGAATTTCTGAGTTGTTTTTTAATTAAGATAACCAAGAGGGGTATTATTATGTTCACAGGCTATTAGAAATTTTGTCTCCCCAAGCTTAATTTTATGGGACAATTTTTAGTTTTATCATGCAATAGATGTTGTCGAGTATCTTTTATGTTAGATCTAGGGATCTGCAGTGAACAGATTGCTTGCATATTTTATAGGTGAAATAAAAGCAGAATTTTAAGATACAAATATATATATGTACATATATATAGTGGCTTTTTAATAATTGTGTAAAACGAAAATACTAGTGACTAGTGATCAGGTATAATAAATTTTCATGCTATGTTGTTTGACTCTTATAATGGCAAATGTTTCTAACCAAGGATATTTTGTGACTTGTCATTATATTCAGCTGGTTTGTGTAGCTTCAGCACCTCAGACCTTTTGGGCTGGATAACTTATGGTGGGCGGGTGTATGCAGGATTCTTAGCAACATCTCTGGCTTCTACTCACTAGGTGCCAGTGTGGTTCAGCGCCACCAGTTGTGACACAAAAATGTCTCCAGACATTGCCAAATGTCTCCTGGGAAGAAAATCACCCCCAGTTGAAAACCACTGCTGTACTGAGTACTAATGTAATCACTGTTGGGTGGCTCTTGGGTTCATTAGATAAACTTCTGGTCCCAGTTACCTTTTCTTCCTCTTTTTGTAGTATTGCTCTAGACAGAAGGAATAAGACTTCTACTAGTTTTCTGTTTCTGTATGTTAACTATGCACTAAATTTATACTACTTTATTCAGTACAGTAACCACTAGCCACATACAGCTATTTAAATTTGAAGAAATTAAAATGAATATAATTAAAAATTTAGTTCTTCAGTCACACTAGCCACATTTCAAGTGCTTGATAGCCACACGTGGTTAGTGGCTATTGTATTGACAGCACTGCATTAAATTCTCTTCAAACTACTTTTGTATGTTTCCTAATAACTGCCTATGGAAAAACACCTGCTATAAGGGTCTTCGTTTAAAACTTGTCATATGGAATATGATGTGATAATTAGTTTGGTATTAAGTAAGCTGCCTCCTATTTCTCTATTATTAGAAAACATTGGGTTGAATTTTCTATTATTGTTGTTTTGTTTTAAGTATATTTTTATTGATTTCAGAAAGGAAAGGAAAGGGAGAGAGAGAAACATTAATGATGAGAGAAAGGAAGCCCACAGCCTGGGCATATGCCCCAACCAGAAATCGAACCATTACCTCCTGGTTCATAGGTCAATGCTAAACCATGGAGCACGTTGGCCAAGCTCAATTTTCTGTTTGTTTGTTTTGTTCAAGATTAAGGTGCAAATCCCTTTATTGAACTAATTACTAGATTAATTCATATTCTTATGGAGTTTTTTGAGCAACCAGTTTTTATTTGGGAGTGTTGAGTATGTGTTTATTTTTTATAAAATTGAAATAACATGTTTTTTAATTGCTTTAATATTAGACAGTTCTGTTATTCTTAAAAGTGCACCTGTACTTAATTTCAATTATCTGTTTTTTTAAGGTCTCTTTTATTTTCTGGGATCCATTGTTAACTTTAGTCAGGACCCAGATGTGCACTTTAAATATATTCAGGCAGCTTGCAAGACTGGGCAGATCAAAGAAGTAGAAAGAATCTGCCGAGAAAGCAACTGCTATGATCCTGAACGAGTCAAGAATTTTCTCAAGGTAAGTGATTTTGAGTAATGCAGTTTCTGGTTGGGTTGAAGATCAGCAGTTCTGCAAGGGTTTGGTTAGTTTAAAAAAAAAAAAAAAAAAAAAAAAGTTCCCCTAAATGTAAAATTCTTAACATTCTGAAATCATGTGCTGAATTATTTCTTCCAAATTTAATACTTTGTGGTTTCCTTTGAAATAGGGAAGGAAATTGGTAAGTAATACTTAAGAATTACTCCATCTATTTAAAAGAAGAAAAAAATTGCACTATCTTAAAGATGTCCTTTCTTTCACTATGAAAATGATTTTAGACATTCGGTGTCATTTTAGAATATCATTTAGTCTCCTTTTGAATATTATAATCATTTGCCTTTAGTGTCATTTTAATGAGTCTCTACTGCATATATAAAAGGTTTATTTCTGTCATCAAATTAGCCTGACTCTGGAAACTAAATATTAATCATAAACTAAATAATAATTCATAAATTGAGAGTAAGAGTAAACAAAAAACCTCAGATTTGTGACACAGGAATTTAGTTCTAGAAAAGAAAGAACTGCCTATGTTGAAGTGAAGAGTAATGGTTTAAAGATTCTTAGCTCTTTAAAATATACCTGAGGGCAGTTAATTTTGTTTAAAGTTCAACTTAACTTTACCTTTATTCTCATTCCTACTTGTTACTTTTACAGGAAAATAAAACTTTAAAATGTTAGTTGCCTCTAAAATTCAGGAAGACTATAGAACAGTTTATCCCCCTAAACATTTATTTATATATATGAAATGACTCCAGAACAATATGAAGTTCTTGAACATTTTTTTTTTGTCTTTTGGAAGAATTTTAGATTGAAACTAAAACCAAAATGTTTAATGTATATTTCAGTAGAAAAAATAGGCTTTTCCTACACCTATATTGTCACCACAGTTGTATTAGCTGGTAGATTAAATACCCCCAAACCTTAGGGGTTTCAGTAATGAGATAGTCGAAGTAACCCTGTATTATAGATTAACAAATAAACTTTTCCCAAAATATATAGACATTATAATTTAATGTCTTAACCATTATAAATAGTCTGAGTGCCCTGGCTAGTATGATGTGTTTGAACTAAAGACATTCTGGTGTCAAAAAAAACTCCAAATAAGAAATAAGATAAGATGCTTTATGCTTGGCTAGTGTACCCCTAACACTGGTTCAGTTCCTCATTTGATTGTCAGGACTGTTTCCTTTTTAAAAATACTATCAGATTCTTAAACTGATTTCTTTTTGTTTTTATTAAGCTCACAGCTTTTATGCTTCAGTCTCAATTTCTTTAGCATTGAATATTAATATTTGACTTATGAAATATATATATATATATATATATATGCACACACACACACACACATATTTGTAAAGCAGGACTAAAATATTATGTTCTTAAATTTCAAAAAACTTACCTGGATACTAAGATGGTGCAGCTTTAAGTTGCTTAGTCTATGAGATCTAATTAGATGATGATTCCCATTCCACATTTGTAAATTGGGTGCAAGCCTGATAGAGTAGGGGCATGGATATGGATAGTACAGGCTTTTGAACCAGTCAAACCTGGTTTAAATTCCATTTCTATCTATTATGTTGACCTGTTACTTTAAGCTAATTAACTCAGCCTTGGTTTCTTCAACCACAAGTTTTTCTCAACTACCTTCATAGGCCTTAAGTGTTCAGGTTATAACAGTTGTAAATAAGCTGTGTTGGTGGCCCTTGCAAATAAGGTAGTGCCAGCCTACGTGTGAAAAACAATAATTCAAATTTTGTTTCTTTTCGGTTTTAAATTATTCCTGACTCCTTGAAGGAATTTTAATTTCAGTCTGAGTTAGAGGTAAACCTGGTGTCTTATCTTGAAATAATCTGAGATAGGAACTCAATACTAAGATGCTACTATTGTATCCAGCCTTTCATCCTAGTAGTGAAAATGAACATATTAAAACATTTTATTTCCTTTTTTTATTGACCAATAGAATGGTAGCTGCAATGCTACATCTCATCATCACTGCTAGTAAGCTTTGTGGTACTAGCTATATGATAATTGACTGGTGGTATATGTAAACTCTGTGGTAATAAGAAAAATACTTCTCTGAATCTGATCTTGAACATTCCAGTGCCAATTATATGCTAGCCACCAGAAATACAAAGATTGTTAGAATATGGCTTCCCATGTACAGTAACCTGTTAGCAGGAAGAAATGATATTAGCATCATTTGGCTCATGCCCTAAGTTTTTGTGGAATTATAGATCTCCATAAAAAGCATGGAACTGTTTTCCAGATCCATGATCTGCTTCTTGCTACTTTCAATCTTCTATCAATTTTCCTTTCCTGGTTTTGCTTGACCTACACTGACTTGCTTGCTATTTCTGGCACTCCCCAAGCCCTCTCCTGCCCACAGTCTTTGCTTGTACTCCTTTCCGCTTTTCTGACCTTCATGACCTTAAGTCCTAACGTTCTTTAAGATTTCTCATCAGATGTCATGAGAAAGGATGTCTCAGATGACCCTCGCCTAACCTTACCTCCCCCATATTCTGCTTTTTAAAAAATAACACTTAACAGCCGGGACCGGTTTGGCTCAGTGGATAGAGCATCAGCCTGCGGACCGAAAGGTCCCAGGTTCGATTCCGGTCAAGGGCATGTACCTTGGTTGTGGGCACATCCCCAGTGGGGGGTGTGCAAGAGGCAGCTGATCGATGATTCTCTCTCATCGATGTTTCTAACTCTCTGTTCCTCTCAATTCCTCTCTGGGTAAAGTCAATAAAATATATTTTAAAAAAAAAAACACTTAACAGTATTGCCTCTTCCCACTACAATGTAAGTCCTTTGAGGGAATGCTTACTTTGTTCCCTGCTATATTTCCAGTGTATAAGTACAGTTCTGGTACCTGGGTACTCAGTAAATATTAGTTAAATGAGTAACTTCATGTTTATGACAACCTCTGAATGTTTATATAATTTTAATTTTTATCTTAAAATCTTTTACCATAATAGCTAGAGGGTAAACTTTTAAATAATTTAAAATGTTAATAGCATTACTTACATGTATGAAATCATGTGCAAATTTAGGCAATCAATAAAGTACCCATTCTAGATTTTTGCCCATTTTTTCAGTCTTAAGTGTTTGGGAGGGAAGAGGCATAGATAAAGTATGTTTGTCTTTGCCAGCAGAAAAGTAAACACGCATGAGAATAGAATACCTAAGTAATCTTACATTACTTACAAGTGTGTTTTCTCCCTAAATGATAAAAGTACATAATATTTTATTTGTATTTTAAACAGGATAAACAAGATTAGTATGACCCACTAACTTTTTGATGTTTATTTAATAGGAAAAACTTAGCTTATTTTTTTAAAAATATATTTTATTGATTTTTTTACAGAGAGGAAGAGAGAAAGGAATAGAGAGTTAGAAACATCGATGAGAGAGAATCATTGAACAGCTGCCTCTTGCACACCCCCTACTGGGGATGTGCCTACAACCAAGGTACATGCCCTTAACCGGAATCGAACCCAGGACCTTTCAGTCCCCAGGCCGACGCTCTATCCACTGAGCCAAACCGGTTTCGGCAAAGCTTAGCATATTGAAATCTTTACATAAGTAGATCAAACTCTCTTTCTAGAGATGATTATGGCAGCTATTTAGTATAGTTTCCATGCTGTTAAATACTTGCTTTAGACCAGGGGTGAGGAACCTTTTTTCAGGCCAAGGGCCATTTAGATATTTATAACATCATTCAAGGGCCATATAAAATTATCGACTTAAAATTAGCCTGCTATACTATATTTGGTTAAACATTTCATTAACTCACCCCTCTTGCCTTGGAAGGGCCATACCAAATGATTTCTCATGCCTTATATGGCCCAAGAGCCAGACGTTCCCCACCCCTGCTTTAGACTTCCTTTAATGTGTAAAAAGTCTGCAGCTGACTTCCACTTCAGATTTACAGCCTTTCCTCCCCTCCCTTTCTCCCCTCCATTCCCACCCCCTGCACTGTGTAACCTACTTCAGTGCCTGCAGCCTATGGGCAGAGGCCAGGCAATGATTCAAAGCCACAGTTTGCTCTGGCATGGGGCACTATGAAAGACCCAGGGGTACAGGCCTATCATAAATCCAAACCCATGCATGCCTTTTTGATCTTCTATTCGGGATTTCTCATGACTCCCAGATTTAGTTTTGTGTTCTGTGAACACTTCATAGACTAATTTTAAAATTATTTATAACTAGTAGCCCTGCACACAAATCTGTGTGCCAGTAGGTTGCTGCTGCCCTCCTGTAGCTCTCTGCCCGCTGTCCTGCCCTGCCTTGTAGCTCTGCAGCCTGCTTGTAATTTGCTGCTGCGCCCCTCCCCCCATCCATGATCTGGTCCTTAAGCTGCCCGACATTACACCTCAGTCGTAATGAATAATTAGCATATTCCTCTCCTATTATATAGGATTGGGTGACTGATATGTTCTAGACTTAGGTATTATTTTGTTCTAACCTTGCAAATAGTGTTCTTAGTGGCTGTCATTGGGGAAAGTCCTATTCTACTTAGTTCTATTTACTTCCTTAGCAGATTTTCATAGACAGATCATATATTGAGTAATGTTTCACTGTGTGTAAATGAATTCCTGATGGAAACTGTTGTTTTTTGTGCTTTACCTTATGTCTGTGGAATGTAACAGGACATGTTTCAGGTAAATGCCCAATACAGGTCTTATCTCCTGTCTGTAACATCTATGTCAATCTATAAAGTAGGATTATAGCTTGGTATTTGTAATGATAAAAGCAGTAGGCAATTTAAAGTTGTCTTTCTTTACATGTTTTCTTTTTCTTAACTTTTTTCTTATTATAGCAAGATGTGGTGTGTTTAATTCATGGCTGTCACCATCATGTTGCTCCTTGTAGGCTTTCACTGTAACAGAATGGTAGAGGCTGGCCATATAGAATGGAATTAGGGAGGAGTGAAAAAAGTCATTAGTTTGAAACAAGTAAAAGCCATTTATGTCAACATTTTGACAATGTGACTATTGGTCTTAAATAACTCAATTCTATTTTATTAATCATTAATGAAAGTCCTGCTGTGATGATTTTATATCCCGAATGCTAGTGGTGGCTCACTAATCTTAATTTGTTACTTTTTTTGGTCAAGGGTATGTGTAGGAAGGACCTGGTTATTTTGCTGTGGATATAAGTATTGATTAATAAAAAATTACGGAAAATGGTACGCTTCCTTCAGCAATTGGGAATTTCTTTAGGAGAACAGCCAGGTTTATATGATCCTCTCCCACCGGTATAAAACAGAGATCCTCATATTTTACCTAGATTTGATATCTCACAGAAGGAGGAAATTAAGGTTTCTTTTTGTTCTCCCCCCCTTCCCCCCAGGAAGCGAAGCTAACAGATCAGTTACCACTCATCATTGTGTGTGATCGATTTGACTTTGTCCATGATTTGGTGCTGTACTTATATAGAAATAATCTTCAAAAGTATATAGAGATATATGTACAAAAGGTAAGTAATACTTAGATAACCTAAAAATTAAATCTCATTATAGATTTTATATTTCACTCTGGAAATCTTCACCCTTTTGAAACTGTGGTCTGCTATCGTGGCTCTCAGAATGTTTTCCTGCCCAAATCCTTCTTTGATTAAAATTTTACTTGCATGCCAAGTATATAAAACAGATCAGAACGGCTGTAGTTTGAAAAAGTTGGATGGCCAATGCCCTCCTTACTTGGTAGCACCTGAAGTGTCTGTTTAGAGGCCATAGACTCCAAAGCACAGTTTTAAAAGCATCTTAAATATAGATACAAAAAACTGCACCTTCTAACTCTAAAAACAGAAAGACAGTTTTGCTATAGTGGACTTAATGTGTTAAAAATTCTGTGACTTTTAGCATTTTTGGACTTAATTTATCCTTTGGAATAATGCTGAGGTAATTCATTAACCAAGCCAGACTTCCGGCTAAATTCCTCAGTCTAGTTGCCAAGTTAGACTGTTTATTATTGAACTTTTAAAACTGAGCTTAAAAGAGGGGGAAATTTTTTATTTTTTAAAGCTCATTTTTGCTTATCATATTAGACATTCTTCAAATTTTTTTAACCCTTAGGTGAATCCAAGTCGACTTCCTGTGGTTATTGGAGGATTACTTGATGTTGATTGCTCTGAAGATGTCATTAAAAACTTAATTCTTGTTGTAAGAGGTCAATTTTCTACTGATGAACTTGTTGCTGAGGTTGAAAAAAGAAACAGGTGTAGTACTGTTTAACCTTCATAACTGGGATAAATAAGTCTCTCTTAGCCTGATAATGAATAAAAATATAACTTGTCAGTTGTTGAAAAAAATAAATGGACCATAATTCCCTGGAAACAACAATTTAGAAGTGATAGGCTAACTGCAGCGTTAATTTAAAGAAAAACTTTTCTGAAACATTGCAGCTATCGTACAAAAAATCTTTTACCTAATTAGTCACTTGTTTTGCATATTTATAATTAGAGCTACAAGGGTTGACTTTGTATATGCTTTTAATGTAAACTACGTGAAAAGCCTCTTTTTAGTTAGGTATGACACTGAATTTGCTAACTACCCTGTTTCCCCTAAAATAAGACAATGTCTTAAATTAATTTTTTCTCCCAAAGATGTGCTAGGTCTTATTTTCAGGGGATATCTTATTTTGCCATGAAGAAGAATACGGTACACATTTATTGTTAAATGAAAATAAAGGAAATTTATTACCTGTATACGGTACGCTAGTACGATAGTTGTCAACACAAACCAGACAAACTGAATCCTACAGTATCAAGAATTTACTCATTTATTCAATGACAATAATGTCATTATCTTCTGGAACATCATCATAACAATCCAATTCCTGAATTTCCTGGTGAATTTCTTGTGACTCCATTTCTTTCAGAATCAGTGGACCAAATCTCTCATGTTTAGCCGGGGGGGGGGGGGGGGGGGTGCCTTATATTTCACTCAGAAGGAAACCTGTAAGTAGCTCTTACTTTCGGAGGAAGTCTTATTTTTGGGGAAACACGATAGTTCTTAAATAAATTAGTTTCAAGAATAATGAGAAAAGAGTTCCCTATTAACTCTAGGTTAATTTTTTTTTTAATCTTAATATTAAATGAGGAGAACATGGTGATGTAAGTATTTACATGAATTTGATAGCCAAAATAATGGCCTACTGCTCTTTCTCTGGGAGTTTTTGAAATTTAATCCATTGAAACAAACTATAGCTTAATGAAACCATGACCTCTAGTGTAGTGACCATACAACTGCTAGAATGATTAAGCCAGAGCTTCTAAAGATACTACATTTTGTTCCTAGTGTATATTTAGGATGCTGTCTCTTCTTGGCTGTAGGTAATATATGTTAATTGTGTTGAAATTGAGAGAAACCTCAGATAATCTGGCCTATTTTTTTATACCATGTCTTAGCTCACTCCTAAACAAAATTAGCCAAAGTCTAGATATTTTCTCCAGTATAAAATAGAACAATATAGCCCTAGCCGGTTTGGCTTGGTAGATAGAGTGTCGACCTGCGGACTAAAGGGTCCCAGATTCAACTCTGGTCAAGGGCACGTGCCTGGGTTGCAGGCTCCATCTACAGTTGGGGGGGGCATGTAAGAGGCATCCAAACAATTATTCTCTCTCATCAATTATGTTTCTATCTCTCCCTCTTCCTTCCTCTCTGAAATCAATAAAAACAACAGTTTAGGAATCTATAATCTCTTTTTTCTATATCATATATTCTCCCAACCTACCTGTTGGTTGGGAGAATATAGTCTTACATACCTTTTGTGTAATCTTTGACAAATCATTTAACCACCTCTGAGTCTTATTTCCCAATTTATAATAGGGTTGTTGAGAATACAAAATAATGTATGAGAAAGCACATTATTTAAATAGTTAGCATGTTAAGAGTTTGTTATTTATAATACAATATGTGTACATGTGTTTGTTTTTATTAGGTTGAAACTGCTTCTGCCTTGGCTAGAGGCCAGGATTCATGAGGGCTGTGAGGAGCCTGCTACTCACAATGCGTTAGCCAAAATCTACATAGACAGTAATAACAACCCAGAGAGATTTCTTCGTGAAAATCCTTATTATGACAGTCGTGTTGTTGGAAAATATTGTGAGAAGAGAGATCCACATCTGGCCTGTGTGGCTTATGAGCGTGGCCAGTGTGACCTGGAACTTATTAATGTGAGTACTGCTAGCTGAACGTGTAGAAGGAAGGATGCATTTTATTTATTTATTTACTCTAACAAATGTAGGTTTTATTAAGAAGGCTGCATTAAAAAAAAAATCCTATATAATAAAACCCTAATATGCAAATTGAATGACTGGTTGCTATGGCACTCACTAACCATCAGGGGGCAGACACTCAACACAGTAGCTTCCCTTTGGTGGTCATTGCACTCCCACAGGGGGAGCGCTGCTCAGCCAGAAGCCAGACTCGTGGCTGGTGAGTGCAGTGGAGGTGGCCAGGAGCCTCTCCCACCTGGAGGTGGGTGGTAAGGAGTGAGGGATCCCAGACCGCCAGAGAGGTGTCCTGAGTGCCCGCTGGTGGACATCCCCTGAGGTGTCCCAGACTGGGAGAAAGTGCAGACCAGGCGGAGGGGCACCCTGACCCCTCAGTGCCGAATGTTGTACACCAGGCCTCTAGTGTGTGATATAATGTCAGGTTAGTGAATTTTGAGTTTCAGAGTAGTTTTAAGTAGTTAAGACAGAGTCATTTTTGGAAGACGTGATTTAAAAAAATTTTTGTTTGCCCATGATTGTGAATTTAAAGTGGCCATTATGGTAGATCAAATCTGTTTTTCACTTATTAACGTTAACTGCACTAGTTTTATAGCTTGTGTTCTTATATATTCTCATATACATACACAGAATGCTTACATCTCCCCCCCCCCGCCGCCCCTTTGTAAAAATTTTTTAAATTTATCTGTTATTGAGAGTGTTACAGATTTCCCCCTCATTACTCCCTCTCCATCTGGTTTCCATACCACTGTAGGCATTCTCTGCACCATTGGTTGTGTTCATGGTTTATGTACATGCATACATCTTTTAAACATATGATAAAGTTGCATGCATTATGACCTGTACCTCTGCAGATTATATTTCCTAAGAATAAGGATATTTTCTTTCATAAATACATAGAAACGAACTTCAGTCACTTTGATTGACAGAATATTTCTTAAAATTTATGCCAGTTTTGTCAATTGACCAAATAATGTTTCTTACCACAGTTTTTCCTTCCAGTCTAGGATTATATAGTGCATATAGTTGTCATATATCTTTAGTCTTTTTTTTAATATGAGATAATTCTTCAGCCTTTTTAAAAATACATCATTATAAATGTAGTCTTTTTTTTCTACTTGTAACTTTTTATTGCAGTGAAATTTACATAATCATTTATAAGTGAAAAATTTAGTGGCAATTTGTACATTCACAGTGTAAGAGAATCTTATTCATTTTGAGTTTCTCTGATGGCTCCTCATAATTAGCTTTAGATTGTATGTTTTCCATCCAGAATATTGCTTAAGTGATGTTTTGTCTTTCACATGCTATTACCTGGCATTCTTTTGTCCTTGGAGGCACTTTTTACTGTTGTCAATTTCTTTACTGTATTTCCTCTTGCAGACCTTAAGTCAGCAAGGAAACACTTAAAACCATGCAAATGTTGTGTGCTCCTCCTCTATGCCAATTTAGAATCTATTGATTCTTCTTAAACCATTTTTAAAAATATATATATTTTATTGATTTTTTACAGAGAGGAAAGGAGAGAGAAATAGAGAGCTAGAAACGTCCATGAGAAACATCGACCCGCTGCCTCTTGCACACCCCCCACTGGGGATGTGCCCACAACCAACGTACATGCCCCTGACCGGAATCGAACCTGGGACCTTTCAGTCCGCAGACCGACGCTCTTCTACTGAGCCAAACCGGTTTCAGCTTAAACCATTCTTTTTTTTTTTTTTTTTTTAATATATTTTATTGATTTTGTACAGAGAGGAAGGGAGAGAGATAGAGAGCTAGAAACATCGATGAGAGTCATCGATCAGCCGCCTCTTGCACACCCCCTACTGGGGATATGCCCGCAACCAAGATACATGCCCTTGACCAGAATTGAACCCGGGACCTTTCAGTCCCCACACCGACGCTCTATCCATTGAGCCAAACCGGTCTCAGCTTAAACCATTCTTAATTTGTTGGTTGCATAAGGACAATTTTCCAAGTCTAGCACATTCTCCGCATTTATTAGTCAGCATTCATATTTTCATGTACTCATGAATCCCTGTTTGATTCAATAGGTTTTAATCCACCACTGTTCTTTTGATGCTCAAAATGTCCCAGTTTGGGCTGATAAAAACCTCTGCAGCCTGCCTCCTGGGGCTTTGTTTTATGGTCTCATCATTCTCCGAGCACATCCTTGTTTTTTTAGCACAACAAGTTACATCACACTTATTTTATACCCTCCCAACCCTGGAATCTGCCGTTTTCCAAGGGAACTCACATCCTTTATAGTGGGGAATGCTACCTAGAACTCAGAATTGGTCTTAGCTTGTGTGGCTCAGTTCTTTGAGTGTTGTCCTATGCACCAAAAGGTTGCCACTTGGATTCCTGGTCAGGGCACATACATGGGTTGTGGTTGATCTCTGGTCGGGGCACATATAGAAAGCAACCAATTTATGTTTCTCCCTCTTTCAGTCTTCCCCTCCTACCCCTCACCCCCTCAGTCTCTCTCACCTCCCTCTCTCTAAGTATGTCCTTGAATGAGGATTAAAATACTCAGATCTGGGCCTTTTAGGTGTATTTGTATTTGCTTCTATGATCTTTCAGTGATCAGAGCTAGGAAATATATGCATCTATGTACATATATCCATTCATGTACACATAAACATATATGTATGCGTGTACATATGGAAAAATAAACACAAGAATAGCTAGTAAAACACTGAAAAAAAAGCTATAAATGTGAACTAGGTCTACCAGATATTAAAGCACATTACAATTAAAGCCTCTATAATTAAAACGTGTGGTACTGGTGCATAAATAGACAAGTAGAGTAGAATACTTGCTTGTAACCTCTTCAAGAATATATGTAAAAACTGGATTTTTTCATCCTAGAAAACAATAATCAGGGTACAAATGATAGGGAATAACTTTTAAAAGTAAAGTCAGTTATAAAAAGTCTTTACTTCTTACCTTGAAATTAATCTTTAATATCTTATTTAGGTTTGCAATGAGAATTCCCTCTTCAAAAGTCTTTCCCGCTATCTGGTACGCCGGAAGGATCCAGAATTGTGGGGCAGTGTGCTGCTGGAAAGCAATCCTTATCGGAGACCTCTAATTGACCAGGTAAAGTTGACAATGGGA
This sequence comes from Pipistrellus nathusii, assembly GCA_963693515.1. NCBI lineage: Eukaryota > Metazoa > Chordata > Mammalia > Chiroptera > Vespertilionidae > Pipistrellus > Pipistrellus nathusii. Next base: position 29,169,082 of record OY882873.1, on the reverse strand, counting down.
TTAAGGCTAATCTTTTAACTATGAATAAAACCTTTTTTTCCCCACATCATACACATGAACCATATTTAACTATGAGAGAAGGCAGTAAAAAGAAACATTTTAAACATTTAATTATTTTTAAAACTATATATTTGTGTGTGTGTGTGTGTGTGTGTGTGTATTTAAAAGGAAAATAGAAAACTAAACATTTAGTAAAATAAGAATTGCTGTTATTAATAACTGAGAATTGACTAAGTTGATTTAAGACAATATAAGAATAAGAATTGATAGTAGAGAAAATACAAAAGACTAAATGGGGTAAATGTTAAATCTCTTCCCTAGTAAGCATAAAACTAAAAGAGAAATCTGGGGTTATAATCATATAATATTTAAGAAAATTTTAAACCTTAAAAATTAAAGGTTGTTATAATAGTTCCTAAATTCTCCTTGTGGAAATATAAATATAAAAAAGAGTGCAAGCTATTTTTTTTTTCATCCCTCTTTTAGGAAGCATTTCTAAGGAAAATTTTAAATACAAATCTTCCCAGAAAAAAAACACTGCAGCATCTGGAAACCGTGCAAATAGCCAAAAACAGAGGAATTATTGAGTGTATAATGCTTTATCTATTTTGCTGAATTATATGTAGCCATTAAAGTGATAATGGGGAGTGGTTATTATGAGTAATGTTTTTAATGAGAGAAAAGATTGAAATTATACAAGTAGGGTAATTTTTCAGGAGAATGGAAGTATATATGATCTAGTTGTACATGAATTTGTGTATGAATACTTTTGGGTGGTAAATTTAAAGTATTTTTCCTCCACTTTTTTTTCCTGACTATTTCAAGTTTTCTACTGAAAAGCCAACTTAGTTTTATTAGATTGTATCTTCAAAAATCACTTTGATTCTCAGGATTTTTTTTCTGTATATCCTTTGTAGGTTGTGCAGACAGCCTTGTCTGAGACTCAGGACCCTGAAGAAGTATCAGTAACTGTCAAGGCTTTTATGACTGCAGACCTTCCTAATGAACTTATTGAACTGCTGGAGAAAATTGTTCTCGATAACTCCGTATTCAGTGAACACAGGTATGCTCTGAGAGGGTTCCATTGGCTATTTATATTCAGTCTTTCATTATGGTCTGTCAGTTTTGGGAAGGAACAAAGAGACAAAGATTTGAGTATACTGTTTAAATTCTCACTCTTAATACCCTCCTCTTTTCTCCCTACCTCCTGAGACAAAAAACTCTACTAGTATAGCCACAGTGCTTATTCCTTAGCACTAATGAGCTATTAAAATATTGTGTTTAAATCTTTCTTTATCTTAAAGAAATCTGCAAAATCTCCTAATCCTCACTGCAATCAAGGCTGATCGTACCCGTGTTATGGAGTATATTAACCGCCTGGATAATTATGATGCTCCAGATATTGCCAATATTGCCATCAGCAATGAGCTCTTTGAAGAAGCATTTGCCATTTTCCGGAAATTTGATGTCAATACTTCAGCAGTGCAGGTAAAATAAACTTTCAGGTTACCTAAGTTTATATACTAAATGGAATGATTTCTCATGATTCAATATATGTATTATCCTTTGAGGATGAGCATAACCAATTGCTATGGCATAGGAGAGCAATAAAATCCTAACCATTTCAGTGTAATTGCTGTGTGCTGAGATTCATTTTACTGTAACACTAATTCAAAAATTGGTTGCTTAGGTTTTAATTGAACATATTGGAAACTTGGATCGGGCATATGAATTTGCTGAACGCTGCAATGAACCTGCGGTCTGGAGTCAGCTTGCAAAAGCCCAGTTGCAGAAAGGAATGGTGAAAGAAGCCATTGACTCTTACATCAAAGCAGATGATCCTTCATCTTACATGGAAGTTGTTCAGGCTGCCAATACTAGTGGTGCGACTTCTTAACTATTATGTATTTGTGACCTCAGAAAATGTATCTAAGCTCTGATTAAGCTAAACATTAAGATAAATTGTATACTCTGAATTAAGTAGGAATTAGATACTTCAGGGTTACTTTTGAAAACATGTAGCCCTCCATTTTAGTGCAGACAAAGAGAAGCTGCATTTTTTGAGCTTGCAAGGTTCATGGGAACGATTAATTTTCTGTTTTGAATTTTCATAAAATTCGATGGAGCTCTAACGTTACAGCTCTAAGGGAAAGGAGATGTCCACTATTCATTTCATTAGTGATAATACAGAAGTTTAATAGAAGTTTTGCTATTATAGGTGTATTACACTGTGTGTATTTGTTATCGTTATAATGTTTTCCTTAAAGGGAAATTAATAGTAGTTCTCATTTACTCGGGTGAAAAGATAAACGTTAAGATGTCAGTGCTTGTATTACTTTTTTCTTTTCCTATACCTAGGAAACTGGGAAGAACTGGTCAAGTACTTGCAGATGGCCCGTAAGAAGGCTCGTGAGTCTTATGTGGAGACAGAATTGATATTCGCACTGGCTAAAACAAACCGCCTTGCAGAGTTAGAAGAGTTCATCAATGGGCCAAATAATGCTCACATCCAGCAAGTAGGTTTCTTATTCATGTGTTTTTTTTTTTGAAGAATGTTAAAATAAGTAGTTGAGCAATGTCATTAGCTTAGTAGGATCAACACCTCACAGCTGAAGATTTCCAAGGAAAAATACCTTACAGGAAAAATATTGTTTTTCACTGTTACATTGAGTTGCAACTTTGGAGAAAGGATTGAGTTTAGGCTCGCTGAAAATGGATTGTCCTTTTTTTTTCCAGGTTGGTGACCGTTGTTATGATGAAAAAATGTATGATGCTGCTAAGTTGTTGTACAATAATGTTTCCAATTTTGGACGCTTGGCATCTACCCTGGTTCACCTGGGTGAATATCAGGCAGCTGTTGATGGAGCTAGGAAAGCAAACAGTACTCGAACATGGAAAGAGGTAATCTCAACACCTGTTTGAGTGAAGAATTAAGGTGTTCTTTAGAAATGCTCTTTTAAACTGTGAATCGAATTAACCAGCAATGTTTACATTTGAGTTCACATATTTGACATTTTTATTGTAGGTCTGCTTTGCCTGTGTAGATGGGAAAGAATTTCGTCTTGCTCAGATGTGTGGACTTCATATTGTAGTACATGCAGATGAATTAGAGGAACTTATTAACTACTATCAGGTAATGAACAGGAGTCTTTCATATTAATTGAGAGCTTTTGCCACACATAGTCCTTTCTTTAATTTACTATCTTCCTTATTCAGGATCGTGGATATTTTGAAGAACTGATAACAATGTTGGAAGCAGCTCTGGGACTTGAGCGAGCTCACATGGGGATGTTCACTGAATTAGCCATTCTATATTCTAAATTTAAGCCACAGAAAATGAGGGAGCACTTGGAGCTGTTCTGGTCCAGAGTGAATATACCTAAGGTAACCAGCCTTTAACATTTGGGGGCAACTTTATCGCTAAAACTAATATTTTAAAATACCCCCTTTTGGACTACTAGGTAGAATCAAAGACTCATATCTAAAGCAATTAAATCTTTCTTACATAGGTGCTAAGAGCTGCAGAACAAGCTCATCTTTGGGCAGAATTGGTGTTTTTGTATGACAAGTATGAAGAATATGATAATGCCATAATTACCATGATGAATCATCCCACTGATGCATGGAAAGAAGGGCAGTTCAAAGATATCATTACCAAGGTATGTACCTTCTTCAGAAGACAAAACGAAGGCTTTAGAATACGTAAGCTCATTAGGAAGTAACTCTGACTTATGTATGGATTTTTCCCATTTTAGGTTGCCAATGTGGAATTATACTACAGAGCAATACAGTTCTACTTAGAATTCAAGCCTCTGTTGTTAAATGATTTGCTGATGGTGCTGTCTCCACGGTTGGATCATACTCGTGCAGTCAATTATTTCAGCAAGGTAATTATTTTTAAAACTTTAAAATATTATAACAAGGATCTAAGACATGCTCGAATAACTTTTGTCCATGGAACTTTACCCATGTGCTATATTTGTAACAAACTCTTTATTTTAAAGGTTAAACAGCTACCCCTGGTGAAACCATATTTGCGTTCAGTTCAGAACCACAACAATAAATCTGTGAATGAATCACTGAACAACCTCTTTATTACAGAAGAAGATTATCAGGTAAAACCTTTGGATTCTTGCATATATTCTCAAAACTTGGGTTATAATTAGGTTGTAAAATTGGTATGTTTTGCAGTTAAAACAAAAAGAGGCCATTATCCTTAAAATTTTAAACAGTGGGTATTTGTATGCCTATGATTTAAATTTAATGAGGTGTAAATTGATAAATTTGACTTCCTCCTAATGAAGTGCCAAGTTTGCAGAATTTTGCTTAGATCTTATCTCTCTTTAGAAAAAATTATCGTTACTTTATCCCTAAACATCTAGATTATATATAGGGTTGAAAAGTTTTTGATCTCTTAACTAATCCTTAAAACTTACTTGGTATTAACTATATTTATTCACTGCTTTTCTTGTCCAATACCATATTAGAATTTGTTTAATCATCTTTCCCTTGTGAAGGGCTTCATGAGAACAAAATTAAGAGTTAAGATTCAGCGGGCTCTTTTTTCTTTTAGGCTCAGATCCCATGCCTGTCCTGTTGAGTTGTATCAGGAGTTTTCTCAGAGCATGAAATCTTACCCTTCAAATTATAAATTTTCCAAATTTCATAACCATTCATGTTAGTCCGTGATATGAAAAACCTTGGAGAAAATTGCACCTTTAGAAATTTTCAGTATCTTCAAGGTCTTTGTTACATAATTATATTGAAAAACCTTGATGATTATTTATTAGATTACAACTTTGTGGTTTGATGCTTGAATCTAGGCTGTCATATTTTAATAATGATTTACTGGTCATCATCATACATACATGTCATACATTGATCATGTCATATACAATCAGTTATGTACATAATGGCTTTCTGATGAGGATTGATGGAACATAAACTTAAAATTAGAATGGGTCACTGATTTAAAATTTGAATGGCTTTTCTTTTATTTTTTTTTAAGGCTCTGCGAACATCAATAGACGCTTACGACAACTTTGACAATATCTCACTTGCTCAGCGTTTGGAAAAACATGAACTCATTGAGTTCAGAAGAATTGCTGCTTATCTCTTCAAAGGCAACAATCGCTGGAAGCAGAGTGTAGAGCTGTGCAAGAAAGATAGCCTGTACAAGGTGGATGCAGTGGGTGGGGACAGGGCCATTAAACCAACTGCTGGATGACCTGTGTTAATCCTAACGTGGTGTACTACAAGTGATTGTGGTCTTTAAAAGTATTAGCTTATGAATATGAGAATTACCTTTAAGCCCCCATTTGAGGATATTATAGTTTAGTGAATTTCTTCATTCTCGGACTATCTTATTTTTATTTCAAACCTCTCAAAAAAAAAAAAAAAAGAGAATGCTTTATCTGTCTATTCCTTTTCTTTCAACAAATATTTAATTTAAATTATATAACTGGTAGTCTTCCCCCCACCCCACTGTATTGCTTGATTTACCAGTTTCAGTATATTTGAGTTTAATGTTTGACTTTCATCTGTTTGAATAGGATGCAATGCAGTATGCCTCTGAATCTAAAGATACTGAGTTGGCTGAAGAACTCCTACAGTGGTTTTTGCAGGAAGAAAAAAGAGAGTGCTTTGGAGCTTGTCTCTTTACCTGTTATGATCTTTTAAGGCCAGATGTTGTCCTGGAAACTGCCTGGAGGCACAATATCATGGATTTTGCCATGCCCTATTTCATCCAGGTCATGAAGGAATATTTGACAAAGGTAATGGCATCTCTGGGTATATTCAGAACTAATTATCTTGAATATGTAAAACTCCATGTGCAGACTTCTTTTTTTCCAATGTTTTTTCTCTAGTAAAAGTAAGTTATTTAGTTTATTCAAAAATATTCCTGTTTTCCATAAATTTTTAATTTTTGACCAATGACATTGCATGGAAAAGGAAACTCAAATCATAACTTGCCAGAATGTTTATCCTCAATGTATTTCTGAGGATGAATAGTATTACTTCTACATTGCATGTTAGGTTTTTGTTTTGTTTTTTTAAATATTTGATTAAAAATTTTTTTCAAACTATCTTCCTTAGATCAGTTCTTACAATTCATATATCTAGAAATAGTAGTATAGATTCCCTTTATTTGGTTGATTCTTGACTTTAATATGTATGCCTAGTTCCCCTGGGAAAGCTACACCTATATTCTTTTTTTTTTTTTTTTTTTAATATATTTTATTGATTTTGTACAGAGAGGAATGAAGAGAGATAGAGAGTTAGAAACATCGATAAGAGAGAGTCATCGATCAGCTGCCTCTTGCACACCACCTACTAGGGATATGCCCGCAACCAAGGTACATGCCCTTGACCGGAATCGAACCCGGGACCTTTCAGTCCCCAAGCCGATGCTCTATCCATTGAGCCAAACCGGTCTCGGCTACACCTATATTCTTGTTAATCTTCTCAATATTTTGATAGTTTAACCACTAATTTTAAAATAAGAGATTAACAAGTAATGACATGTTTTCTAAAACTACATTAAACAAGCTGGAGATATATAATCTTATAAAAGTCACTTATTTGTCTTAGTGTCCCGTTTTGATGTTAGATATTTTTATTCACCCTGTCTTTAACAGTTACTAGATTTTTTGTTGTCGAACATTTAAAAATGATCCTAAAGGATCCATTTCATTAGAGAAAACATACTTATTAAAATTCATTTCACATCTGATCTGTTCAGCATGCCTTTTCAAGGGGGGGGAAATAGCACTACTAACAGATCCCAGTATACTGAGTATTTTTTTAGGCTACCATCTAAGTAGTAGTTATCATTGTGTTCAGTAATAATATTTTTAAAATTAATACTTTCTGTGTATAAGTCCAGAGTATCTTAGCCATAGATGAGAATTCTTTTCTTATGCATAATGCCAACTTGTGAGACCTGGCTCTAAGCTGCTGTTAACCAAAGTGCTATAAATTTACTAGCTGCTTTCTTTCACACTGACTCTAGCATAAATTCTTCTGCAGTAAGCTCTGAAGTTAAGAATATATATAAATTCTAAATTTTGCTTACAGTATGCCCTTTATTTTCACTTTTCTCATACCTTTTTTAGTGGTTAGATGTTTCTCCCCTAAACCTTTGTTGCTGATTCTACCTTTTTATGCTCAACATGGAATTTGATTTTTTTTCTAAGCTGCACCTTCTGAATTCCTTTGCAGGTTGATGCAATAAAGGAAAAGGTGAAAGTTGATTCTTTTCCATCTTTAAGTCTGGAGGACTAAGTCTAAGGAATTTGCATGATTTTTTCCTTCCTTTTCTACACTGCTGCTGCTGCTTTTTCCCCCCCAATAAATTTTCACTAAAGCCTCTGCAAGTCCCTTGAACCATAACTATAATAGAGTTGTAGGACGTTAGTAGATGTTTGGTACTAATCGGCTAATAGGCTTTAGGAAGGGCAGGAGGCTAATCAGTAGTTGGTTCACAGTCTCTCTTAAATATATTATTAAAAACTGAGCATGGTGAGTTTCCATATTAATTTCAAAGTTTCAGGAAATTTCTCTTCCCTGTCAGGGTATCTGGACCATAATAGGATTTTCTTAATACTCTAAATAAATTTAAACAGCCTCTGGTTTTATTTTGTGAGCTTGCCTGACAGTTGCTGAATTTATATCTGTATATACATGCCCTAAAAGGCTTTTTGGGATTTTTTTTTGTTATTAAAGGACTGTGATCCAGTTTCTGATCTCTTGATTCTTACTAATTTTTTGCTGAAAGTAGATACAAGAGATACTAGCTGCTTCCGAAGAGACTTTCCTCATGTTTCTCCAGGTGTCCAGTTCTTATGGTGCTAGTCCATTCTCAAGAAGACTCAAAACTTTTTTAATTATGAGAGTAGCTTGCTCTAATTGCTGCTGAGCAACATGGATTATTTCTATATATAACAAAGCAGTATTAACTTCTACGTTTTGTAATAAGGCACACCTCTGAAGCCACCTCAAGTTTGCTCTCTTATTCATCTGTTGGCTTATCCATGGTAAATTTAGGCACCTTTTGGTTGCTGCTTCCTTAATTGGCTTGTCACCATCCCAGTATAAGTGAAACCAATTTTCAAACTTACGTCTGATATCAAATTGTGGTTAAGAAAAGGGTGGGAAAATAAAAGAGAGTTGAAACAAATTTGAACGAATTTGGGTGGGGACAATGCCTTGGAATTATGTTGAACCAAACTGGAGTCACCATTGGAACTTAGTGGCAAACCTGAGTAAAATGCATTGTGTGAGGCCCTTCAGCAGCTAGTAAGCAAGGCAGTTAGAAAGCGTGTGTGTGAAAAACAGGTAATTGAACTGCAGTGTTATGCATTGTTTTAAATCAAGCATGTTCAACAGTCATTGCAATTACATCATACTACTTTTGAAACTCTTAAAGCATTGCTGTGGGCTGTGTGTGTTTCTTGAGAGCCTGTATAGCAACAGTCATCTTCAGATCTCACTTCTTGCTTCAGTACTTTTGCCTTTTTTTCATGCACACATACACCAAAATAACTGACTGCATGTTAACTTTTCTCTGCAGCATATTGCAGTCTCTGTGGAAAAGCCTTTTACATTACAGTGAATTTTCAATAGTACAGATGGAACTCAGTAACATGCTTACCTGAAATTTTTCTTTTTAAATCCAAGGATCAGAAACTTTTGTTACAGCTCTTAACAAAAGCTTGTGTTCATAACAGCCTTCTCTGCTTTTTCTTTTTTGAGCAATCTAAATTGGGTCTATGGAATAAAAAATTGGATGTTGCTGTGCCAGAGGCTGTCCTATTATATAGAAAAATCAAAAATTTTTTGCTTAGCTTGGTGCTATTCCTTCAAAGTTCTTATTTTTTTTTTGTTTTTCCCCCTGTGCCCAGCCTGCCTGTGTCTGTGCCTGGGCATTGTGATATTGCTAGTTCTTCTAAGTCTTACATGTACTTGTGGAATAGGTCTCTGTTTCCAACATCCGACTCACATCAACTTTAAACATGTGTTCACTTTAGATTCTTTTCCTTGAAAGTCTGGAAATGTATTATGCAGTGGTGGGTTTTTTGTTGTTTAATTTTTCTTCTTTTTAGAAGTTATTAATGTACACTCATCCATGTATTTTTTTGCACAAACTCTTTAGCTTGGATACTGTTTAGGTTAGCAGAACCCCACCTGACCCTTGGTGGCACATACCATACTTTAAAGTATACAGCTGTAATAATTTTTGTTGTAAGTTTGAATACCAAACTATGAGTATTTTTCATGGTACTTATACTCGATAGTGGTCTTTAATTTGACATTGGGTAATTTATAACAGATAAACACTTAGGGTATAAAATAAGAAAATGTATGCAAAAGCAAATTAACCCAACTTCCTAGGGTGGGGAAACCATATTTTATCTAAAGGTGTCTAGAGTCTGCCTCAGCTTACTTTTCTCATATTTTGTTCCTTGAAATAATAGGATGGATTAGACCCATATTTATGGTATTTAATGTTAAAAAATTAGTACATATATGAAGTACTATCCTAATCTTATTTGAAGTGGCCTATCTGAAGACTCCAAGACACCATTTTAAATAATTTCAAAAAGAAATCAGGGGCTGCTCTAACCTTTTTAGCAGTCTTGATAGCTTTTTCACTGATGTTTGCATGTCTTTTTTTTTGTGAGTGACTTTTTTTCCACTACTTTCCTTTTTGAGGAACATTTAATAAAAAGTTTCTTCCTGAACTCTGCCCCATCTCACTGCACATTTATGACTTTGAAAACCACTAGTAGCAATAACTTTGAGATTTGAAGTGTAGTTATGCTTTGGTTGAGATACTGACTTTAAATATAGTTTAAAAGACAAATATAGTATATAGTTCAAAAGACAAGTGAAAGTTGTGCAGTGAAGATTCCCTAATCCTAGTGTCCTGATGACTTCTCCTAATTCTTCACAGAATTACGGAATCAAATCATGTTAGTCCTAGAAGGCACTTTCAGATTATGTCGTTCAACGGTCTCAGATAGACAAGGACATTTTTTGAGGGTCAGTGCAGTGGTTTGCCAAGGTCACACAACTAGTTAGTGGAAGGACCTATGTATTTTACCTCCTTTCATTAATACATATGGACTCCTCTTCAGTCTTATTTCTGTCAGATAGTATCTACATTTATTTAGAGTAGCTAGCATATAATAGCCATTTACTGTTGCTTAATTAAAAGCAAAAAACTCTTAAGGGCTATTTCTTAGAAAATAGAGCATAAAAACATGCAGCCTGTCTTTATATTAAAATAATAAAATATGGAGCCACTTGAGTCTTAAACTTTAGTTTGTACCTATAACCAGTATTAGCAGAAACTGTGCGCACTGGGCAAAAGGTAGCTTAAGCTGCATAAGTATTTGTCCAGTCATCAGACTCATTTTACTTTTTTGAGAACCATTTCCTTTGGGGAGGAAGTCTTACCAAGTCATGAGTTCATTATTATCTTTGGTAGGCTTTAATCTTCATTTGTAAAAGTGGTTCCTTCTCATATCTCCCTCCCTCAGGCTGGCTGCAACCTAGCATGCCCAGTTTTAGCCTGGCGTGCGCTTTAATGGCATTTATAAATCCCTCCTTCCGGAGGGTTTATAATGACAGTGCTGAAAATCACCTTGATTGAAGTATGAACATTGCCATTGAATTTGAGGGGGCCTGAGAATGTTCTTTCTAGTCTTTTTATTTTGAAAAAAATTTAATAAAACTAAGGCTTTTCCACTTTCTGCCATAAACCTAGGTTTATAATACTTTTGAGGTGCTAATTAACATTACCTGTTTTTCTCCAGGTGGATAAATTAGATGCTTCAGAATCACTGAGAAAAGAAGAAGAACAAGCTACAGAGACGCAACCTATTGTTTATGGTAATCTCTATCTCTTTTTAACTTTACAGAAATAAGAGTAGATATAAATGTTTCATTCTTTAGGGATTCTACCTCAAAATAGAAATATAATAAGCTTCTAAAATGCCAAAGGCTCACTGAGTAAAGAAATAATTCTCTTTACTGTTATTCCACCCCACCCCCAAAACAGTCTCAAAGCAGGCATTTTAACCCCTTAGGTAATCTTAAATGCAAAGACTGTCTCAAAAATCTTAAGATCATAATCTCATTTTCTCTATTGCCTGGTCACTGGTTGACTGCTTATTCATAAATTACTGAAGAATAATTATTGGTGAATTCAATTTTCAGAAGTGCCAAGACTGTCTTTAGAATGTTTTAGAATCAGGGATGGGAAATCATTTTTCTGCCAGGGGCCTTTTGGGTATTTATAACATTATTTGTTTAATATAATTCACTTAATATAAATTCATTTTGCTATTAAAAAAAAAAAAGCTCCTAGGTTTATTAAATTTCTAGTCTTGCCTGTAATTGCTTTGATAGGGCCAGATTAAATTATTTCAAGGGCCTATATGGCCCAGGAGCCAGACATTCCCTACCCCTGCTTTATATAAAGAATACATCCTCTATTTAAATTCTAACTGGGGCAGAGAACCTAAATAGAGATTCCATTTGAAAACTTTCTAGAGAGATAGGATCTTCAAACTCTCAATTAATGTTTAAGGCAATTTAGTTTCTTCTTACATGTTTACATCTGAACTGCCTTTTCCATTTCACTCTTGGTGAACAGATTCATTTGAACAATGAATTTGAAGAGTAGGTTACAGTGCCCTTTAGACAAAAAAAAATTATAACCATTGTATCTCATCCTCCTAAAGGAAATGATAATATTCAAATCTATTATGATATTACCTCCTTTATATTAGAAATATAAAGGACTTTGGGGATTTAGAGGATCAGGGTAATTTTGACAAAGTTGAAAAAGATAAATTCTAAATAAATGGTTAGAGATGGGAGCAAGCTGTTTCACATACTTGAGATAGGAAACACAGTAGGAACCAAAACAGAATGAGTGTAATAATTCGGGAGCACTTACTCAATTTGGTTTGCCTTTAGGGTGTTTAAATGGATAGGCCTTATAAGCAGTGACAGTGGGATTGAAATTTCAAGACAAATGTCAATATCAAGATTAGAAGTGATTTTTAGAAACTGCTAGTTTCCAAAAAGAATTTGCTCACTAAAGACAGTTTTGTTGGTTATTCACAAAAAGGGGAGACGCGAGGTCGCTTGTGCTGGGAGAAATCTTGCTCTAGGATTACAGTCTAGTGGGAGATCAAGCCCTTTCGTAGCAGTTGGGAGGACATGTTACATGTCTTTTCCCTCTAAATAAGCCAGCTTCTCTATGGGTCGTTTTCTGTATGTGGTCAACAACTATTTATAAACTTCCTAAAAGGGACAACAGAATATATAAAAGAGGTGGTCTGCACTAATGTATTTCATACCTAATATATATTTGAATATGCCTTGCTATTTTTAATTGCTTTCTCTAAATTAGTACTAGATTCTTTGCTCAAAATGCATTAGGTTTCATTATCACGTAGATGTGTTTAAATCAGAAATTTAAATATAACTTTAAAATTTCAGTTATGTTAAAACCGTGTCTATTAAACAATTGTTTTCCTGTGCTAATTATATTGTCATCAAATATAATGTGCAAACACCATGTTGTACAAAGGCTTATTAAGTAGATGCCTTGCCTAATGTCAAGCATGCATGTGCATATTGCTTTAGGTGATATGAAGTAACATAATTCCTGTCCCAGTTCTGACCCTTAGCTCTGCACTGCTTCTTGGCTTTATGGACAGGACCTTTCTAAGGGTGACTATCATGCCAGAGTTGTGGCAGTCAGTAGTGCTCCCCAAAACTCAAAGTTGTGATTATGCTGCTAGAGGAGGGGAGATTGGAGTGTGATAGTCCTACATTACTAACAGTTTCTACTGCCTCCTTGCCCGCCCCTGCTCCTTTTTGTTTCCCATCTTTAGGTCAGCCCCAGTTGATGCTGACAGCAGGACCCAGTGTTGCAGTCCCTCCCCAGGCACCTTTTGGCTATGGTTATACTGCACCACCCTATGGGCAGCCACAGCCTGGCTTTGGGTACAGCATGTGAAACGGAAAGCTGATCCTGTAGTCGCCTATTTTCGTACTGAAACATCGTCTCTACCCACTTCTCAGTTTATAACAGAGGAAAACAGGCACATGTTCTTGTAACCTTTATTTCATGAAGGACTGTGTTTTATTTCTAACTATAAACTTGGATCACCTATGTTAAAAGCTTATTTCACATTCCGCATCATTTTAGAATTTATTTTCAAAGGGGAATAGTTTCGATGTTTTATTCATCTGGGCTTTTTTCCTTCCCTTTTGTTCTTTGAAGAACTGCCTAATACTCAATCTGTTGTGAAGAACCTGATTTGCACTCTGTAGTGTTTAAAGAAAAACTCTAATATCGAAGCTCTTAAATTTAGTGTATGTAAACAGCTTACAATATGTATTGTCTAAATGCATTTAAATCTCTTTTATTCAAAGAAAAGCTAAAGCAAAAATATTGGTATGTGACCATGCAAGACTGTCAATGCAACCAAGACAACACTAATCATTATCAGCACAGCCTACACTGGACTGCAGTGCTCTCCAAAGGATTGGGAAAATGCATTACAGACAACCTGCCTGACTTTTCAATGAGCATAAGAGGCCCTCTAACCTATGCAGGTTTCCTGATTACGCCTATAGAAAATGCTAGTGTGTTTTTGCTCACTCCATATGTAACAGGTGCCCTTATGTTGTGCTGTATCCTGTGCTTTTTCTGTGGGACCATTCCATTCAAGAACAAAGAGCACCATGATTCCAATCTGTGTGTATTTACTAACCCTTCCCTGAGGTTTGTGTATGTTGGATATTGTGGTGTTTTAGATCACTGAGTGTACAGAAGAGAGAATTCAAACAAAATATTGCTGTTCTTCAATTTTGTTTGTGGAATTTGAAAATACTCAAATTTAAAATAAATTACTGGACTGTGGAAATAACATGTAGAATGGCAGTTTTAATTAAATACCTCTCAAACTTAAACCAAAGGAACCATGGTGTTGGTAGTTCTATATTGGATTCCAAGGGTAGGGAGGTATGAGAGCAGAAATGGAATGAGGATCGGGACATGTGAAAACACATATCACATTATACCTTAAGGCACACTATAGTGGGCTACATTTTAGCTATCTCCATCATATTAACTAACTGGCACTTTTAAGTTTTATCTAAGCAACTTCAGTGAATAAGGTCATGGATGTGAAATTATATTAACTTGATATAAATATATAGAATCATGAAGTTCATGCTATTTCTCACCATGAAATTTAAGGGTCCCCAAATTATGGGTAGTGTAAGGTGATTTTTTAAAACCAGTTTTTGAATCCAACTCTTGGCTGATGGCAAAGAATGTCACTTTAAGTTCATTTCACTATTATCAGTAGAGTTAGAAAAACTCCTGCCTAGCCCTGTATTGCCACTGAAGGGTCTTTTTTTTTTTCTTTTTAACTTAGAACCTCTTTTCATTCCCTATCTTTAATTCCCATCCTATTTTCCTATAGGAAATTACAGTATTAGGTGGAAAAATCACCCTTTTGTTGTTTGTCCTAGTGAAGACATCTTGCTGTTTAAGATCTGGCTGAACTTTTGTTTCTGCTGGATCTCTGCTCCCTTTTTTCATCATTATGAAAATTAAGAGGGAGAATAGTCATGTCCTAGTGAGCCTCAACATGTGTTCTAGACCTCTGTTCTCTCTTTTCCTTCCCTTCTCTAATAGAAACAAATTAAAATACTTCAGTTAAGGTTTCCTTATACCATACTTTAAACTTTTTTTTAAAGAACAAAAGAAGTCCTATAGTACTGAGTTGCCACTTAAGCCATCTATAATGGGTTATCGTAGAAAGAAACTGCTTTGACTTGGGTTCAAATCCTGAACAAGATGAACTTCTGAGCTTGTTCCCTGAGTAATTTTCTGAATTCTTTGCAGGACTGTGTTTAAGTCACAAAATGCCTAGCTCAAGATTAGACAATAGTAACTGTTGTACAATAAGTAGTAGAATGAATTGGTAATAAACTGTATTTTAAGGCATTTCCTAACATGACTCTGAATGATGGTCTTGGAGAAGGGATTAAAAACAATTAACCAAGGGTATTAAGAGTCCTTAGCACTTCCGATGTAACTGAAACAAGATAGAGGAAGGGGAGACATTACTGGGAAACTTTTCATAAGGTAAGCATGCTTTCAGTGATCTCCCCTAATATCCAAATACAGCCTTTGTACAGAACCTGTGATATTTGTTGACAACTATTTCAACATAGGCAGTATAATAGCAGGAGACTACCGGTAACTGGTGATCTCTGAGTAGGGTTGCTTAACTTTGCTATAAATTGATTTAATTATGCAGACATTCTCACTCTAGTGGTTCTCAAACTTTTTCTTTAGAATCCTTTATACTCTTAAATCATTGAAGGTCCCAAAGTTTATATGGGGTTCCATTTATTGCTATTTACTGTATTAGTTAAAACAAATTTTAAAAATTAATACATTTAAATGTAATAGTAATAAACTCATTCTATGTTAACAAAAAGAATTACAAATTGCTTTCTAAAACAAAGGTCAAGTGATAAGAGTGGCTGGCATTGTACTATTTTTTATAACTTTCTTCAGAGTTTGCCTTAACACAGAAGACTGCTGGATTCTCATCTGCTTCTGCTTCTGTGTTCAATCTGTTGTATGTTGTTTTTGTTGAAGTACATGAAGAAAGTATGGTCTCACAGATTTGTAACTAGGAAAGTGTTTTAATAGCCTTTTTAAGATACTTGGGGTTAGTTGAAATGTGGAATCTAAAATTATAAAAGTGATCTTTTTATACTGATTAAAATCCATTGGTCTGTCTTTACTTTGAATGGATTTTTTACCCATGCATGATTTGTACCCTCATGCATTGGTTATGTGGAAAACATTATATATTGTAAGATTTGAGACACTCTATTCTTACCAGAAAAGTCTTAAGTTTGGGGAAGCTTGGATGAGAGGCAGATATAAGTTTTCCTACATCCTGACAATTGTTATTTATGAGATTCCTACCAAACATTTAGATCTGGATAACCAGTTTGTCGGTGGTTCTTGCCAGTAAAAATTTTCCATGATAAAAGCAGCTAGTTCAGCTCACCACTCAGCCTCACAAGTATTTTTGTCATATTTTGATGTGCACCAGAAGTGTTTAATGCTAGACAGAATATTAAGACAAATAGTTAAGGGTCAAATTTAATAATATTGTTAGTGCTTCATCCTGAGCATTAAGTGAAAGTTTTTTGTTTTTTTTTATTGTGGGGAGGGCAGTGACAACTACTTGTACAGGTAGGTGCCACTGCCTTAATTTGTGAAAGATGCCAGCAGTTTTACCCACGATGTAAAAGAAAAATAATGTGTTAATATTATAAAAATAGTTTTAACCCCCTGAAAGTGTTCGAGAACCCTTTCATACTAACTATAGGTGAACTAGAGAACAAAATGTATCACCAGAATTTGCATACAATTCATCCTAGAGATATGCCATGACTTATTACAATTACTTCAATCAGCCACAGCAGGCCGTTCTTTGAACGTGGAACCAACAGTCTGAGGCAAGCCTCAGAAATTACCTGAGCCAGAACCATGCATTTAGGATTGATTCTCTGCAAATCAATTACACTTTGTTGCATCACTTTTGAACCTAGTAGTATAAACATTCTCTTTAGAAACAGTTGCTACTGTGGCATCATTCACGGTTGCAATTTCTCCTGTGCTGTGATATGCCAGTGTAAATGGTATAAAACTGACCAAATATTCTAACTTTTAAGGCTGCCTGCAACCTCCTTTGAACTTGTACTTTAGTTGTGCTATCATGCTGCTTATGTTGAAGTTAACTGCTAATTAACACTAATTTTTGAAGTTAACATGGAGAGTTGGAACCACTTAACATGTGCCTGTTATCAAAATTCTCCCTGGCATCGTAATTCTTAGGGATATGCTAAATTTAGAAATACTGCCAGGATCCTCCTAAAAGGTTCTCATAAAAAGGGTAGAAGCTGTATAGCTTTGGGAGCTGAGAAGCCGGTAGAGTGATACTTGTATCATGTCATGTTAATTGTATCAAGATCAAAAGGGAAATAAAGATGCCCATAAATAATTGAATTATCTAATTCCTTAAGTTCTAGGTAAACAATGCGGTGATGCGATGACACATGACACGCTACTTTCACTTCACAGTGACCATAAATTCCTACATGTGACCATTATCACCTCTAAGGTCCATACAAGCACTTCACAAGTTTCACTGCCTTCCTTGTTAGGAAAGCAGGGAAGTAAAGCAGCTGTTATAGGCTGTGATGTAGAGCCTCTGCTGAGAACCTCTTGGCCACGGGGGCTCTGAGAAGTGATCATGAAACACTGCACAGGTGGGTTATATCAATGCTCTGAAACCTCAACTTTGAGACATACATTTTTAAAATCCAGCAGGTGAGAGTCTAAAACCTTTTGTGGGTGGCCACACATCTATTAATAAAGTAGATGCTCAATCGCCCAGAAAGTTATGGTAGGAAAGAACTTGCATCCAATGGGACTACCCTTGAACCCCTGATCCTCTGACGGTGACAGCAATAGTCTTGGGGAGCAGTTATTAACATGCAGAGGGACCTAATCATGCATAGGAAATGCTGTTTCCCCAGTTGTAATCCAATTTTGTTGTGACCTGTTTCTTTTATTTTTTGTTTCAGGACACAAATCACTAGGACAATTTAACCACCTTTTTTTTTTTTTCTTTTTAGCCCAAGATAACTGTGTAACTGTGCCAAGTACATGAGAGAAGAACATGGGAACAGATTTTCACCTCAAGAACACTTAATTGGGGGAAGAAACTCAGCTTTTATTGTTAGACTTTTGACAGTTTAAAACACTTGTGGTGAGACAATCATGATACAAAATTCTACCTAGTAAAGTTTTAGGTGACCAGTGACTTTGTCAATTAGGTCTGCTGGTCCTGGCCCAATTCCTAGGACAGTTTGAGAACCTGGTGCGATCTGAGTACGTCCAGCATCTTGGATTAGACTTACAGTCAGTCCCAGCATCTTCGCGTGGGTCAGTAATGCAACCAGAGTTTCTTCATCAGGGGCTTTGACCACCACTTTGGGCTGGCCACAGTATTCCCACTGTCTGAGCAATTCGGGGTTTTTCCTTTGGATTTGCTTGTAGGCAGAAACGGCAGCATGAGAACACTGGGCAGCCACTTTCCCTTTTCCCATCTTTAAGTCATTTCGCACCACAAGGATCATTTTGTACTCCCCGCTCTCTCCTAAGATGCTTGCTTCAGTTCTGGTGTCTGTGTGTGTCTCGCTGCCTGAGCTTTTGGGGGTCATCCCAAAGCGGACACGGAGGCCCCAGCCCAGGCACATGCCACAAGCTACTCCTGCAGCCACACTGAGTGCACCAGGATGAGCCAGATATTCCATTACCAAGGATTTGGAGAGCATCTAAAGGAAAGGAAAAAGGTTATCACTACACAGCAGTGAAAAGTTACAGGCTTATCAAATACCTTGATAGTATATCAGCAACAATATTTTAAAAACTGAGGTCACCCAAGAAAACGGCACAATATATTTTGGATCTTATGTGTGTACCGCTTTTTCTCCTCTCTACTAGATAAAATTTCAAGAATACAGATGAAGCAATTTAAGTCATCATGAATCTCTATGTAAGAAGTATCTCTTGTTCTTGGCTACAACAAAGCTCTGTTCCTCACTCTATTTTACCAAGATGCCCCCAAAGGGTGTAAAGAAACAAAGAATAACTCCCCCCACCCCTTTTCTGGAATATAGTGCTTTTGAATAGTGTCTTCATACTGCAACGTGGGATGGTACCAGCCCCTCAGACAGGTTCTTGGTTGTCTATGTAATGGGTGTGGAGTGAGGTGCCTTGCTTAACATTTACTAGACCTGAGCATAGAATGCTATATGTCTTACAAGTGAAGATTTGTCCCATTGGATATCACTACAAGTGCAAAACTTAATACACAAGACGACCCAATTTCATTTTACGTACAAAATATTTTTTGCATTTAATATACAGTGAATTTACCAGAGTGCATTATATAAAAACAAAGGGAGATTGTCCTTTATCCTTTTTTATCTTAAAAATTAATTCTTGGTACCCTGCAAAGCAGTTCATGGCATTTGAGTCACCAGTAAAACATACTGGTCTACATTTGAGGTTATTGGGTTCATGTGATTCTGTGGCACAGATCTTGGAAATACATATTTTATCATAAATTTTATTCTCATGCTGAAATTAAGACATTGATGCTTCAAGAGTTTATATGGTGAATTACATACAGTTTTATCAAATATTTTAATATAAGGATAGTGCAGAGGAAGGGGATGTTAAATTTTATATAACTTATATACTACAAAATTAACTTTTAACATATACAGTTCTTTGAAAGTAAAAGATACTGAAAAATCAGCTTTAAATTGTACATTTACATTTCCTTTGATCAAAAGACATCCTGGTCAGAGATGACTAGCAAATAAAAAAGATAGAGGTATCTCCCGCATTTTGAAAATCCATGTTACATCACTCGCTTTTGTGAAAAACCTACATTAGTACCTGTTTTCAGTAACAAAAAGAAATCCGAAGATCTTCCAGTTTACAAAAAAAAAAAGGCAGAAAGCAAAAAGTGTTCACTGTTTTTCAGCGATTCAATACAGAGGCAGCATGCACCCCGAGTAGTAAGAGTGGCACTGCTTTTACTATGCAAGTATTATTTTAGGCTTCTTGTATTATTTGGTATGGTTTCGTAGGTTATTTTCTGGGGCTTGGGAACAAATTTTTCCATATAAGTTAACAGGAATTTCTTTTTCACTTCATACCATCCATTTCTACTTTAAAAAGATTTCATAGGAGTTCTCATTTCAGATAGTGTATATGTAGATTATTTTAGTGGTCAGAAGATAAGCCCAGGCTAGAAATACAGATTTAAGAGAACTTAACATACAACTGAGGTAATCAAAGTGATGAAAGTGGATGAGGCCACTGGGAAAAGTAGAGAGAAGAAAGGGCTAAGACAAAATCCTGAGGAAACGAACATTTAGGGTTCAAAAAAGAGTGATAGCGTGGCTAGAGGTCAAAGGATCACACATGGTTTCAGTCCTCTTTAATTGCTGTGCCTAATAGGCTGTGCAGACATAGGACTGTATGACTCTTAGATGTCTTTGCAGCCAGAAAAATAAATTATTAGAACCCACATTGGGACTTTTCTCTGATAATCTTAATGGCCAGACTCTAAACTGAACAATTAGATTCTCTGCTCTAATTTATAGGTTGCAAAGTAACCAAATATCTCATATGTCGAAATCAGGTACTATCCGGAGAAAGTAGGTTTACAGTTGTGAATACACAAAATAGTTTATTCTTGTATTATTTATTAATTCTTTTCTATATGACCAACTGTAAACTTACTTTTGCCCCACCCTGTACAGAAAAAGACCTATTATATGTTGAAGAACATGCTAAACCTTTTACTTCCATTACTGTTGCTATGAAAATAAAAGGAAAATATTAGCCTCATTTTAAAGATAAGAATCAGAGAAGCTGCTTATCCACAGTAACATAATAAGAGCAGTACTAAAATGTGCTCAATATCAAGGCCATGATACAAAGCTCATCTTCAAAGCTCTATTCCCAAATCACCCAATACCGAAGACCCCTAAAGCCTTTCTTGATCTCCAAATTTCAATTTCCAGCTTCTGCTAGATCTCACCACTGAGATGTCTATGAAGTGATCTAAACTGAACACAGTATCTTCCCTTCCCTCTCAAACTTCCTTTTCCTGAATTTTTCATTTCTATGTAATTCTGGACTTTTTCTCTTCTGTCCTACCAACCAGTCACCAACACTTGTTGAGTTGATCTGTCTTAAACCATCTCCTTACCTAAGCAGTGCCCCAATTATCTCTTGGCCAAGAGCCTCTAAAACTAATTTCATTACCTCTAATCTTTCCACATTGCTTCACTCGTGCCCTACTTCATCCTAGTCCATATGCCAGTATAATTATGCTCCTAAAACACAAACCTGAGTCTAACTTCCCTGCTCAAAAATCACTGGATAAACGCCTGAAGAATAAAACATAAACCCCTTCGCACGAAGTTACAGCGCTACCCAATTGGGTTACAACCTACTTTATCCTTCTAACTTACGATCCTGCCACTTACTGTACTATCCAGCCACACCAAATTACTAGGTTCCTTCAAGCAGCAATCCTTCCCTGCAATTATTTTTCTCCACTCAATAAACACACAGACAAAAACATCTTTTTACTCCTTAGGGCGCAGTTCAAATAAATGCCTGTCTCGAAAATATTTATCAACCCCAGTCTTAACTAGTCTTCCCAGCTGCTGTAGCACTTATATTAACTCCTCCTGTGGGTCATAGTCTCTGGGGTCTACTTCTTTAATATTTTAAATATTTCTCTAGCCATTATGTCTGGGAACCAAATTTTCAATCACATTCTTAGAAACATTTTTTTCCCCTCCCTTCGTAGGGCTCAACAACTCGCTTCAATAAAAACTCAGCCGAGTGCGAGGCACATGGATGCCTCCTGAATGGAGGCTTTGTCTGGGAACTGAAAATTCTGGGCCCTTCCCCCTCCCTAGCACCTCGGACCTTTCTTTCAAAGGATGGCTAGCAGAACCGGAACAGTGGCTCCAGCAGCTATTGGGAGGAAGGCGATTTCCGAAGATGAAAGGGTGGGGGTGCGACTTACGGAAAGAGATGGGAAGAAACAACCCAGCTGGAGAGAGGATGGAGAACGTCACCCTCCCCTTCGCCGAGTAAGGGGCCGACCTACCTACCTAGCGCGCTTCTCCTCGCCTCGCTCGCGTCTCCAGGCTCTTCCCTTCCGAGGAGCGAGCACGCTTCGATCGCACGAGGTGCCTCTTCCGCGGCTCCCGGACAACAAGTTCCGGATCAAGAGCCGGGGAGAGAACAGTCATCCTCCCTCGCTCCGCCCACAGGTCCCGAACCCAAATCCTGCGACCGTCAGCCGAGGTTGCCGGAAGGAGGTGGGAACGTTTCTCTCCAGGAAACGGGTCTCCCGGGGGAACACGGACCGGAAGTGACGCGACCGACTTCCGGTTTTGCCGGAGCCCTGCGGGCGAGTGTGAGAGTCGGTCTGGTGCGGCTTTTAGGATCCGGAGATCCGGAGAAGCCGGGGTCCGAGCGGGTAGGTACACGAGTCCCGGGAATTGGGGACGGGACCCCGAGACGTGGCTCGGAACTAGCTCAGCTTCTGCCCAGCTCTCCCTCTGGCACCGTGCAGACCCGGGCACCGTGATTTCCACTTCCAAGCAGTGTTTTCCGCGGCTCCTGACTCGGGGTGCCTGGTTATCTGGGACACCTCTGCGGGGTTGGCCGCCGGCACCCTGAATCCACACACTGGGCTCCCCGACCATTTGCCTTGAGCGCCACTGGTTTGCAAGCCCTTCTAAGCTTCTGTAGAGTTCCCACCTCTCCTTCCTCCCCGCTTTCTAGCACTTGAAAGCGTCATCCCTGCTGCCGACCAAGCTGTTTAGAAGCGTACGCTTTTTTAAACAAAATTCAGACGTGTTGTTTAATGTATGTCTTGTTCTTATTTTTTTATCTAGAAATTTTTTTCACTCTTGTCTGAAACGTGACAAGGTTGTTGAGATGTGGAATGATATGAATTAGAGGTTATCATTAGTTTTAATAGCTAGTCAGTTTGCGTATTGAGTTTATAACTACCAAACTGATCTTATATTCATTGGTAAAGTTTTTTTTCTTTTTTTTCTTTTTTTAAAATTGATTTTAGAGAGAGAAACATCGGATATGATAGAGAAGCTTCAGTGGCCTCCCACACATACCCCCACAGGACCTGGAGCCCCAAACCCGAGTATGGGTGTTGGATGCTCCAGCCAACCGGCCAGGGCTGGTCTCATGTTCTTTTTGTTCAGTTCAGTTATCTAGGAACTGATTATCCCAATTTTATCACTTTCCATCTTCTTCCTGCCTTTGGCTTGAATAACCACTTTTTAGAATTGTAAAATATCATGAAACTTTAAGTCAGAGACCTTGATTGAAATCTGGGCTCCAATATTTATCAAGTGAAAGTTGACAGATTACCTAACTTTCTGAGCTGGTTGGTAAAAGTGCTGCTCATTTTATTTCTTTTCTTTTTTTAAAAATATATTTTATTGATTTTGTACAGAGAGGAAGGGAGAGAGATAGCGAGCTAGAAACATCGATGAGAGAGAGTCATCGATCAGCTGCCTCTTGCACACCCCCTACTGGGGATATGCCCGCAACCAAGGTACATGCCCTTGACCGGAATCGAACCCGGGGCCCTTCAGTCCCCAAGCCAACGCTCTATCCATTGAGCCAAACCGGTTTAGGCTGCTCATTTTATTTCATAGGAATGTCACAGTGATTGAGAGAGTCAATATGAAATCACCATGTAAGTGAGGATATGGTGATATTGACCTTTTACTCTGAAATCTGGACATCTCTAGTGCAGAATACTGTTCCTTGGCATCTTTTCAAAACTTGGTGTATTACGTTGTGTAGCATTTATCAGAAAATATTATCATACATTTCTCTGGGATGATCTTTGCCCTACTTTTGAACACAATAAAAGCTAGCCAGGAATAATTAGGTACTGTAAGCCATTGAGTTAGTCACCTTAATTAATAAGTAGGTGGGGACTGGAAAATGAGTATAGCTTTGTATTTGAGAGTCTTAAGTCTGATCTTTTTTGGTCATCAGGTATTATTACTTAAGAATTTACAGGTGCCGAGGAAGCTGAGGTTTTTGGTGCTTTAATATAATTAAATACCTGTTGAATGCAGTATTTAGAAGTAGAAGCAATCTCTGTGAACATACAGATTTTTCTCATTTAATAGGAGAAAATCGAGGCCCAGAAACAGTCAGTATTGGCTCGCCTAAGGTCCTATGGCTTAGGTAGTGCCAGAGCCTGAACTGGAAATGAGATCCCAAAGGTTCTTTCTGTTCTGCTCAGATTGTCTGTAGGCATCTTTATATGGTTTGGTAGTATTTCCTGGTTTGCATGAAAATGATTTCTCTTATGTGGTAAGGAGACATATGTGTGCGTATACATCCATCCTTCCCCCTTTGGTGGGAAGAACCAAGGCAATTGGTTGGCAAGATTTGCAGTGGAATGTTATAAGGAAAGAAAATTAGTTCTATCCTTCAGGACAGCTATTCTGAGTTCACACGTTGTTAGTGTCAGGTATCAAGGTGTCTTCTTTCTGGCAAGTGGAAAAGACAGAGGATCTTTATAACATGTCTCACTCACTGAATATTTGCTAATACGTATGAGAAGCTGTATTAATAACTTTGCTCCTGCTAAATAAATTTCTCTAAGCTGTTTGTGATTTCATCATTCTTTTATCCTAGAGGCCTGGTGCATGAAACCTGTGCACGGGTAGGATCCCAAGGCCTGGCCAGAGCCAATTGGGGCCTTCCGGCTGCTGGCCAGGGCCTTCCTTCCCAGGCTGCCATGTGCCAGCTGGGGCCTCCCTTCCCTGGATGCCATCTGGGGCCTTCCTTCATTCCACGCCGCCCACTAGTGGTCAGAGCACGTCATAGCAAGGGATCAAACTCCAGGTCTCCCCGTCAAACTCCCAATGGGACACTTTGCATATTAGCTTTATATATATATATACACACACACACACACACACACACACACACACACAAACACACTCTAGTGGCCCATTGCACAAAATTTATGCATGGAGGGGGCATCCCTCAGCCCAGCCTGCACCTTCTCCAGTCTGGGATCCCTCTCACAATCTGGGACTGCTAACTCCTAACTGCTCACCTGCCTACCTGACTGATCACCCCTAACCACTCTGCCTGCTGGCCTGATTAATCCTACCTCCCCCCCTCCCTTTTTGGCCTCATCACCCCTAACTGCCCGCCCCTGCAGGACTGATTGCCCCCAACTGCCCCCCCCCCCAACACTGGTCTGCTCGCCCCCAACTACTCCTCCCCCCCCCCCAACCACCTCTGCTTCAACCCTGCCACCATGGCTTTGTCCAGAAGGATATCCAGAAGGTCTCCAGAAGGTCTCATGGTCTAATTAGCATATTACTCTTTTATTAGTATAGATTATTTCTTAATCTGTGGAGTCATTTCTGTGATTATTTCATTCTGGATAAATAGCCACTGTAGAAGAGTTCATTGTCTTGTTGGAAACTCTTTTTGCTTCCATTGATTGCACAAAACCTGTTTACTCTCTCCCCTTTCTTGGAGATTGTAAGGTCAGGAACTTATTATCATTGCTGTTTTTTGCCTACATGCTCTTTGTTGCTCTCTTAAACTCCAGATTAGAGACGCAAACAAACTGAATGAATTGAATTGATAATTTGTTTGTTGTGTTAGTTAAAAATCTGTTTCCACAGAGACTTGCATATATTTTGGAGGTAAACTTTTAAGGAGTTTATTGCCTGAAGAAACTCCTTATTTTGTCTGGGAAAGCAACTTTGTGTAGAGTGTGCTGAATTGATAGTGTGTTATGTAAACCCTTATTTAAACTCATTAAAAAAATATGCCTCTTAAAGGTTTTGGAACTTTGAATAGGTTATACTTTTCTGTGTTAGATAAAAGATGATGCTTAAAGCTTAAGGTATTTTTAAGTTAAGCAAGAACAACCTATTGAGCAATCCTGTATCAGCTGGTGAAACTATAATTGCTATGGAGTTTGTCAGTAGTATTCCAGAAATACATATCTTTGTGGTATTTTCTCTTGTTCTTCAGGTTCATTAATAATAATAACCTTGGTCTTTATAAATTTTTCTAAAAAGACCGGGTGGATAGTGATAAGAGTCACTATCTATGAAGCTAAATTGCCTTGGTTCAAATTCCAGCTCTACTACCGTGCAACCCTTGGACTAGTTACTTAGCCTTTTGCAATCTCAATTTTCTCCTTGACAGTGTAGTCAGTACCTTTCTTGTTAGGGTTAAATAAACAGATATAAGTAAAGCATTGAGAATAGTGCCTGACATTTAGTTACCCGTGATTATTATCAGCAGCACCATCATCATGTGCCTACTGAGCAGTTGCCAAGAACTCTTTCCCAACCCTCTTCTGAAAGCAGGTCCTTATGCTGCTGCGGACACACAGGCACTGCCTTTTATATATATATATACACACACACATACATACAGATAAACAATAGATATCACTAGGATCTCTATCTGCAATATCAATTTTTAAAAATATGGGTTTTTTTATTGATTTCAGAGAGGGAGGGTGAGAGGGAGAGAGAGAGAAACTTCAGTGATGAGAGAGAATCGTTAATCAGCTGCCTCCTGAATGTCCCTTGTGTGGACTAAGCCCACAACCTGGGCATGTGTCCTAATTAGGAATAGAACTGTGACCTCCTGGTTCTTAGGTTGATGCTCAATCACTTAGCCACACCAGCGGGCTATAAAACTAATTTCTAGAAATTGAAATATTTTACTTATCAGTAACTCTCATATCTATTGGTAAAGTGAAACTTACCAGTAAACTTCTACCTCAAAGTCTTTGTACTTTTTCTCTTCAGTACAGTGCTCTTACCCATATTTTTTTATGGCTCTTCTCTAATGTCAAATTCTTAAAGAAAGTTTCTTTATTCACCTTGTTAAAAATTGTACACACACACATTTGAACACATCAAAATTTTTAATTTTTCACTAAAGCACTTATCACTACCTGATATGTTTGACTTCTTTCTGTTCACTGCTATTTCTGGTATCTTAAACTATGCCTGGCACACAGTATATATTTGGTAAATGAGTAAATGAAAAATTTATTTTCATTGCTGTGTAGTATTTCATTATGTAACATTAGCCCAATTTATCTGTTTTCCTTGCAATGGACATTTGAATTATTTATACCTTTTGCTTTTAAGACAGCGTTGCTAAAAATATCACTGTGCATGTGATATTTCACATGTGCAAGAGGTTCTATTGGCTATATACCTACGTATAAAATTGCTAGTAGGAGTATGCCAATATTCAACTCTACAAGTTGTTTTTCACACGTTGCTATTGTTATTCTTCCTAACTTTTGCCAACGGAATGCATGTAAAGAATGCAGTGATGGATTGTAAAATTGAGTGTTGGATTACATAATGATCATAAATTCTTCCCACTGTATGCTTATCCCTTTGCAAGATGATTTTACTTCTAGTCTGTTATTCAACCCCTCGACTCTGTATTTGGCTATGAGGCTTGCTTTGGCCAAGGCTTGCTTTGCTACATAAAATTTCTCCACCAGAAAGATTAGAGAAAGAGGCTGATAACTCCATCATTACATTAAGATTTTATTGAGAGAACTTACATACCAGTGGCATGTTGGGTGGCAGCAAGATGACATGGATATCCTCCGTGCCTTCTGCCTCCCAGACTGTGTTTTCTGGCTAAAAGTAGTGGGTCTACCTGCAGGAAAAGGAATGCGTTTAGCTAAAGGAAGGGGAACCACCAGGTGCCAAGAGGCGCTGGCGCCGGAATTGGTTAAGAGACAGATAACCAAGGGCTTCTGGTTCCAGAGACAGCCCGGAGTTCTTGTGCAGATGGCAGATTAGCTTCAGCTCACGTCAGCTATGTAGCACAGACTGGAAGACACTTGCACGCTGGGACCTGTCTTCTGACTGCTGTTTGGAACTTCCAGCCCCTGTGAAAAAGCTCAGGTTAATCTAACGAAGCAGAGGGGACCATGTGGAGCAGAGACAAGGCGTCCCGGCTGAAACCCGCCCAGCTGCAGAGCCAAGCTAGCCCAGACCAAACTGCTCATCCTAATTCACAGAATCGTGAGAAATATTACATGATTCTTTTAAGCCACAAATTTTGGAGCTAAATTGATATACAGCAAAATATAGTGGATAAAATAAAATCCTCCGGTGAGGATTAAAAAATAGAACTTGCAATCTTTTATTTATTTATTTATTATTTTTAAATGTGTTTTTATTTATTTCAGAGAGGGAGGGAGAGGGAGAGAGAGAGATAGAAACACCAGTGATGAGAGAGCATCATTGATCAGCTGCCTTCTGCACATCGCCTGGGATGTGGGGATAGACCCACAGCCTAGGCATGTGCCCTGACGTGGCTTCCTAGTTCGTAGGTAGACATTCGACCTTTGAGCAACACTGCCTGGGCTGGGATATTTTTAAAGTGACAGACTTAATCTGTTTATGTTTGCTTTGAGTATTGGCATATGTGGTCTATTTGGACTTGTTCTTGTCAAGTATTCTTTTGATGCTCCCCAACTTTAGAAAACTTTAATCTTTCTCTTCCTGATTTGTATACTATAGTCCAAATTTCACTTTAAAAAAAAATATTAGCACAAATTAGATACTCTTTATTTTATACAATATTTGCTTTTATTTTCCTTCATATTTCCCTTTTTTTTCTTTTTTCTTTTTTTTTTTACATTTCTTATATCTCAGCCAATTTGGGAGGATCATTGCTTTCTTCTTATAGAATATCCTTTAGAATGTTTTTCTCTCTCATTTAGATTTGGTAGTTAACTCCTCATTTATTGCTTACATTAATTCTACTATAAATTGTCTATTTTATGTCAAATTCTATTTCTTGACCTTACTCTTACTCCTCTCCCATTTCTAGTGACAGTGTTTTTGCCTAGCCTGCATTAGTTATGAATAACTGAATGAACAGTTACTGAGAGAAAATGAGAAATGGGATTTTTCAAGAGTGTACTTTTACAAGTTATTCTTTCCCCCCATAAAAATAAAATATGTTTTTATACAAAGGAACACAAAATGATATTTTACATATTGAAGGTGAGAGATGAAGAAACCTTCCCATAAATCTATCAGACTTTCAAAAAATGGAATTTCTAAAATGTCTCCCAGGTTGTATCTTTTAAAAAATTGGGTTTTTACTTAAAATTTTATCTAGTTAAAAATTAGATCTGGAGCAGTGGCCGTTTTTAACAAGTAGAAGACTGTGATGAGTTTAATGTATTTTACACTTCACTTCACAATTAAGTTGAGCAACAGTCTAGGCCAGAAATGTATACCATTATAAACTGCTAAGCCATTATTAGAAGATTTATTTAGACTTTGAATGCTTTTAAATTATATCCTAACTCAGAGTTTTAATTTGTCGAATTCTCCAAGGCTTTGAAAGTTCAAAAAGATTCAAAGAATTGTTTTCATATAGTCTCCTTCAAATAATGAATTTTCCAAGAACACATTCTTAAACTGTAACAACCATGTGCTAGATACGATCTGGCTCTCAGAGTCAGCTGATCTGTTAGTCACTCCGATGTTGGCAGGGTGATTGAATTATCTTTGGCTCTATATCTCTGCACAGGTGCATGCTCTATCAAAGCCTCACTAGTCGAGATATATTACTCTTCACCTAGATTATTTGTTAAGCTTCCAAAAATAAATTGCAATTTCTTAGTCTTAATAGTTTTAAGAAAATCTACAGCTTATTTTGGAGTAATCTGTGACTAAATGTACTAAATAAGCCAGGTAAGGATACACACTTCCAAAAGCAAGAAAGGTATAATATTCAAGTTGGCTGCCTTTTATGAAAAACAG
This sequence comes from Pipistrellus nathusii, assembly GCA_963693515.1. Taxonomy (NCBI): domain Eukaryota; kingdom Metazoa; phylum Chordata; class Mammalia; order Chiroptera; family Vespertilionidae; genus Pipistrellus; species Pipistrellus nathusii. The sequence goes on along the minus strand of OY882873.1, from coordinate 29,139,502 downwards.
TATGTTTTATTGAGAAAGCTACCTTAATATGCTTGTGAGAAAAATAGAGTCATTTGGATAGATTATTTTCTTAAGAGGAAGTATGTTCATTTTATTTTAGAACACTGACCCAGAAAATTAGAACCAGGAGTTTCACTCATCTTATTTGCTTTTCCTTTTGTCTTGTTAAATTATCCAGTAATTCTTATATTACTGGGGGAGTTGCTGTTTTCATTTTACTTTTAGATGGTTTTTGTGTTGCTTTGAGGAACTCAGTAATTTAGTTTCACATTGTTTTTGCATTACAAATGTAGCTAATGTTTAAAATGAATGGACTATTATGTCTTAGCACTGGACATACAGCCTACAAAGAACCTTTATGAGCTGATTTTAGCACTATTTTCTAAGGATTTCTTCCAGAAACAAACAACCCTCCCATGCATAATATCAACTTTTTCTTTTGAATGCTTCAGCTGTGTTTAAAATGTGCAAGTTACAGCCTTTTAAAGCATTTCTTTTATCTAGATATAGCTTCACAATGAAAATGATATTTAATGTTTGAGTTATGCTTCTTTCCTATCTCTCCTCATCCCATCCACAGACCTATAGAGTTTATTTCAACAACTTAATCTCAGTACAAGCCATTAAAATTAATATTGTAACACTGTCAGTGCAAAGTAAATTCCATTGATATCAGGAAGATAAGCTAGATTCCTGTTTGAGAATATTTCAATCCTTTAAATAGGCTAGGAATACTTTGGATTTATTCCCACATACAGGAGTCTGACTGATAATTGTTTTTTCAGATTTCCAAAGTGAATGATACACTGCATTCAGCTATGAAAAGTGCTCTCCTTGAAAATGATTGCTTCATCTTACCCTAGCTACATAGATAGGCTAGAGCCCTTTTACCCCATAATAATTTTTTAACAAATTGTCCTTTCAGTAGTTTTCAAGATGTTTGGATCGATGCTAAATAATTCATTTTTGTTATCCAACATGACAAGATTTTTCTAATTCTGTGGTTGCTTCTGTGGAAACCAGTTGTATGGCTCATGTGCCGTGTGGGATATAGAGAATTGTGACATTCATTAAAAGAATGTGGGTGAACTCACATTAAGTGCCTGGTATGTGCCATTCACTGTGCAGGACACTTACAGATAACTTCTCTAAAAGTAGATAACTGAATTACTGAGAGCCCCCCAGTCAACACACACACACACACACACACACACACACACACACGCACACACACCATTTAAGAATGACATGGAGGCCGGGACCGGTTTGGCTCAATGGATAGAGCGTCGGCTTGGGGACTGAAAGGTCCTAGGTTTGATTCCGGTCAAGGGCATGTACCTTGGTTGCGGGCACATCCCCAGTAGGGGGTGTGCAAGAGGCAGCTGATCGATGACTCTCTCTCGTCGATGTTTCTAACTCTGTATCTCTCTCCCTTCCTCTCTGTAAAAAATTAATAAAATATATTTAAAAAAAAAAAAAAAAAAAAGAATGACATGGAGCCGAAACCGGTTTGGCTCAGTGGATCGAGTGTCAGCCTGCAGACTGAAGGGTCCCGGATTCGATTCCAGTCAGGGGCATGTACCTTGGTTGTGGGCACATCCCCAGTAGGGGGTGTGCAGGAGGCGGCTGATAGATGTTTCTCTCTCATCGATGTTTCTAACTATCTCTCTCTCCCTTCCTCTCTGTAAAAAATTAATACGATATATATTTTAAAATAACATTTTATAAATTTTATAAATTAAGCCAAATGCAAAGACTTAAACTACTTCCCCAAGTCATGCAACTAGTATGTACGTGATGGTAATAGGATTCTTTTTAGCTCCAAGAAATAAAACTACTTTCAGTTGAGGAGGAGAATGGAATTAGAATAGGGTAGAAAGCATTCGGTCCTAGTATGTGGAATACAGATGAAGTACCCAGTCCGAAGATTGCTTGCCCTGCTATGGCCTCAAATCAACTAAGACATATTGGCAGCTTTGTGGAACCAAGATTTTCTGTTTCCCTATAAAATTGGTCCTTTTATGATGATGAAAATGATAATGGGCAAGATGAACATAACCCGTAGTCACTGTTGCTGTTCGAAGACACGTAGTAAAGTACTTAGGGTGTTTCCTGGATAAAGATGGTCTGGCTTACACAGTTAAGTGTAGTCCAGCAGATCTAAGTATAGATCCCATATTTCAATGTCTGATTCTCAGCTTTTTAGCTTATAAATATTGATAAGCATATATCTCAATGGGTTCCAGAGGATGGAATTATTCTAACCAAATTCACAAACCAGAATACCAATTTATTAATATTACCAAGAAAAGGATTCTCCTGTGATCTGGTTCCCCTTGTTTATACTAATCAGCATTGTATTAGTCTACTAGGGCTACCATAACAGAATATCATTGACCAGTTGAATTAAACAAAAAATTTATTTTTCCAGAGTTCCGGAGTCTGGAGGTCCAAAATTGAAGTACTGACAGGGTTGGTTTCTGATGAGACCTCTCTTTCTGGCTCATAGACAGCTGTTTTCTTGTGTACTCACATGGTCATTCCTCTGTGCATGCAGAGAGAGGAGTATCTGGTGTCCTCTCACCTCTTTATATATTTTATTTATTTACTTTTTTTTTTGAGAGAGAGAGAGAAAGAAATATCGATCTGTGTTTTGTTTATTTATGCATTCATTGATCGATTCTTGTATGTGCTCTGACTGGGGATGGAACCCACAACCTTGGTATATCAGGATGATGCTCTTATAAATTAACCAGTACCATTGTGTTAGGGCCCCACAGGTATGATCTCATATAACTTTACCCCAAGTACAAAAACAGTAAGCATGTTGTTCAGATAGCATGTGTGGTGTTTCTCCCATGCTTCTGTATTCAGTTTTATTTAGTCAAAGGAGCAAAGCAGAATTATGTCATGCATCACTGGATTTTATTTTTGCTTTATTAGCTCCTCAAGGCTTATTGATCTATGAAATGGCAGAGAATGGAAAAAATTGTGACCAGAGACGTGTAGCAATGAACAAGGAACAATACAATGGAAACTTCACAGGTAAAAGTATGGTGGTTTGGAGGGAGAATATGTACAGGTTTAAGTAATATTCTTTTCATTAGAATAAAATAGAAATAAGTCTATTACCTTGTTAATAAAATGATATTCTATATAATAATGCAAGGTTCTTATATATTGTATATAAGATTAATTATATATTTTTTTACTCTTCATAGTAATTATGAGTCAAGGCCTATAAAGTGATGCTAAATTGCCCTTCATAGAAGTGGGATAATTTTGTATTCCAGTACAAAAGAGAAACTTGTATCCTGACAATGATTGCATAGAGCAGAAGCACCCAGCCCATTGTCACAGTATGGACAATGTTGTTGGTTTTTTTTAGGTTTATGTGGGATGAATTTTGAAAGTGATTGGAAAAAGCGAGCATTTTGTTTAATTTCTGCACTCATGTTTTTCAGATCCCTCTTCAGTGAATGAAAAGAAGAAGAGGGAGCGGGAAGAAAGGCAGAATATTGTCCTGTGGAGACAGCCACTCATTACCTTGCAGTATTTTTCTCTGGAAATCCTAGTAATCTTGAAGGACTGGACCACAAAGTAAAGAGTCTTCCATTGCCTTTTATATAATCCTTACTGGAACGTGTTTATTTTTCTTTCTATAGTTTGAAGAAAAATAGATTAAGAGAACATATTGCTAATTGCTCACTGGATTATTTACAGTTGACCACTGACTGTCTGATGTTGAATCTTTTATGCAAAGCAGAATCCTGAAAAGGATTTTTCTTTCTTCTGGCTTTACCTTCAGAAGGAAGGCCTATGTACATTGGATACACGTACTCTGCAGTAGGACAAAGTTCAGGATACGTGGCACAGTTACTGATAGTTTGAGCCAATGAGAAAGGAAATGTTTTCTATCTTTAAATTGAGTGTGTCTAAGCCTATTTCAGATATCATAAAGAGCAAGTTGAACTTTTACATGCCTTATCATTTTTTGCCTTGCCTTTCCAAGTTATTATCTGTAATATTATCCTACATTTTTATTGTATTTACAGTTTATAAAACATTTTTTAGTTCATTTGAACCTTAAAAACAACTCCATAAAGAAGGTAAAACAAGTATATGATTATTATTATTATTATTTTAAAAATGAGAAACGGGGGGGGGGCAATGTTAAAATATGTACACAGATAATAATTTAAATAAAAAATGTAAAAGAAAAAAAATGAGAAACAATTAGATTGGTTAAGTATCTTACACAAAGTGCAATTTTAAGGGACTTGAGACTCTGATCCAAGTCTTCTGACTTGAAGGCCAGTACTCTTTCCATTGTATTATAACGAGGGGCCCAGTGCATGAATCTGTGCACTTTGAAAGGAACTGTGGGCCACAAGGTTGTGGTGGGCACAGGTGCAGGTCTCGGCCCATCCTCCACACCCCTGCCCGTCCCCTTCTGCCTTGGGCTCCAGTCCCCTGTCGGCCAGCAGACCCACTCCCACCACTGCCACTCCCACTGTGCTGACAGCACCAGTCCCACTCACACCTGCTGCTGGCACTGGCCCCAAATGCTCTGCGCCGGAAGCAGGTGCAAGCAGTGGCTGCTGCCCTGATTACCCCTCGGGAGCAGGGGAAGGTGGAGAAGCCCTGAGGGGTGATCAGGGCTGGCAGCCGCTGCTTGCACCAGCTAATGTTGCCAAGCAATTGAGGCCGGCGCTGGGCATTAGCAGTGGATTTGAGCAGTGGCTCTAGTGCAGCGGGTGCAAGCGCTGGGCAGGACCATGGCACATGGGAGCAAAGAATTAGCAGTAACTACCAGAGGCTTGCCCCAATGATAGCGACTGGCGCCCTGCCTTGGTCTGGAATCCTCACTTAACTGCTCCGCCATCCTGCTGTGGCCGACACCCACCCTGTTCCGTGCTCTGCCTACTCCTGCCAGTGCCCACCATGTTCTACACGCGCCCCCTGGTGGTTAGCACACATCATAGCAACTAGTTGTTTGGTTCTGCCTTTCAGTCTATTGCATGTTAGCCTTTTATTATATAGGATGCTTCTCCCAATTAGAAGTCTGGTGTAAACAAGATCAGTATTTGGATAAGAGAAAGAAATTGAGTTCTGTATCCATGAATCTTCCCTTGACCTCCTTCTGTACCCCAAGAGACTATAGTGTTTAAGGACAAAAGAGCTTATCACAGAAAGAATTGATTTTGTAGGTGAGCTAAATATAATAACTTAAGTGCTTCAATAAGAAATTATCTTGAGATGCTGAAACTTGAAAATGAAACTGAGATATTTTATTTTTTTAAATGTTTTTAAGATTATGGCATCGTCAAAACATTGTGGTGTCTTGTTTACTGCTGCTTGCTGTGCTTATAGCTACGTATTATGTGGAAGGAGCACATCAACAGGTAAGAAGTTCAGCAACTCTGCTTCTCTTCTTGAACCTTTGCTAATCCCAAACAGTTTCAAAGTGGGACTATTGTGGGTTTCATAGAATTTCTGCCCTTAACATTAGGTTTATCTGTTTGTTTTTATATCATAATCGGTTTCTTTATGTACTTTTAAGGCCACATATTTAACATGTGGCCTTAAACATGAACTCTTGTAGCAGTTCTTGGCTACATGAACTCTTGTAGCAGTTCATGGCTGCTCAGCATTTATTTGTTATATATCATCTCTTTTTAGCTTCAAGGTTTTAAATGTAACTTTCCTGATGGTATTTATTCAAAGCAGCATGAATACTTTACTCACTATCAAAGTCTTATGTTTTCTTTAACACATTCCTGTGATCCACCCAAACAGATATATTCATCCTAGGTTGAGGTTTGAGGTTCAGGTTTTTAGATAGATAGATAGATAGATAGATAGATAGATAGATAGATAGATAGATAGATAGATAGATAGATATATGAAAGTTCATTTGCCTGTAGTAAAATACAATATGACTGAAGGGAAAGTAGGACGTTTTGTTAATAACTTTTGTTAAAAAGCGAAACATTGCTGAAACCAGTTTGGCTCAGTGGTAGAGCGTCGGCCTGCGGACTGAAAGGTCCCAGATTCGATTCCGGTCAAGGGCATGTACCTTGGTTGTGGGCACATCCCCAGTAGGGGGTGTGCAAGAGGCAGCTGATCGGTGATTCCCTCTCATCGATGTTTCTAACTCTCTATCCCTCTCTCTTCCTCTCTCTCTGTGGGGGGGGGGGGGGGGGGAGCAAAACAATATATTGGAATAGAATATAGTTCCAAAATGATATTTTATATTTTAAAGCAGTTTACCTCTAACCTCAGAAAAGTTTTTATAATTTTAAATACATTAAAAAATATTTTATAGAAATCTGTGTGCTATTAGAATTTACAAGAAGCTAGCTTGATGAATTTATTTGCCAGTGTGAAAATCTAGACTTATATTTTGTCATTCTTTCAACTAATCCATCCATATCCCAGGGGACTTCATTTTGCTCCTGTTTGAAAAGCATATTGATCTTAAATATACAAAAAATATTTTATTCTCATTTTTTTACTTGGGTAAATAAAAATATAGTATTCTGTTCATAAATATTATGTAAATAACTGCCCTTCTCTTACCACTGTATATTATCATGCTTTCTTAAAGTTTTTGTAACTTCTAAATGTCTTGAAAATCTTTATTCTTATAGTTATCTTATTTGTAACTAGCATTTTTCCCATAAATATTACTGCAATAGTAGTATTTGAAGGGTCTAGACATGAGTTTTATTTCAATAAGGTGTTTTTTTTTTTGTCATCTCTGCTATCATATATTAAAGGAATTAATTCCCTTCAAAGGGTTTTTAATATTAATGGTTTCTTTCATTTAGTTGGTTTATCTTATTTTGACAATAGTTGATAAATACCACATTTCTGTTTAAAAATTCTGTTTTGGTTTTTCACCTTGACCCTTCTGTTTTTCAGTATGTGCAGCGAATAGAGAAGCAGTTCCTTCTGTATGCCTACTGGATAGGCTTAGGAATTCTGTCTTCCGTTGGGCTTGGAACAGGACTGCACACCTTTCTGCTTTATCTGGTAAGAATAACTTTTATTTATTTATTTATTTATTTTTTAATATATTTTATTGATTTTTTACAGAGAGAAAGGGAGAGAGATAGAGAGCTAGAAACGTCGATGAGAGAGAAACATTGACCAGCTGCCTCTTGCACACCCCCTACCGGGGATGTGCCCGCAACCAATGTACATGCCCCTGACTGGAATCGAACCCGGGACCTTTCAGTCCACAGACCGACGCTCTCTACCACTGAGCCAAACCGGTTTTGGCGACTTTTAATAAGTGAGATTAGAAGAGATTATGTTTTTATTGATATTTTTACTTCAGACATTAAAATTCCAAGATTTTAATTTAATTACCTTTGGATCTTATAAACATTCGAATCCTCAAATCAGTGCTTTGAGTTTTATTTAGAATTCTGTTTTGTTTTTCCTTTTGGGTTGAGGGTTTAAAAATAGAAGGGGGAACAAAAAAGAGAAGGGGGGAACCTCTTAAGGAAATGCTACTGTTTCCTTAAATTAATTTAGCCAGGAAATGTTTTTTGCTTTCCAGATCTTGGGATAATGGTTCTTTTAGTTATGCAATTATCCTTTTAAGAATTAAAATTATTTAAATGCACAAAATTCCATGTTAGTCTTGGGATTAATTTGAACAGTTTACTTTCTCTGTTAATCAGCCGGTGAGAAACAGTGTCTTCTCTCACACCCTCAAACACTATGTACTCACCTGGATCGATATTTTGACATTCTTATTGAATGTCGTTGATGAAGCATTACATATGTATTACTAAATGCTTTCTTAAATCCTTTTAAACCTGAGTATAAAATGAGCCCCTCCTAAAAAATATTTTTTTTTACTTAGTTGAAATTAGAGAGATAAAAAATGGGTTTTTCTTGAACATTGACAAATAAACTGGAATAATAGCAGAGCCAGGACCAGAGGGTGACGAGCAAGACATCCAGGGCACAGAATTTATTTTTATTTTTATTTTTTTAAATACATTTTATTGATTTTTTACAGAGAGGAAGAGAGAGAGAGATAGAGAGCTAGAAACGTCGATGAGAGAGAAACATCGGCCAGTTGCCTTCTGCACACCCCTTACCGGGGATGTACCCGCAACCAAGATACATGCCCTTGACCGGAATCGAACCCGGGACCTTTCAGTCCCCATTCCGACGCCCTACCCCTGAGCCAAACCGGTTTCGGCCAGGGCACAGAATTTAATAGGCACTTTCAGGGCATGTCTACGTGAGTGAGGGCTGATGAGTGAGTGCCTCATTAAATTTTGTGCCCTGGATGCCTCTCTTGTTTCACTCTATTCTTGTCCTTGGATACATTCATAGCAATCCCACATTTGAAAACAGCTTGATCTTGATTGGGGGAAACGGGTGGAAAGTTGTCACAGCAGTACTGATTGCTGAAGAGTGTTAAGTGCTCAAACGCTTCCGGTCTCTATGCTTCACGGATTCATTTCTGAAGCAGGCATGAAAAGTATTAAGGCAAACGTGGTCGGCAAACTGCGGCTCACGAGCCACATGAGGCTCGTTGGCCCCTTAAGTGTGGCTCTTCCACAAAATACCACAGCCTGGGTATTTTGAGGAAGTAGCGTTAGAAGAAGTTTAAGTTTAAAAACTCTGGCTCTCAAAAGAATTTCAATCGTTGTACTGTTGATATTTGGCTCTGTTGATTAATGAGTTTGTCAACCACTGTATGAAGGGATTATTGTTCTGAAGGCTGCTGAGTTAATGGTCTGAAGAATTATTTGAGAATTAATCTATAATTCGTAATTTCTTCAAGTTATGGGAGTTTAAAACCTGGAATTTTAGAATTCTGTTCATGATTGCTTGCTGATTTTATTCCAAATAGAGATACAAATCCTAGGGAAGTAAACCATATGAGTGTTTCATTATACTAAATTTTTAGAAGTATAATGTTACTCTAGAGGTCAAGATTGAGGGGAAAAAGAAGAGAGTTACAGGATACAAGTGACCTTTCTATTCTTTTCTAGACCCGCCCTGAGTTTCCTGGGGTAACCCAGATTAAGGAACTCATTTGTAGCATTTGGTTAATTTGAAAGTATCTAAAAGGTAACCCAGACAGCAGATTCTGCTATACCTTAAAAGGATTTTAATGAAGCTTATAAAGTATACAATAAGTTCGAATAGATATCCATGAGAAACAAAACCTTTATAAAATAACATATTATTCTTGTTCAGAAAATATGAAAATACGGTCAAGGAACACCTGAAACTGTTTTGTATTCTAATAAAGCTATATAAAAGCTTTGTAGATTATCATTGCTGATAACTGGAGTCCAAGGTCGGTCAGTC